>CM062816.1:634725351-635247851 GCA_031772625.1 Pinus tabuliformis
CGCTCCACCATGACTCCCGAAGGGATTGTGGAGGATGTCTTGGTCTCTGTTGACTCTTGGGAATACCCTGCAGACTTCTTGGTTCTGCAACCAAAGGAAAAGCTTACTGGATATCCTCTCATTTTGGGAAGGCCTTGGTTAGCTACTGCAGATGCTTACATAAGTTGCCGTGCATGAAATATGACCATCAAAAATGGTCCCATGTCCAAGCAGCTAGTCCTATACCCTCCTGCCCAACCCTCCTTAGAGCATGACTTACCACTTTGGCTAGAAGAAGGAGAGGAAGACGAGGTGTACTCAGCACCTCTGTGCACCCTAGATACCACTAGAAGAGACCCTCCAACCGAGGATGACTTGATTGAGACTTTGATCCAGAATCCACCTTCCAGTGCACTATCCTTAGAGAAGTTGGTGGAGGATGCCCAAGCTAGAACCTTAGTGGATCTTTGTACAACCAACCCTGTCACTCCCAGAGTCAAAAATGTGGAGTTCGGCCCTGAGAGAGCATTAAAGATCAGCTCCTCCCTATCTCCTTCCCAGGAGAAGGAGTTGTGTAGCCTGTTGGCTAGCCACCTAGATGCTTTTGCCTGGAGCTATAAGGAGATGAAAGGAGTCCATCCCTCGGTCTGTACCCATCATATATACATCAAAGAGGACTGTAAACCGGTTAGGCAACCCCAGAGGAGAATGAATCCAGCCCTTAAGGACATTGTCAAGGAAGAATTGCAGAAACTGTTGGATGCCGGATTCATCTACCCCATCTCAGATAGTGAATGGGTGTCCCCTCTGGTCTTGGTTCCCAAGAAAAATGGGAAATGGAGAATCTGTGTGGACTACCGAGAGCTGAACAAAGCTACCAAGAAAGACCATTTCCATCTACCTTTCATAGATCAAGTGTTGGATGGACTGGCAGGAAAGAAGTTCTTCTCTTTCCTGGATGGGTTTAGCGGGTACAACCAGATTCAAATCAGCCCGGAAGACCAAGACAAGACCACCTTCACTTGTCCTGGGGGTACCTTTGCCTACCGTGTCCTTCCCTTTGGGCTATGCAATGCTCCTGCTACCTTCCAGAGAGCTGTCTGGAGCATCTTCTCGGAGTTGGTCCATGATGCAGTAGAAATCTATATGGATGACTTTACTCCTTACGGGGCTAACTTCCAGGAGGCATTGTCCAGTTTGGGAAAAGTCCTAACCAAGTGCATTGAGATGAACTTGTCCCTTAGCCCTGAAAAATGTGAATTCCTAATGACTGAAGGGACCGTGCTAGGCCATACCATCTCTCGCCAAGGGTTACAGGTGGATCCTAACAAAATTGCTCTAATCAAGAAGGTTCCACCTCCACAAAAGGTAAGGGATGTTAGGAGTTTCTTGGGATTAGCAGGATATTACTGAAGATTCATTAAAGATTTCAGCAAGCTAGCCTCGCCATTATTTGGCCTGTTGGCAAAAGATGTGGAGTTTAATTGGACTGACGATTGTCAGAAGAGTTTGAATGAATTAAAGGACAAGTTAGTGTCAGCCCCAACCCTGAGAGGTCCAAACTGGGCCCTACCTTTCCACATCCACACTGATGCCTCGAACAAAGCCATAGGTGCAGCCTTAGGACAAGTTGAGCAAAAACTGCCATATGCCATTTACTTCGTTAGCAAAAACTTGTCCAAAGCTGAGCTGAATTACACTGTAACCGAGAAAGAATTCTTAGCTGTGGTCCATGCACTGAACAAGTTCCGACATTACATCACTGGCTATCAAACATTTGTACATACTGACCATGCTGCAATCCGATATTTAATGAATAAACCAGATGTGAATGCTCGTATTATTAGATGGTTACTTTTATTGCAACAGTTTGATTTAACCATTGTTGACAAGCCAGGTAGAGAAAATGTTGTTGCTGACTATTTATCTAGATTGGATTTATCTGCAGGTGAGGATGGAACAGTGGATGACCGGATGCCCGATGAACATCTGTTTGCTATCTCAGTACTCTCTCCATGGTTTGCTGATATAGCAAACTACCTTGTTTCAGCACAGTTCCCTCCGCATCTCTCTTCGAGAGAAAAGAGCAGAATCATCAGAAAGAGTGCCTCATTTACCTAGATCGGGGGCAACCTGTTCAAGCTTGGCCTCGATCAGATCTTAAGGTGTTGTGTAAGGGAGGAGGAAGTATTTGACATCCTCCTCACCTGTCATGATGGGCCTTGTGGAGGACATTTTGCAGCAAAGAGAACTGCCTTCAAAATACTGCAGGCAGGCTACTATTGGCCCACACTTCATCAAGATGTCAGAAGATATGTTAGCCAGTGTGACCAATGCCAAAGAATGGGGAAACCGACCCAAAGGGATGAGATGCCTCTCCAACCTCAAGTGACTCTTGAGCCATTTGAGAAGTGGGGTATGGACTTTGTGGGCCCAATCAACCCTCCCTCGAGGCAAAGGTCTTACATCATTGTGTGCACTGACTACCTGATGAAGTGGGCAGAGACCAAAGCCATCAAAGCAGCAACAGAAGAAAAAGTGGCCGAGTTCCTAAGAGAAAACATCTTCTATAAATTTGGCTATCCAAGAGAGCTGGTCACCGATCAAGGGAGCCAGTTCACCTCCAACCTGGTCGAAGATCTACTAGCTCATCACAAGATCAAGCATAGGACTTCCACCCCCTATCATCCTCAAGCAAATGGGCAGGTGGAAGTCACCAATAGAGCATTAGAAGGGATCTTGACCAAGGTGGTGAGCAGCAGCAGAAAGGACTGGGCAGATCGCCTGGTTGAAGCCACATGGGCTTACAACACCACTTGGAAGACCACCACCGGCTTCACACCTTATGAGCTGGTCTATGGGAAGAAGGCTTTGCTGTCCATTGAGTTCGAATACAACACTTTGAGGATGACAGCTCAGATAGATCTAGATCTCAGCCATGCACAACAAGAAAGGCTATTGCAGCTGAATGGACTGGATGAGCACCGCATGCAGGCCCTCCTTCACTCAGAAGTGGTTCAACTTCAGAGAAAGGTGTGGCATGACCAACATCTCCATGACAAGCAATTTCAGCCGGGAGATTGGGCTTTGTTGTATGATTCCAGATACAAAGATTTCAAGGGGAAGCTGAGAACCAGATGGCTCGGGCCATATTCAGTGGAAAAATGTCATGACAATGGATCTGTTTTTATTCGGACCATTGATGAGGAAGCCATCCCCATGCTTGTCAATGGGCATCGATTGAAGATCTACAGGAAGCCTCTCTCAAGACAAGAGTTCATCAAAACTATGGAGAAGGCAGTATTGGTCATAGAGAAGGGTTCTGCCCCTGCTTTGGGCACACCCTGAAGAATCTAAAAAGAAAAAATAATAAATAAATAATAAAGATCCTTGGGTGAAAACCTTTCTGAGGCGCCCAAGGCAGGTGGTAGGGGTGAAAACCTCATTGAGGCGCCCTTGCTATCTTTCAAAAAAAAGAGAAAAAGAGAAAAGAGATAAAGATCCTTGAGTGAAAACCTCTTTGAGGTGCTTAAGGCAGGTGGTAGGGGTGAAAACCTCATTGAGGCGCCCCTGCTATCTTTCAAAAAAAAAAAAAAGAGAAAAAAGAAAAAAAAAAACAAAAAGGAAAATACAAGAGCAGCAAGTTTATTATGTGAAAGTTGCATGCAGATTGCAGGTGTTCTATGGAGGAGAGGAAGCCTCTCAACTCAAGGCCAAGGGTCCTTATCATGCAGCCAGGACACCTCACCAGCACCTCCTCCAAGAATGCTTATTTTCTTCAAGGTATGTGCACTTTCATTATAGCTTGAGTCTTCTACAGGAAGACGCAGATTTTCTACAGGAAGATGCAGATTTTCTACAGGAAGGTGCAAATTTCTACAGGAAGGTGCAAATTTCTACAGGAAGAGCTGCCTGTCTACAGGAAGCTCTGTATTTCTACAGGAAACTTCCTGTAGAAGCTCAGAACGGCCCAGAATGCATTTCATGAACAGATCTGACGACTACGGGTTGGTTTGGACGCATGCAAGCCTCTTTTGGCACCCATGCACGACGCTGTTACCTTGCTCCACCATCCTCGTCGACATGCACCCAAGTCCCCTGCACCAACAAAGCAGATCAATGAGTTCTCGCGGGAAAAGCCATTTTCAAAGATAAACAAATGCTGAGATCTTATACCACAGGCATCAGAAGCTCCGGAAGCGTGATTGAAAGGCCAGATCCTCCGTCGTGCAGCATGCACCCAAGGAGGAAGAACTGTTACGAGACACCCGCGGGAATCCTGTAACAGTTCAACCTGCTGGAGTGGACACCGTTCACAACACCGCCATCTCCAATGTAACGTGGGCGCATGCAACCACAGCATCCCCTCCATCGTCAGCAGCCTGTAACCATGAGCCTCCGGGTCTGTGTAAGTTCGCATGCAGCAGGTAGATCCACTCACCATCATCCAAAAACTGGAAAAATCGTGTGCAGCCACGCAGGTAAGCGTCTCAACCCTTCCTTCCATCAAATCGCATGAATTTTACTTTGATTTGTTTGCACAGCGTAAAAGTGAATGGTTGAGCAGCCGTATGGCCAGTAGACTGGCCACGTCGGCTAGTTATGGTATAGTTGGATGTTTGGGTGGCGGCCACGACGAAAAGAATAAGCAGCACGCACGTGAGAACACTCCCGTCGGAAGCAATGAGTTTAACAGAAAAAGGCGGCGGCAGATCTGTGGGAATGGATGCGGCAGCAAGTGAATACGCAGGCGAATGATTGATGACGTCACCCAACGGTCCGGCGGGGACAGCTCATCCCCCGCGCCACGGATTGCGCCGTTTCAAAATCTAATCGGCTAGATTTTGCACATGCATTTATCAACCATCACTTCAAACTCGAATGGTTATTCTGATCTCCTCTGCACTTTGATACGCCGAGCTTTTGGCTACCAGAACACCGGTGAAGCGCACCTCAAACGCAGTCCAATTACAGTCCTCCCAGAAATTTGCGCACTGCTCCTACAGGAACACAGTTCTACAGGAACGCAGTCTTCTACAGGAAAGCGTGTGCTCACGTAAAAAGGTGGCCGAGTAACGAGGTAACCCTGGAATTTTCATGCAAACTGTCATTAAAGGTGGTAGGATTGTCATTCACCGTCTGGTTATAGAGAAAGTGGTGAAATTGCTGTCTGTGTGCCTATACTGTCATTCTACAGGATTGTTGAGTAATTAGACCGTGTCATAAAATTTTGTGGGTTATGCGCATTGTTCTACACTCTGTCTCCGAAACTAAACTCTCTTCCACCATCACCACCTCCGGTTAAGAAAATTTTGCCATCATGCCGGGTGGGTTTATTAGGCGAGAACCCACTGATTCAGATAAATTGAGGAGAAATCAGGAAGTGGTAGAGCTCTTTACACGAGCACAGTGGATGTCTTTTTGTGATAAGTTGCAGGGGTACGATGATGAAGTGGCCGAGGAATTCTTGCAGGCCCTGAGGCCAAAATCCAAAACGCTGGCCACAGTAAATTTCAGAGGCCTAAGCCTAAAGCTCACCCCGCAGTCTATCAGTAGAATCACTGAACTTCCTATGGGTCTGCCGTGGGATAAAGAAGAACGAAAGCTAAGCCAGCAAGCCAAGAAAGAGTTCTTCCCACCTGAAGAAGCATTCACAGAGGACAAAAATGGGGTGAGAAGGACAAGCTTGTCGCCACCATGGAACGAAGTCAGCTTGCAAATCATGAAATATATCACCTGTGAAGGTCGTTATAGCATCGTGTATGCATATCACTTTCGGCTGCTCAATGAACTAAGACACTGGATTGATCTTCCTGCAGAGCAGAGACTGAGCATTACTTACTTTTTGCTACAGTCCTTGATGGAGTGCGCTACAAAGCTCAAGGACGGCATACCGGATCAGGTAGCCCACCATGGGTTAATCAAGCTTCTTGTGGAGGATGCTCTCCACTCATATAAGGTTCCCCTCTCATGGGAATCATTTAGAAATTTAACGAGAGAGGGGGACATAAAGATGTTGATTGAAGAAACGGGTTCCTCTAGCAGTGAGGAAGAAGAGCCAGTAGCCGAGAATAAGAAAGGGAAAGGCCAAAAGATCCCGACTCCAACACAGAAGAAAGAACGAAAGGAGAAGGAGGAGGGAAAGGATGACAGAGCAAAAGAGGGCACCCCCATCCTGTCAGCAAGAGAAAAGAGGTTGAAGAATAGGATGGACAAAGCTGAGGTGGTCCCCGTCAGCCCAAGCACTTCGTCAGCTACTGCAGCCAAGACCAAAAGAAAAATCCATGCAGCCAAGCAAGAAAAGGTGGTGACATTTGCATCTACAGGAACGCAGGAACAGGCTTCTACAGGAAGCCCGGAAGCAGTCCCTACAGGAAAACAGAAGCAGGCTTCTACAGGAAGCCCAAGAACAACGCCTACAGGAAAGCAGACGAAGGCTTCTACAGGAAGCCCAAAAACAGAGAAGGGGTCTTCCACAGGAAGCCCGACAGTGGTCAAAACCGGGTCTTCTACAGGGAGCCCAAAGCTCGTAAAGAAAGGGTCTTCTACAGGAGGGCCGAAAGTGGATAAAGCAGGGTCTTCTACAGGAAGCCCGAAAATAGAAAGGGAAGGGCCTTCCACAAGGAGCACTGGGAAAGTAAAAAGCAAGGGAGAGAAGGCTGGTCTTCTCGAGAAGGAGGCGGCAGCTGCGCTGGCCGCCCTCAGCACACCTGCAAAGGCAAAAGAGAAAAGAGAGAGGGAGATCCCTCTACCTTTCAAAGCCAGGAGAAGTCAGAAAGTGAAAACGGACAAGTCGCAGCCTCCACCCAGCAGCCAAACCACTTTAGGGAGTGTTCCTACTTCACCCAGTGAGAAATCTCCTTCTAAAACACCGGCCACCCCCGAGAAGGGAAGCCCGAAGGTCACCTCTTGGACACGAAAGATAGGCCAATCGCCTTCCGAAGCCCGGCTCAAAGAAACAGGAAAGAGGGAAGAAGTTCCACCCTCGTCACCACCAGGGGCAGAGAAGGCAGGGCCATCAAAAGCGGGAAAGAAAGAGCCTGTTCCGATCCCTAGTCCTCGGCCAAGGACAAGGAGCAGGAGCAAGGTTGCTCAAGGATGAGCAAATGGTTTAGCTGGGGGGTGATGATGAGCCCCAATTTTTGGTACAATTTGGGCTCATTTTGGCCTATTTTACTTGCTCAAACCATTCATCTTTTATTGCTTATGCATGCATTTCTTAGTTTATTCGTGTTGTTTGTAGGAAGAAGGGTAGACATGTTATCTACGTGACTAATGCATGATGCTTTCAGGTTTTTGGCATTAAAAGGGAGAAAAGACCACGAGAAAGGAGACAAAGAGACAGTGAGGTGGCACTGCTGGTTTTTAGGAGAGGATGTCCACAGTCTTGGGACCTTCCTCGTGATTCCCACCATAGTTCCAAGCTCCAACCAATCTCCCCACCGAGCTTAGAGGCAGCCAACTGTTCTACAGGAACAGCAGTTATAACTGTTCTACAGGATCACCAGTTTAACCTTCAGTTGGACAACCGAGTTCCACAAATCAAGGAAACCTGTTGGATTATCATTTTGCATAAATACTGAGGCCGTAGCCTTGAATAGGAGCTTTTTGAACTTTTGCATTAGTCTTGTAATTTTGAAGTACGAGCTACAGCTCGGTGCTAGTTCTTGTTGTAAGCCAGTTTTGGCATGACATCAGATTTTTGGTTATGAATAAAGAAGGCAGATTTTGATCTCATTCTGAATTGCTAAGGGAACTATAGCTCTCAAGTTAGGGCCCAACCTGAGAGCCATAGATCCCCTCTGTTGTAGTGTTATTTAATTTTCGTTCCAGCACTTTATTTCCTTGCTTTACCATGCAATTCGAAATTACAGTTTGCTGAGTTAGTTTTATGAATTTGAGTGAGTTTAGCTTATGGTTAAAATGTTTTTAGTTGCTTAGTTAGACTAGCAGGTTGATAATACATCGGAGCTCCAAGGAAAACGGTTGAGAAAGCCTCCACTGCCATCTCTGTTTGGAGATTGGAGTGCAGCCTATACCAACCACAAAAATACGCAGTTCTTTACTTTATGCTTGCTGCAACACAGTCACGGTTATGTTAGATTCTTTCATGCACTTCACACTTGCACCATACACCTTCCTCACAGCTTCATGCACCTTTCTCTTCATGCTTTGGATTGCTGTTCATTGAGTTCATAGCACAGATAGCCTAGGTTAATGAATTTTTGTCTTGGTGACAGTCATAAGCCATTTGTTTCATTTACACTGCTCTCCCTCGTTCCATTACCTCCTCCTTCGTCTTGATCACGCATGCAACCACATCCTTGACCTCTGCTCCACTCTGTTATCTCCCAAATTCCTCCACTCCTCACGTAACTTCATTCTCTAGACCTTTCATTGATATAGCCCTCCATCTTCCAACCTACTCCCTACACTCGTTCCCCATCCTACTCCTCCACTCCTGAGCCATCACCAGCCTTATCCCTACCTTACATATCTCCCCCTACCATTCCATCACTCCACCATCACCTCAAACACCCACGGTAGGTCATCCTGTAGCAATTTATAGACTTCCTGTAGAAACCTCTGAGTTTCCTGTAGGATCCCCTGCAGACATCCTGTAGGAGGCCACTCACTCGGTTGCCGAGCCTCTGAACGTGAGGAACCTCTGTGGATGGATGCTAAGGATCCCTGGGGACCTCTCCTAGCCTCCCCAACCTTTCCCACGCTTTCCTTCCTTCTACATCCCATCTGCACAACCAAACCCTAATAAGCACAAAATCACAATCACTCCATCCACTTAAAGAAAAAAATACAAAAACATGTCTTTTAAGATGCAAGCAGCTTAGATTCATGCATTTTCACTTGTTAGAGGTAATGACAGCATTGGTAGAAGTTTCATTCACATTCTTGGCATCATAGAGGTTAGACTAGTCAAATTAGGGTTTCCTAGGGTTCCTATGCTTTGATTTGCTTTCAGTTCATTTTTGTCAAGTATATTAGTTTTCTTTGAGCTAGCTTTCGTCCATCATTTAGCAAGCTTCTTCTGAGAGCCTATAGAAGTTGGCTTGAGCCCTAGCGGACTTGTGCCAGCTGACCAAGTGACAGCTGCGACAAGAGCTAGTACTTGTGCATACAGCACCGTCGCTTCCAAGTTTGTACGAACTACCGGGTTGATAAAATGAGAGACAGGAAGCCCCAGGAGTTGTAGGATTATTGCTACAATACTGTAGCTCACCACCTTCCACAACTGCTTGTGATAAATATGAATCAGGTTGGGATCTTTGGAAGTCCACTTCCATCCGAGTATCGGGAATTCAAAATTAAAACAAATAATGTCCATAATATATGCATTGTAGTAGAAAGGGGGAATGATCCAGGAAGTTGTATATGCTTTTCTTCTATATTATAATATCTCAGTCGCTAGTCTATTAGACAAAATATTTGCCCAATCCATAACATAACCATTAATCGTTGCTTCCATTAACGAGACTATCTCTATAGAAAATTTGGCAAAATCATATTGTCCCCACAGTCTACACATCATAGCTCCAGCAGAGCAGTAAAGAGAAGCTAATGAGTCGACATAATACTTACCCGATGAATCATGCTTATGTTTTTCTAGGAAATGCCTCCATTGCTTGATCGGGTCCGATTCCAAGTCATTTTCCTTTGCAAATGCTTCTAGGAATGCCTTGTTGTAGCACTTCTTGGGCTCCGGTAGATGGTACATTTGCCTGAGATCTTTAGGTTTGAATGACCTGAATATCCTTCCATCGGCCGTGGAAAATGTTCTATCTGAAGTCGAGATTTTCTCGAAAACCCATCTAACAACATCAGTGTATGGAAAAACCTTGGCCCGCGCTGCTATTCTATGAAGGTATGAACAGGCCAATTCTTTGAGAGTCCCTTCTGACTTGTTGGTTGAATTGGCCGTGGCTTCCTTTGATAATTCTTCAAGCTCCTCTACTTCCATCAGATTATAAATTCTCTCCTAGCTCGCATTTCCCAGACCGAGACATGTTGTGTCTGAGATTAATCCTTTCTTGCTCGGTCCTGGTTCTTTGGCCATAGGGGTTGCTTTGGGCACAGGGATTGCTTTGGCCTTGTTAGATTTCTTCCCCATATTCTCTGGATTCATGAGTTCTAAGAAACTCTGCACAGACAATTTCAAACCGTAATATAGGGATATGCCGCTAAAAGCTACTATGCAAATGAACAGAATTAGGGTGATTATTGTATGATAAATCAGATGTACAAAACTACCACGAATGAAATCTTTTGAAGGACACACTCTTAACTGTAAAATTTAATAACCGTTCGGGCCATTAATCGTGATGAATTGTTAGGGTCCCACCCTAACCCCCTTATTTATGTCATGGGATCACGTCATAGTCAAGAGTCAATAAAGCCCATATTAATATTTGTAAGTGGTTAACCCGCAATTAATGACGAGACCACAGTTAGTTGCAAATGGGCGGTAGTATTAGTTAGATGGTAAATGGGAGGTAGTATTAGATAGATGGTATTAATAAAACCCACAACATTGGCTTGTGGTATTGCATGTATGAGTCATATATAAAGGATAGAGACTCCCTGCGAGGAGCATCGTGTCTTGTTTTGTAATCGAGCTCTGCTCTATTGGAGGTTTCCCCCTCGAAGAGGCCTGTGAACATTTCTCTATGAATAATAAAATCATTGCTATTCTGTGCTCTGGGTATATTTTCTTCGCATATTCTGTGTTCTCGGTATCTTTTCTTTGCATATTCTATGTCTGGGTATTGCTTTGTAGGTTAAGAGCATAACAAGTGGTATCAGAACACTTTCCAGGGCTCGGTGGGATCTCCAAATTTTAGCAAAATTTTTTTAGGCTAGAGACGTGTTCCGGCGTCTTTAAACCACGGGATCTGTCGTTAAGCGCATAAACCTGCGGATTTGGTGAGGCATGCAAGCAGGAAATACAAGAGGTGGTCACGTCTGTTGGACTCCCTTGTAACCCCTGTGGGTACCCCTTCGAGTAGTATCGCATCAGACAGAACCGCGCACGGACTGTCTTCCACGTACCCTCTGGGTATATAGGAAGCCCCCTAGCTCCCTTGAAACCTCGCCATAGATAAACCTTCGGCCGTCTTGTGGCTACAGTACACCGAGAACAGCACTCGGAGAGATTACTCGCCCGTACGATAGGGTAGTCGGGTTGTACGGCTAAGGGTACGGTCGATCCTCCTTAGTTAGAGCCCTGAAACATTGGGCCGAGTACTACTGTCAGACCCTTATGTATATTGCGATCTGTAGCACCTGACACTCCCCAAGTCCATAGTTCCCTTTCTATCGGGTGATCACACATCATCTATTCCAGATCACCAGTAGCAGTTGTTCCACCATCAGAATCAGGACGACGAGCTGAGCAAGGTGGTACCATTCAATTCTTAGTAAAAATTTTTAGGCGGTCCCAAATTTTCATCAGGCTGGTGTATGGTAGAAACTCGCGCTCAAGCGATGGCCAATGAAAGGATAGACAAAATTGAAGACCATGTGAACTCCCTCCACACTGCGGTGGACAAGATCGAAATTCAGCTTAAAGGAATAAGTCTCCAACTACAGGGCAAGGAGCCAGCCCACGAGGAGGCGTATAAGGGTCATGAATACCATGAGGGGGAGTCTAGCCACTCTCCTCACGTCTGGCACACCCATCCACCACCCAATCAGAAACCTCCCAAGTTGGATATGCATAAATTTGACGGTTCTCACACGTCCGCATGGCTAGCACAAATGGAGCAGTATTTCCAATTGAATCATATCATAGATGAGGGAACTAAGCTTATGGTGGGCACCATGTACTTGGACAGTGAACGATGGCAATGGAAGGAATGGTATCAGCGTTGCAATGGACAATTTCAGAATTGGGGCCAATTTGCCAAAGCTCTTCGAAATCGTTTTGAACAGGAAGACTCTTTTTTGGGGCGTCTCACTAAGCTCCGACAGACGGGTACAGTGGATGAATATATTACCGCTTTTGAAGCCTTAGCCTTCTGCACTAAGGGTCTCACAGATGAGTTCTACATGGAATGCTTTATCAGCGGTCTTAAAGAAGCCATCAAAGCTCAGGTTCTACTCCACCACCCCCCCACATGGACCGAGGCTTGCCAGGTAGCTCGTAAGGTGGAACGTGCATTAACAGCCCAATCCAGCCGCCCCAACTTCCCCGCTAAAGGTCATCCCTCACAGGCTCCCAATATGACCCAAACACTTAAGATTCAAAAGGTGTCACCTGCAGAAATGGCCGAAAGAAGGAAGCAAGGACTATGTTACTACTGTGATGAAAAATATTCTCCGGGTCATAAATGCAAAGAGCACAAGTTTTTTCAAATAGATGCCACTGACTACAGCTCCACCGAGGAAGATCCACCACTTGAGGAACCAGAGGCGACCGAAGAAGATAACCAACAGGAGATGGTATCTGATGAACCAATGATTTCGCTACATGCATTGGCCGGAATTTCTTCCCCTCAAACTCTCAAAATCAGGGGTTTTCTTAAACATCGCCCAGTAGTAGTCTTGATTGATAGTGGAAGTACCCATAATTTCATCCACCAAAAGATCGCTGAAGCAACACATTGTTTTGTCCGGGTAGTTTCTAACTTCCAAGTCCAGATTGCAGATGGGGGCACAATGAAATGTGAAGGTCGCTGTGAAAATGTCAAAATTCAAATGGGGGATTATCAATTGAAAACCCACATGTTTGCAATACACATGGGGGGTTGCGACATTGTCCTAGGTGCGGAATGGCTCCGCACTCTTGGGCCAATCACAATGGATTTCCAAGAGTTATATATGAGTTTTAAGCAGAATGACTCCACACATACCCTCCGTGGACTACAGGCGGGAGCCCCCTCTATCATAAGCTCGCATCGGATGGAAAAATTGTTAAAAAAGGGCCATCATGGAGTAGTAGCTCAATTTAATGCCATCCAGGTAGTAGACACCATGTCTTCGCCAATTCATCCTGAGATGCAACAGATTTTGAATAAACATCGGACGGTCTTTGACAAACCTCATGAACTTCCACCCTCGCGAGGGGAACATGATCATAGCATCACATTGGTTCCAGGGGCCCAACCCCCAAATGTGCGGCCATACAGACATCCGTTCACCCAAAAGAATGAAATAGAAAAAATCATCAAGGAATTGTTGGAAGCAGGTGTCATTCGTCCTAGCATTAGTCCTTACTCATCTCCAGTCGTCATGGTCCTCAAGAAAGATGGGGAGTGGCGGATGTGTCCAGACTTCAGGGCCCTCAATAAGTTAACAGTCAAAGATAAATTTCCCATCCCAGTGGTTGACGATTTGCTGGACGAACTCAATGGGGCTCAATTCTTCACTAAATTGGATCTTCGCTCAGGCTACCACCAAATTCGCATGAAGGAAGTCGACATTCCCAAGACAGCTTTCAGAACTCATGAAGGCCATTATGAGTTCTTGGTCATGCCATTTGGTCTCTGTAATTCCCCCTCTACTTTTCAGAGCCTTATGAATCACCTCCTCAAACCATATCTCAGAAAATTTGTCCTGGTCTTCTTCGATGACATCGTCATCTATAGTGGCACTTGGGTGGCACATCTTCAGCATGTAGATATCCTCTTGCAACTGCTCCGCACGCATAAACTATTTGTCAAAATGTCTAAGTGTGCGTTTGGCATGGAAGAAGTTGAGTATTTAGGCCACATTGTGGGGCGTGAAGGTGTCAAGGTGGATCCCAAAAAGATCCAGGCAATGTAAGAATGGCCTCAACCTAAGACCTTGAAAAGCTTGAGAGGATTTTTGGGTCTCACAGGCTATTATCGTAAATTTGTCCGCAACTATGGCCGCATAGCGAAGCCCCTGACGCAACTTCTAAAGAAAAAATCCTTCTTCTGGAACAAAGAAGCACAACAGGCATTTACCGCTCTCAAAACCGCCATGTGTTCCACTCCGGTCTTAGCACTACCGGACTTCACCAGAACATTTGTCATTGAATCTGATGCTTTGGGAACAGGTATTGGAGCAGTCTTAATGCAGGAAGGGTTACCATTGGCCTTCACCAGCCAACAACTAAGTGGGAAGAACTTGGGCCAATCTACCTATGAGAAGGAAATGATGGCCATCTTACATGCAGTTGAGACCTGGCGACCCTACTTGTTGGGGCGACGTTTCCAAATCCGCACAGATCATCACAGTCTTAAATATTTTTTGGAGCAACGCTTATCTTCCCCCCAACAAAATAAATGGTTAGCCAAAATGCTGGGTTATCATTATGAGATCATTTACAAGAAAGGGAAAGACAACAGGGTAGCAGATGCAATGTCACGCCAATTTGAGGAGGAAAGTACTCTGCTCGCAATATCCCTCCCCATTCCAGACTGGATTGAAGAGGCTCGCGGGGAATGGTTTTCACATTCCGGGCTCTCCCAACTCATTTCTCAATTACAGGCAGATCCTAATTCCAGCAAGGGCTACTCGTGGCAGAATGATATTCTTCGCTACAAGGACAGAGTCGTCATATCACCAACATCCACCCTCAAAAGTCGCATTTTGGCAGAATTGCATTCCTCCCCCATTGCAGGACATTCGGGCTTTCAGAAGACATACGCTCGCACCAGAAGATCATTTTTTTGGACCGGCATGAAACATGACATCCTTACTTTTGTAGCAGAATGTGACGTCTGTCAATGCCACAAGGGGGAAACCGTCAACACACCAGGCACATTACAACCATTGCCCATTCCGGCGTCAATTTGGACGGAGGTCTCCATGGATTTCATTACAGGTCTTCCAAAGTCCGGGAACAAATCAGTCATCATGGTGGTTGTGGACCAACTATCAAAGTATGCTCATTTCTGCGCCCTACCCCAACCATTCACACCCACTTTGGTTGCTCAAACTTTCATGGATCAAATCTTCAAATTGCATGGCATGCCCACTTCTATTGTGTCCGACCGCGACCCAATCTTCACCAGTAATTTTTGGCAGGAGCTCTTCAAAATACAAGGCACTCAACTCAAACTCAGTACTGCATATCATCCGCAAACAGATGGTCAAACCGAAGCCGTCAACAAATGTCTAGAAACCTACCTTAGGTGTTTCACTTCAGAAAAACAACACCTTTGGGTACAGTGGTTACCTCTGGCGGAATGGTGGTATAACACCAACTATCATGCCACCACCAAAATGACTCCCTATGAAGCAGTCTATGGACAACTTCCGCCGTCCCCTACTTCTTATCTCACGGGGTGCTCCAAAGTACAAGCCGTGGATCAACTCTTACAACACCGTGAAACCATGCTTGCCCACCTGTGCGAGAATCTTCATCAAGCTCAGAACCATATGAAGCAACAGGCTGACCAACATTGCTCAGAGCGCCAATTTCAAGAAGGGGATCAGGTCTTTTTGAAGCTGCAACCATATAAGCAAACATCACTCAAATACAAGGGTTGTCAAAAGCTCTCTCCAAAATTCTACGGACCATATCAAGTACTTCAGCGCATTGGAGAAGTGGCTTACAAGTTGGCTTTGCCACCTACAGCAAAAATCCACCCAGTTTTCCATGTATCGTGCCTCAAGAAAGTGATTGGGAACAATTGCCGAGTTCAAACCAGTCTACCTGAATTGGATGAAGAAGGATCAATCTGGCTTCAACCTGAACAGGTTCTAGACACACGAGACAAGCACCTACGCGGCCGCATGATTAAGGAGGTCCTCGTCAAATGGAAAGACACCTCGCCGGAAGATGCAACTTGGGAACCAGCCGCTATTCTTCAACAGTTTCCGCAGCTTCAGCCTTGAGGACAAGGCTAGTCTTAAGGGGGAGGGCATGTTAGGGTCCCACCCTAACCCCCTTATTTATGTCATGGGATCACGTCATAGTCAAGAGTCAATAAAGCCCATATTAATATTTGTAAGTGGTTAACCCGCAATTAATGACGGGACCACAGTTAGTTGCAAATGGGCGGTAGTATTAGTTAGATGGTAAATGGGCGGTAGTATTAGATAGATGGTATTAATAAAACCCACGATATTGGCTCGTGGTATTGCATGTATGAGTCATATATAAAGGATAGAGACTCCCTGCGAGGAGCATCGTGTCTTGTTTTGTAATCGAGCTCTGCTCTATTGGAGGTTGCCCCCTCGAAGAGGCCTGTGAACATTTCTCTATGAATAATAAAATCATTGCTATTCTGTGCTCTGGGTATATTTTCTTCGCATATTCTGTGTTCTCGGTATCTTTTCTTCGCATATTCTATGTCTGGGTATTGCTTTGCAGGTTAAGAGCATAACATGAATTAATACCATAAATTCCCATCTCGTCGATCATATGTTAAATTATTATTTTAAGTGTGTCTTTGGATTTCCCCGATCGACGATCGGCGATAAATTGCAAATCGTAATCGGGAGCTTCAAAGGGATAGGGCTTTATCACTTGCAACGCATATCTCTAATTGCCGATAAAGTAATATTATAATAAAGCAGAGTATCATGCATGAAAACCATTTAAGTGTATGTTTTCATCTTGAAATGTGTGCCTTATTAATTGATCACAATCGGGGGTTTGGTTTGCACTTTTATCCCCTTGTCATATGATTTCC
Organism: Pinus tabuliformis; assembly: GCA_031772625.1. Classification (NCBI taxonomy): domain Eukaryota; kingdom Viridiplantae; phylum Streptophyta; class Pinopsida; order Pinales; family Pinaceae; genus Pinus; species Pinus tabuliformis. The sequence goes on from CM062816.1 coordinate 634,741,953, forward strand.
CCGATTGCCGATTTGCGATTACCTTTATTCGATCAGGGAATTTGATGAAGCATTGTTTGTATATGTCCCTTTGTTATCTCTGATTGCCAACTGCGATTGTCTTCATCGAATCGGAGGATTTGATGAGGCCTTATTCTTTGTGTGTCTCTTGGTCACTGTTATCTCCGATTACCGATTGCGATTTCCTTTTTCTAATTAGAGCATTTGTTGAGGCCCCGCTTGTGTATGTCCATTTGTCATTGCGATATGCGATCTTTGATCGCTTTATCGCAATGTAGAACTAAGTATAATGTTTTTTTTTAAAGGAACACTTTGTGCTTTTCAGAAGGGTTTTACAAAATGAATCATTTACATCGGGGCTTTCGGTTAAGATTTTTCTTGTAAAGAGGTCAATACCAGTTTTATTTATCAACTCACAAATCTTAACTAAGTTTATTTAAAAAGGGACCCATTTCTTATTAAAAATTTTTGTAAAAGTTTTATAGAAATGCGGGGGGGGGGGTGTTGTTGTACAACACAACAATTGGCAATTCACTGGGAGAAACAGTTATCTTTGAGAAAATAATATAATATTTTAACCTTCTTAATTTGAAAACCTTTATGGATAGAGAAAATCTGATATAACTAGGGAATCATGAACTTTGAATATAATGAAAACTATCTTTGCTATCTCTTTCTTATTTAAAAATTAAATACATTCTGAGTATAAGTAAACCTTAATTGGTTGATAATGATAAAACGAAAGACTTTTCCAACTTAGCTTATATAATGACTCCTTTGTCACAGGTAGAGCCATTGTTGCTAGCAAACGTTCATAGTCTCGGTAGGGTTATCTTTTAACCATTTGATCATTCATTGTCCCATCCATTTCAGAGTATAATTTAAAAGAATGCATCCAAAAGATATGTTTCCACATTTTTTGTATTACATTTTCTTTTTTCCTTATTTATTTATTTTGCAAGACAAAAAGCCATTGTCCTGGTTTGGTGGCCAACTGTTAACAATGCCATTCACTGGTTGTAGTTTAACTGAACAAGTTGGCTCGCGATGAGACCCCTTGACTTATGATTATAAGCCATTACCCTATTTTGGTATGCAGTGTTGGTAATGTTAGTTGAACTAGTCCCCTATGATCATGGTAAGCAGGCTCGTGATGAGACCTCTTATCTTTTATATCAAATATATTTTAGAATTACACTATGAAAAATCATAAACTTTGATGGATGGGGTGAATAATTTTCTCCTTAAGAGAACATGGATGATAATTTAAGAGTTGAAGATGCTAAGATTGGATCAGTCTTCTCTTTGTATTGATAACCTTTTTTAGGCTTCTAAAACTTAGAACGGTTTATAGTATTTTGAGTTTTGAGAAGATTTCACAAAAATAAAAAGGGTTTTCAGAGTTTACTTATACCTAATTTCCTAGAACTTTCCTTTTCCTTCAAGGCTTCCATCTATTGAAAGTAAATATTAAGACTATTTTCTTTTAAGTAACCTTTTCAAAATAGTAAAGACCAATAGAAGGCTATTTACAACTTTATTTTCTAAGAAAGAAAATAAACTAATTATTCACACAAATATAGCTGAAAATTGAATATTTACAAAGTGAGAAGGGGTTACCTTCTCAATTGAAGAATTTTTTCAAAATAAGCCCATTGACAGGAAGAGAATCTCTCTTTCCTGATAGATCTTGCAATAAGAATGTTGATGGGCCTATCTTCTCACTGATTTGAAATGGTCCAAGCCACATATTTTGAAATTTAGTGTGTTTTCCTTTATTCTCGTGGGCTTTGTCCCATTTCAAAACAAGATCACCAACTTGTAAATGTTTTGAGCGCTTGAATTTGTATCAAAAGAAGACTTAATAATTTGTTGATGCTTGGCATGTGTAATTCGGGCTTTCTCCCTTTCTTCCTCTAGTTTCAAGATCTAAGTATGTCTCAGTTGAATAGAAGATGAGAAATTTTCTTCAATAAACTGCACTAAGGTTAGTGATGGAAGTACTAAGTTTGCTGGTATGACAGCCTCATTTCCATACACTAGATTAAATGGAGAAGTGCCTATTGAGGCCTTCTGTGTTATACAGTCTACCGATAATGAAAATATCAAAGACTTGTGCCAATTCTTATGATTTTGATCAATAGTTCTCTTAATGATTTTGATAAGATTTTTATTGGTGGATTCTGTTAAACCATTACACTGAGGGTAGTAGTTTGCAGAATATTTCAATTTGAATCCTCTTTTGATAGCAAATTCAAGTATAGAATTACCAGAGAAATAAGATGCATTATAAAAAATAAGAGCATTTGGAACACCAAACCTAGTAATGATGAACTGGTCTATGAATTCAAAGATTGCCTCAGAGTTTGATGCCTTCAAAGGAATTGCTTCTACCCACTTAGTGAAGTAATCAGTAGCTGTAAGGATATACCTGTGCTATTTGGATAAATGTGGAATAATTTCTCCAATGATATCCAATCCCCATTGTTCAAAGGGTTGTTCAGTGTTGACTGGTTGTAAAGGAAAAGTTGGCTTCCTTTGTCTTCCACTGGTAGTTTGACATGTTCTACATTTCCTTACATACTCATGAGTATCTTTAAATAAGGTGGGCCAATAATACTTTGCATGAATAATTTTGTGAGCTGTTGTATCAGCTCCAAAATGTCCTCCTGCTGGACCACCATGTAGTTCCTACAAGACCTTCTACACTTTAGGTTTTTCTAAGCATCTTAACAAAATTGAATCATAATTCCGTTTAAACAACACATCATCAACAATCATGAATTTTTTTTCTTTCAGTCTTATGGCACGTTTATCTTTACAGGAAATATTAGAAGGAGCATATCCATTTTTCAAATAGAATATCAAATCTGCATATTGGGATTTAGGGTTAATGGTACTTAACTCATTGATTTCTTCGATATTCTTTGTATTTTCATGTTGCTGAATGTTAGAAGCTCCTGCTAACAACATGCAAAAACCTTGGCCTTTGACAATCTTTGCTGGTCTAATTTCCAAATCATACTCTTGTAATGTTGTGACCCAGTTTGCCCTTTTTTCTCCCAATTCCCTTTGAACTAGTAACTGTCTTACTGCTGAAAAAGGGACTATAACTTTTGTGTGAGCCTTTAAGAGAAAGGGCCTAAAGTGTTTAATGGCTTTGTATACAGCAAAGGCTTGTTTTTAAACTTCAGAGTAATTAAGTTCAGCACCTTGAAAATTTGAACTATAAAATGATATTGGTGCTTCCAAGTTTTGATCATTGATTCGTGTCTGCACTGCTGCATAAGATGAATCAGATGCAAGGGTATAAAAAATGAAATGATTTGAAAAATTGGGAGTGCTTAAAGCAAGAACATTTATGATTGACTGCTTGATTGTATTAAAAGCCTCCCTTTCTATATGTCTGCATTTAAACACTGAGTTTTTCTTGATCATGGTTTGTAATGGTAAAACAATCTGTGAAAAATCTGGAACAAATCTTTTTACAAAGTTAATTTGACCTACAAAATGATTATGTGGAAATGGAATATCAGAAATCTCTTTGATTCTATCTGGATCAATATAAATACCATCTTTCGAAACAATGAATCCCAAGAGTTTACCTTGGTCAAGAGAAAAAAAGACTTCTTAGGATTGAGTGAAATGCCATACCTTTTACAGCGTTCAAAGATTTGTTTCAAATCATGTAAATGACTTGATCTTTTCTTAGAGAAGACAGTAATGTCATCCAAATAGACAACTACTGATTTATTGATTAGACCTTTGAATGCTATGTCCATCGCTCTTTGGAATGTAGCTCCAACATTGATTAATCCGAAAGGCATTTTTTGATAGGCATAAGTTCCCCACTTAGTTCTGAAAGTAGTCTTAAGTCTGTCATCGGGGTGCACCAAAATTTGGTTATACCCTGAAAAACCATCTAAGAAAGACATTAGTTCAGAACCAACTACTGAATGGAGAGTTTTCTCCATTGTTGGTAGAGGAAAATTATCCTTTTGACTTGCTTTGTTAAGATTTCTGAAATCAATACAAATTCTAATGTCACCATTTTTCTTTCTTACTGGCACCAAGTTGGACACCCAATTTGAATGTCTAACAGGGAAAATTATCTTAGCTTTCAAGAGTTTGTTTAACTCAGCTTTTATTTGACTTTCGAGGTTGGGATGAATTTTCCTTAATTTCTGCTGTACTGGCTTTTCTTCAGATATCATTGGAATTGTATGTTGTATGATAGAAGTATCATATGTTTTCAAATCATCATAATTCCAAGCGAAGACATTTTTATACCTATTCAATAATCTGATAAATGCAATTCTTTCTTCTGAAGTAAGTCCTAATCCCAAATTGATGTTTTGTGGCTTGTCCTCTGTACCAAGGTTTATTAATTCAAATCTCAAAGTAGAACTTTGGAGTTTTGAATTAGTAACCTATTTGAACCTATCTTTGATGTCATAAAGATCTTCAAGTTTAACCACTAGTTTAGGTATTGAATTTTCTTCAACTTTTTCCTTTATTTGAAGATCATGCTCACTTTCATCAATAATTTGATCATCATAGGACTTATCAGAAGTTAAGAAATTTAAAATGTCATCATCATGATTGAATACTCACCAGTTAGTGACATTATCAGGAATCGATGGTCTGAAAATTAACTCTACTGGAAATTTATCGGGACTGTAATATTCAGATGGAAGGAGCTTAGAAGCAACATTGGCTAGCAAATCTGCTGTTGCATTCTGAGATCTAGGAATGGGAGAAATATTAAATGCTAGAAAATGAGATACAAGGTCTTGTACCAAGGATTGATAATGTTTAAGGTGACTAGAAAGACAATGTATAGTATTTCTGACTTGTTTTATAACAATTTCAGAGTCACCAAACACTTTCAAATATTGTACCTTAAGACCAATTGCTTTATAAAGTCCTTGAATCAAGGCTTCGTATTCAGCAGTATTGTTTGTGCACTCAAATTCTAATCTACATGATAGCATGGTCTTTTCTCCCTCGGGACTAACTAAAATACATCCTACTCTTGCACCGTCATTAGATTTAGACCCATCAAAATATAATGACCAAAACAAAGGTTTATCTACAATTTTAGCTACAATTTCATCAGCAATTTTAACACACCTTGATGTATCTGTTTGGGAAATTTTTTCAATTTGAGATGTGAAATTATTAACTGAGAAAGGTGATGATTGAACAGTAAAATTACCAAAGAATGATTCAGATGAGTAGTTACCTAGAATGTTATTGTTGAATGCTATAGGCTGGTTTTCTTGTTCAAACTTTGTTACAGTATGAGTCATATGCTTCTCACGATCAATCTTAATCTGATTTGGCTTTCCTTTATAGGGCATCCACATGTGAGACCAATCGGTAGAAATGTAACCATGAAGTTTCTCAGACTAGTCTCTACTTAAAATCAAACCACAGAACTCAGGAATATTAGCAATTAATATGTCAATTCTTTGAACCACTCTTGGATCAGCTGATAACCTGATGGTAACTGAGTTGATTTCTCCTAATACTTGGACCTTAGTTCTATCCAACTATACATTATGCACTACATACTTTTGGGGTTCAATATTCAGTTTAGAACAAACCGAGGTCGGCATTATATTCAATGAAGCCTCTGAGTCTATCAAGAAATTGTGCAGATTTCTATTATAAATCTCGTAGGTTAAGAGAAAAGGAGGAGTATGGGAATTTGATCTATCTCTGATTAGAATAGAATCAGTAGCTTCTACTCTACCAGGTGGTGGTTTACCTGCCTCATTAGCAGCTTTGGACAATACAACATTTGGAAGTGGAGAAGAAGGTACTGCATCTAATTCCTTGAGCAGCAATTTTTGTTGATGTTTGAGTTTACTCAGCTCAAACATAGTGATATTTGCTTTCATTTTCTTCATGTCTTCAATGATGTTGTAATCCATAGAGTCTGCAACTACTAATGTTTTAGATGTTGAAGGTGGATTGGAAGTTGATGGCTGATTTTGAGTAGGTGTCACTGTAGAATTCTTTGTGGGAACCTTTTCTTTAGTAGTAGTACCCATGTTCTTTTTCTTCTAAGTCGCTTGAATAGGTTCTGGAGTGCTTTTACTCTTGGTACTTACTAGGAAAGCTTCCTGTTCATTTTCAATATCAGAATTGGGCAAAAGGAAGTCCCACATCCCATGACATTCTACAGCTACCTCTTCTTCAGTTTCTTCAGATGACAAAACCGTATCTTCTTCTTCATCGTCCTCGGGGTCTGACTCTACATTGGATATAGCATTAGGGGGTTTTGATTCTGGCTTCTTAAGGTTTCTAAATGGCTTTTTAGTTGAAGTCTCAGTTACTTGTTTCTTGATTTCTATCCTTTCATTTGACATAGTCTTTAGAACTTTTTAGAGACCTCCCATATCATATGGATCTTTAGCCATTTTCTTCTTTGAATCATCTTTGAAGGACACTTTTTTAGATTTTTTCTATCTTCAAGAGTAGCTTTCTTTTCTAAGGCGACGATACATTTTTCCACAGCAATTGCCTCTTTCATATTTTTTGCTAAGATAGGTTTTCCAGCTCTATCTACAAAGATAGCTATGTTTGAAGGTAAAGTTGTTATATACCATTCACTTCTAACTTGTTCAGTAGGTTTAGAGGCAATAGGAATCTTATTTAAGAGTTTATTAAATCGTGAATTGAACTCTTTAATAGGTTTTCTAGATTCTGTTCTAAGATTTGAAAGATCATTGATTAACGTTGCTACAGATCTGTCATCACCGTATTTAGTTAAGAATTGTTCTTGAAAAATATTCCAACTAGTAATGAATCCTGATGGTAAAGAAAAGCACCAAGACCTAGCTGATCCTAGTAGGGTATAACGGAAAAGTCTAACAACCACATCTTCCTCAGTAACTCCTTTTAAATAAATTGACAACATAAAGTTGTTTATGTGTTCGTTTGCCTATATGCCTGCATCTGGATTGAATTTTGGCAACCATTTTTCAGGATAAGCTAACAATGGGTTTAAAGGCGCAGGCATGGTGACTGCACCAAGACTGCTCCATGGGTTCTATGCCATTGTCAAGCTACTAATAGATGATAGCGCAGATGAAGTTCCAGATGGTTGGAAAACAGATGTTGAAGTTTGAGATGGCTGGGAAACAGATGTTGAAGTTGCAGTTCCTTGTTGAACGACAATCTGAAGTGGAGGAGTGGATGGTTGACTTTGCAATGGAAAATATGAAATGGATGATGATGATGAGAAAGTTTCACTATAAAATCCTTTAGTAGTCTTCCTTGCTCTTTTCCTTTTAGGCAAAGGTAACTCAGAAGGTTCAATACCAAGCTTTTCGCTCTGAAGTCTGGTGAAGGGGTGAGAATGAATGAATTGTGAAGTCACACTACCTTGAGATAACTCAGATTTCTATGGTGATATGGAGAATCCTTGAAGTTTGTGGATTAGAGACTGTACTTCAGGGGATTCTAGAGTTGATTTATCTGAGATGTTTTGGGGTTGAGCAGTGGTTGTTGTTTCCTCAACTTCTCGCTTGAACACTGGAGTTTTAGCATGCAAGGGAGAAGTCGAAGGTGATGTGGAGGGAGATTTACTCTTAGAATGGATTATAGATTTGGATTTACTCACCATTCATATTTCATGCCCTCCTTCTAGCGCCAAAAATGTTGATGCCTCAAAAATCATTGTATCAACATCGGGGAAAACCACCTGGTCCGGACCTTAAAAACAGCTCCTTTTCCGTTTGGTGTGGTGGCTCCGACTGGATATAATGAGACCAATTTCCCAATGATTTATAAATGGGATGGATAAGTGATTGATTTTTTAATATCTAATGGGAATGATGGATGATTTATTCTAAAATGCAACAATATAAATAACTTAATCTACCCCAGGAAATCTTTCTCTTAGTGCAATTTTTGATGGTTCTTATTGACAAGTAGGCATGTAGATGACTCTAATTATAAACAAAAATATTCATTCATATGATAATTATTTGTTAAAGTAGTTGAAAAAAGTAATAATTAAAATTTTATCACACTAATATTTATATATTACTGATGCATATACATATGAAAAATAGCAATTCTTAAACATTCAATAGTGATAAGTGAAAGAATTGTTGTAAGAACATATACATATATCAATAATAGCAAAATTAAATAAACGTTGATTCACATAAAAGCATGAAACAAGAACATAGATAATAGTACCATATGCATTTGAGTCTTCTTCAATATAAATCGCATTCAGATCCTGCTTTTCAACTTGGAAACACTTTCACAAGAAGAAATAGTGCATATCACATAGAAGTGTTCTTCATCAAAACTAAGAATTCAGGTCCAGTTTTTATAAAAATAAATATATCGAAAGTACAATAGTGCAACTTCCAATCCAAGTCTTAATACAAAAATTTGAGGACCCTTTCTAAAAACATGAAAGGGTCTATAAATACTATCTAAATTAATAAACTATGAAATAAAAATGCTATGTGATGGTATAACCAAATCACAAATATGTGAAAATCTTCTCGAAATAGACATGCTGCAGTCGGTCATAATGATTCATTGTATTGGCTTTTTATCTTGTGACTTGAGCTGACAAATGGCAAGCATCGGTTGTAGTTCTGGTGGGTAACTCCTTCGTGAATGTAACTGAGCAGTGTATGTGGCATCAGAAATTTCAGGAATCATATGACCAATTGCATCGGTGAGGCATTTCATCGCTATTCGCTGACTATGTGGTTTAACAAGGAAAAACCAAAAGGTTTCCCATGTTAAAGTTTGAATACCTTCAATCAATCTTTCCCTCTTTTCCAGCTCATGTTTCCATGTCTGTTCCAATGTTTTTATTGATGGAAGTTTCCCTGGAGAACACTCTGTAATTAAATTTGACAAATATAGAGTATCATTAATCAATTCCACCAGATTGTTTGTTGTCGATCTGCACTTTGATGTTGCTCTTTCTACTTTCATTAGTTGATATTTCCATTCAGCGAATAGGATTTCTTTATGCGATTCCAGAATTTGCGGTAGATTAGCAGCTTTTCCTTCTTCGGTTTCTTGCCGGGAGAGAAAATATGTTAATATTTCATCTGTTTGCTTCAAGTTTAGTCTCGCCTCAACTAATTTGTCAACCATAGATGAAGAAATTTCACATAGGGGAAGAGCGAGTAAAATATTATGACACAATAGGCTCAACTGTTTAGACAATGCCTTGGTAATTTGTAGAGCCTCTGATCTGAATTCTCCCACTTGGGGATATCCTTTGAATCTTTCTCCCTAGAGTGATAGTTGAGCGATCTGTTCTTCCTTTGATTCAACTATTCATTTATTGATTGCAATTTTCTCAATGCTTGGGATAATTCTTGTTGCCTTTGAATTGCATGTTGATCAATCCTTTGTTTTTCCTTGAGCAATTGCTCATTCAATTGATCATTCAATTGCCTCTGGACTGCTAACTGTTGCTCGAGCTGCTCTATCTTTTGTTGTCTCTCTTGTGCCTGTGTTTCCAGCAAAATGATTGCTTGGTCCTTTTCTTTGAGCAAGTTACTGACCTCCGATGCTTTTTCCATGGTGGCCGTTGTGTATGCTCTAGCATACTGAGAAATTTTAGTGAGATCTTTACAAGGGTCAACTTCTTCTCTCCATACCACATTTGTTATCTCCATTTGTGAAGTCAAAAGAGGATATTGATCAATTTTATTCTTTTTGCTTTGTCTTTTGACTACAGCCCTATGCTTAAGGTTGTAGAAGACATCTAGTGGTGGTATTTCTTCTACATGCAAAACAATTTCATCAGTGGGATTTTCGGGGATTATTTCTACATCCTTGTGAGTTATGGGTGGGCCGCTAGTTCCTTCGGTCGGAACTGTATTTCTTAGTGACTTCTGACCAGTTGTCACCTCAGGTGTGTTGAATCCTTGAAGGCTCTCAATATTGCTAATAATATAATCAAATTGCCGCCATTCTTTGATCAATTTAGGATCAACATAAAGGCTTGTGTCAATGAGTTCACTACTTTTTCTTTCTCCCTACTCTTGCTCTGGTAATTTTTCATTCTTAGGAATCTTCTCCACTACAGGAGTCTTGTCAGCAGCTTTCTGTTCACTTTGAATCTGTGGTTGATCTGTCGGGGTTGTAGCTAATAGGTCCAAAGGAAGAGTTTGCAACCTCTGGGCTCTGAGCCTATTGAATGTTTCTAACCCCTCTTCGCCATACCTGATCCTAGCCAATCCTTTAACTTGAAAAAATATTTCAGCTGAAACAAATAGATCATCAAAGTCCTCTGCTTCATGATCGAATTTGGCAAGTTTAGCTTGAGAGGTAACGTTATAGGCAAGCTTCCTTGGGTCATATTGCCTATTTGGAATGGTGGAAAGATTTAGTATTTGAATCTCCTCAGCTTCTTTCTCTGCATGCTTGTAATCATGCAAGGTAAAAATGCCACATCATAGGTGGAATATAGGCCACATTTGTTTCTTGGAATCCTTAAGGGTTCTTGATGTTCCTGAAACTGTTATCTGATATGCCTATTCTCGGGCTAACAGTTTATCGGGAACATATAGAGGAAGAACATGGGGTTTAGTGAGACTGTCGAAAAGCCTTACATAGGTAAATTTCTCCTCTCTGAACCAGCTGCCTATTGCTGTCAAATTAGTTGTTGCATCCTGGGATATCCTAGGAGCAGGTTTATTGAAAATATAATAATATACAGGTGAAACAAAACCATTTTAAATTCTTCACAGGTGATTTTTATAGTGTTCCTTCCACAACTACTTGTGATAAATATGAATCGGGTTGGGATCTTGGAAAGTCCACTTCCATCAGAGTATCGAGAATTCAAAATTAAAAAAAATAATGTCCATAATATATGCATTGTAGTAGAAAGGGGGAACGATCCGGGAAGTCGTATATGCTTTTTTTCTATATTCTAATATCTTAGTGGCTAGTCTATCAGACAAAATATTTTCCCAATCCATAACATAACCATTAATCGCTGCTTCCATTAACGGGACCATCTCTATAGAAAATTTGGCAGAATCATGTTGTCCCCACAGTCTACACATCATAGCTCCAGCATAGCAATAAAGATAAGCTAGTGAGTCGACAGAATACTTACCCAATGCATCATGCTTATTTTTTTCTGGGAAATGCCTCCATTTCTTGATTGGGTCTGATTACAAGTCGTTTTCCTTTGCAAATGCTTCAAGGAATGCCTTGTTGTAGCACCTCTCAGGCTCCAGTAGATGGTACATTTGCCTGAGATCTTTAGGTTTGAATGACTCGAATATCCTTCCATCGGGTGTGGAAAATGTTCTATCTGAAGTCGAGATTTTCTCGACAATCCATCTAACCACATCAGTGTATGGCAAAACCTTGGCCCGCGCTACTATTCTATGAAGGTATGAATAGTCCAATTCTTTGAGAGTCCCTTCTGACTTGTTGGTTGAGTCGGTTGTGGCTTCCTCTGATAATTCTTCGAGCTCCTCTACTTCCATCAAATTATAAATGCTCTCCTAGCTCGCATTTCCCAGACCGATACATGTTGTATCTAAGATTAATACTTTCTTGCTCGGTCCTAGTTCTTTGGCCACAGGGGTTGCTTTGGCCTTCTTAGATTTATTCCCCATCTTCTCTGGATTCATGAGTTCTGAGAAACTCTGCACAGACAATTTCAAACCATAATACAGGGATATGCCACTGAAAGCTACTATGCAAATGAACAGAATTAGGGTGATTGTCATATGATAAATTGGATGTCAAAAAGTACCACGAATGAAATCTTTTGAAGGACACACTCTTAACTGTAAAATTTAATAGTTGTTCGGGCCATTAATTGTGATGAATTAATACCATAAATGCCCATCTCGTCAATCGTATATTAAATTATTATTTTAAGTGTGTCTTCGGATTTTCCCGATCGGCAATCGATGATAAATCGCAAATCTCAAATCGGGAGTTTGAAAGGGACAAGGCTTTATCACTTGCAACGCATATCTCCAATTTCTAATAAAGTAATATTATAATAAAGCGGAGTATCATGCATGCAAACTATTTAAGTGTATGTTTTCGTCTTGAGATGTGCACCTTATTAATTGATCACAATCGGGGGTTTGGTTTGCGCTTTTATCCCCTTGTCATATGATTTCCCCAATTGCCGATTTGCGATTACCTTTATCGAATCGGGGAATTTGATGAAGCACTGCTTGTATATGTCCCTTTGTCATCTTCGATTGCCGACTGCGATTGTCTTTATCGGATCGGAGGATTTGATGACGCCTTATTCTTTGTGTGTCACTTGGTCACTTGTTATCTCCTATTACCGATTGCGATTTCCTTTATCGCATCGGAGGATTTGTTAAGGCCCTGCTTGTGTATGTACCTTTTTCATTGCGATATGCGATCTCCAATCGCTTTATCGCAATGTAGAATTAATTATAATGTTTTTTTTAAAGTAACACTCTGTTCTTTTCAGAAAGGTTTTACAAAATGAATCATTTACATCGGGGCTTTCAGTCAAGATTTTTCTTGTAAAGAAGTCAATACCAGTTTTATTTATCAACTCACAAATCTTAACTAAGTTTATTTAAAAAGGGACCTGTTAGCGCTTGAAATTTCACCTCAGGCTGAGAAAGGTAAACTCCAAGGCAACATCAAACCACTTAGCCTCGTAGCTAGCCCTATAGGGCAGGAGCGGGATATCTCCGGTCTATCTCAGTAAAGATCTTCAATGGGCGAGATGACCAATAGGGAAGCACTGATTTTAGGCTAGTAAATTGATCAAGAGGTTTAATTTGGGATTTTTAATGTTTTGGTGGAAAATTGGGGAATGACAATTTCAGGTGCAGGGATTGGACACAGTTTTTGCAGGGGGTTCTTTGGGGCAAGGTAGGAAACAATATTGATGCCTTTGATAGAGATGGATGAATGAGAATGACCGGTGAGGAGTTAAGGAGAGCAAGCAATAACCTTGAATTCCCCTTAAACAGTTGAAAACATTGATATTAAGCAAACTTAAAAGAAGAGCATGACAGTCATGAATTCTACTTTAACACTTCATTTGCCTAATTTGCAGAAGGAAAAGTAAGGAAATGATTCACATAACACACTTACAAGTACAAAGAGAAACACACCATCAATACATGTGACCACAAGAATCCCAAAAAGGACTGCAAAACCCTGGTCTTCCTTTGCCAAAAATTGCAGAGATACAGTGAGTAATACAATAAGAGCTTCTCCCTCAAGAGTCCAACCATGAAAATGAGAAAGAAAGTACATAATATAGGCCATCTAACATCTTTCCCTGCCTCTAGGGGTTGAGCTCACTATCCTAGGAGTTGTTTCAACCAATTCTAAACTAAGCACTGAAAACTAGGCAATCAAAACAACTTGCCTCTATAAGCTAGGAAACCAATTCATTCATTAAATTTTTGCCTATCTTATGAATGAATCTTCTAGAAGAGATAAATAAGTGTCAAAATATCATAAAATTACATCATTTGCAACAAGGAGGATGAAAATCAACTCCAAAAATTCAAATCCAGTCAAAACTGCGTTTTGCTGAGCTGTAGGTTGAATTCCTGTGCAAACTGCCTGATGGGTCGCGCGCAATTCCTGAACGGGTTGCGCTACTTTGGAGCTGATTTTTAGGTACTTCCAGGTGTCCAAATGAGGTAAAAGTGGGATTTTTGGAAAGTTCTGGATGTCTACTTTCCAACCCAAGTGGAATTTCGGAATTTGGTGGTCATTTGCCCCTCCAAAATTGCAATCTCCCAAGACTGCTTCCTGTGTGTCAAAAATGTGGCAGAAAATCATTTTTTGCTTGTTTTTTACTTTCTGGAGGCCCAAAACTTGGTGAAATTTCTTGGCAATGGCTGAGCAAGTGTAAATTTCCATGACAAATCCAGAAATGCTGAGTTTTCCCAAAATGGAGTTGCCCAACGAAAGGGTCGCGCGCCATTGGTGGAGAAAACCTGTGTTTGGCACAAAAAATTCACAATTGACAAAATTTTCTCCAAATTTCTTGAAATTTGGGTTGGGAGTCCCCAATAAAGTACCATGCTCATTCAAAGAGGCTTTGGCCAAAATTTGGAGTGGATCGAGCCTTTTCCGTCGTTTTAGTGCCTTAGCCAACCTCCTTAGATCTGGCGATTGCAATTTTGACATTTCTCTAAAACCATGACACCTGTGCAAAAAGTGAAGGAGGTTTTTCTTCTTTGGCATGTTATGGACAAAAACCTCTCTCAGTTTTCCGAAATTCATCTTTTATTTCTCTGGAACATCATTTGAGTGCGACTTGTCCCGATGTATGAAACAAGGAATTTTGTCGAAATGGAGCGAAATGAAGGGGATAGGGGGCTTCTAAATTATTGGGGAAATTTTTGGGAGTGGGGAGGGATGTTAGGAAGCAAGGGAAAGTGGAATCTCAGAGATTGAGTGAGGGGAAGGGGTCCAAAAGGGCAAAACATAGGCCAAACCTAGAAAATTGCCAGGTTGTAGCTAGAAACTAGGGTTTGTGCAAAAATGAGGAATTTGGCGGATCTAAGGGATGGGAAGTGTTTAATAAGGTACATGAAGGATAGGGGAAGGTGTATGAACATCTGGATACAAGTTTTGCTAATTATTTGGCCGTCCAAGAGAAATTATCTTTCAAAACCCTAGGAGAGGGAAATGACCTTACCTAGGCGCAACTGAAGCATGAACAAGATGTAAAATGACTCATTAGACATTGACATGATAATGACAACCCTATGAATGATGATAGACTCAGCTGAATGATGACATAGACTGACATTTGGGCAATTTTGAAAGGAGTGAAAGCAAACCCTAGACCTAATGCCTAGTGACCAAATTTTGCTTGAAGACTCACTGAAATGACAAAATTTGACCTTGACACTCTGAGACCACTTTGTAAGAGCACGTTTGATCATTGGAAGAAGGCTGGAAAGACTGACACTAACATTGGCTCCAATGGGGATGGTAGCTCCTTGGAGGTGCCAAGAACCGCAGATCTTTGTAAGAGCTAGACAGTGCCTTCGTCCATTGTGCTATGGAGTCCATTATTTCGGCAAACAACACAAGACTTTGACTCATTTATTGACTGAAACCTGACTCAAGCCGAAACAATTATGAAACCTACATGACTGAAAACTGACTCATAAATGACTCATGACTGACTTAACGAAAACAAGAACTTACAAAGCTTATTAAAGGGCAGCAGTCCATCAAGATTTGAAATCATGATGACAACCACCTGTGTTTCTTACAAGACAATATACATCAAACTATATCAAAATGCCAATGCAACCAATCAAGAATATGGCTTCTTGATTGATTCTCCTGATTAGATCTTCTGGTCAACAATGAATACTGGCAACTGGGCACCCAAAAACATAGCTGACCATGGTTGCAACAAAACACTGTAAAAAACACTTTCACTGCTGGTTGCAACAAACTTGTTAGAGGATCGTGAAAAACATGAAGATTTGCCACTGCCACCTCCTGCTGAAAGATCAAGGTGTCCTTTGTTTCAATTCCTGATCTGCCTTCATCATGTGCTTCGGTAAAAGTACGCTCATGGGCTTCAAAAAACTCTGAACAAATGGATGGGTAGATCTCTTCTTGGAAAAGCATTTCAACACATGAAACATATGAAGAGGAATCTGAATGGAAATCCTGAATGTTTTGTTCTTCTATGGTGTGAATGTGCTGTTGGTCATCTTGTTGTTCATGAGCTGACTGAATGACCTCCTCATGAAGACTCGGTTCTAATGACAGACTAGCAGCACTACTGAGAACATTTGAATCCATATCGCTGTCTATGATCTCAACAACAAAATTCTCCTTTTCAGGATTCAACACAAGGTATGCTTGGTCATCACAATATGAGTCTAGAACTGAAGTAGCTATCCTGTATTCTTCAATCTGCATGATGTCTTCTTCTGTGGGCAGATCTCAAACGACACTTTCTCTTTCATTATTTTCAGCCATATGACCATCTTCAGCTTGCTGATCTTGACAAGTATCCTCTAAGATTTCTGTGTGCTGCTGAAACGGATTTTCATACAGAGCCTCCATGATCTCAACATCCATAAAATTATCATCTTCATAATATTTCTCAAGGCTTTCAATAAAACTATAAGCATGCTTGCAATAGTCATGAACCAAATTTAATGATGGATAAGATGCTTGATATCTTTCAATGAACAAGGCATGAAAATCCTTTAAACAGTAAATACAAGCAGGCGGCAAACTTTCATACCATGATTGGGCTTCACCTTCCAGAGTTGCCAGGAATATCTTCATCAAGCAATCTTCAGGAAAATCCACCTTCAACTTGCGAATATGCATATGAAATCTAACAAGATGTAAAGCAGCATCCTTCTTACCATCATTAAATGTAGGCAAATTCCTTGACCAATCTACCTTCGGAATTTTATTTGGAAAACCAGGGATGTGATCTCGGCTCAAGGGAGCGTATCTTCTTGCAATCCAATCCATCTTGAAAAGCTCAAAGTTACTGATCTCTCTGCAGTGAAGTCACCATGAAGCACAGGTGGCTAGATTCTTCAGTGAAAAGAGTCGCCAGGTGAATGATTTCAGCCTTGTCAGTGTCTGATCGTTGTCCACTATCAACAATCAGATCTGAACTTGATACATGTATTGGGGTAAAATGCAAATGAAGTGTTGTATTCACAAGCTCACGGATATTGACTGAAGCAGCGTTTATCTACTTCCGCTAATGCAAAGCAAAAGCGTTTCGAAGGCTACCTGGCATAACTTCAGGCTCCGTCTAAGACTTATGAAACCAACACATCAATCCACAGACAAGTTTATTCTCCCTAGTATGGTTGCCAATATGTTAGCGCTTGAAATTTCACCTCAGGCTGAGAAAGGTAAACTCCAAGGCAACATCAAACCACTTAGCCTCGTAGCTAGCCCTACGAGGCAGGAGAGGGCTCTCTCCGGTCTATCTCAGTAAAGATCTTCAATGGGTGAGATGACCAATAGGGAAACACTGATTTTAGGCTAGTAAACTGATCAAGAGGTTTAATTTGGGATTTTTAATGTTTTGGTGGAAAATTGGGGAATGACAATTTCAAGTGCGGGGATTGGACACATTTTTTGCAGGGGGTTCTTTGGGGCGAGGTAGGAAACAGTATTGATGCCTTTGATAGAGATGGATGGATGAGAATGACCGGTGAGGAGTTAAGGAGAGCAAGCAATAACCTTGAATTCCCCTTAAACAGTTGAAAACATTGATATTAAGCAAACTTAAAAGCAGAGCATGACAGTCATGAATTCTACTTTAACACTTCATTTGCCTAATTTGCAGAAGGAAAAGTAAGGAAATGATTCACATAACACACTTACAAGTACAAAGAGAAACACACCATCAATACATGTGACCACAAGAATCCCAAAAAGGACTGCAAAACCCTGGTCTTCCTTTGCCAAAAATTGCAGAGATATAGTGAGTAATACAATAAGAGCTTCTCCCTCAAGAGTCCAACCATGAAAATGAGAAAGAAAGTACATAATATAGGCCATCTAACATCTTTCCCTGCCTCGAGGGGTCGAGCTCACTATCCTAGGAGCTGTTTCAACCAATTCTAAACTAAGCACTGAAAACTAGGCAATCAAAACAACTTGCCTCTATAAGCTAGGAAACCAATTCATTCATTAAATTTTTGCCTATCTTATGAATGAATCTTCTAGAAGAGATAAATAAGTGTCAAAATATCATAAAATTACATCATTTACAATAAGGAGGATGAAAATCAACTCCAAAAAGTCAAATCCAGTCAAAACTGCATTTTGCTGAGCTGTAGGTTGAATTCCTGTGCAAACTGCCCGATGGGTCGCGCGCAATTCCTGAACGGGTCGCGCTACTTTGGAGCTGATTTTGAGGTACTTCTAGGTGTCCAAATGAGGCAAAAGTGGGCTTGTTGGAAATTTATGGATGTCTACTTTCCAACCCAAGTGGAATTTCGGAATTTGGTGGTCACTTTCCCCTCCAAAATTGCAATCTCCCAAGACTGCTTCCTGTGTGTCAAAAAGGTGGCAGAAAGTCATTTTTTGCTTGTTTTTGACTTTCTGGAGGCCCAAAACTTGGTGAAATTTCTTGGCAATGGCTGAGAAAGTGTAACTTTCCATGAAAAATCCAGAAATGCTGAGTTTTCCCAAAATGGAGTTGCCCAACGAAAGGGTCACGCGTCGCCATTGGTGGAGAAAACCTGTGTTTGGCACAAAAAATTCACAATTGACAAAATTTTCTCCAAATTTCTTGAAATTTGGGCTGGGAGTCCCCAATAAAGTACCATGCTTAGTCAAAGAGGCTTTGGCCAAAATTTGGAGTGGATCGGGCCTTTTCCGTCGTTTTAGTGCCTTGGCCAACCTCCTTGGATCTAGCGATTGAAATTTTGACATTTCTCTAAAACCATGACACCTGTACAAAAAGTGAAGGAGGTTTTTCTTCTTTGTCATGTTATGGACAAAAACCTCTCTCAGTTTTCTAAAATTCATCTTTTATTGCTCTGGAACATCATTTGAGTACGACTTGTCCCGATGTATGAAACAAGGAATTTTGTCGAAATGGAGCGAAATGAAGGGGATAGGGGGCTTCTAAATTCTTGGGGAAATTTTTGGGAGTGGGGAGGGATGTTAGGAAGCAAGGGAAAGTGGAATCTCAGAGATTGAGTGAGGGGAAGGGGTCCAAAAGGGCAAAACACAGGCCAAACCTAGAAAATTGCCAAGTTGTAGCTAGAAACTAGGGTTTGTGCAAAAATGAGGAATTTGGCGGATCTAAGGGATGGGAAGTGTTTAATAAGGTACATGAAGGATAGGGGAAGGTTTATGAACATTTGGATACAAGTTTTGCTAATGATTTTTCCATCCAAGAGAAATTAGCTTTCAAAACCCTAGGAGAGAGAAATGACCTTACCTAGGCGCAACTGAAGCATGAACAAGATGTAAAATGACTCATTAGACATTGACATGATAATGAAAACCCTATGAATGATGATAGACTCAGCTGAATGATGGCATAGACTGACATTTGGGCAATTTTGAAAGGAGTGAAAGCAAACCCTAGACCTAATGCCTAGTGACCAAATTTTGCTTGAAGACTCACTGAAATGACAAAATTTGACCTTGACACTCTGAGACCACTTTGTAAGAGCACGTTTGATCATTGGAGGAAGGCTGGAAAGACTGACACTAACAGGACCCATTTCTTATTAAAAAATTTTGTAAAAGTTTTATAAAAATGGGGAGGTTGTTGTACAGCACAACAACACTATACTTACTCCCAGACTTCTAAGCGCGGTGTCTGTTCTTGTTTTAACTTCTGCATTTCCAAGCATAAATTTTGGACCTGCACTTGAATTTGTTGAACTCCCAACCCTGGGTCTGGTATTGGGGTTTAGTGCAGCCGCATTGTTGCTTCTAGTGCTTCAGCTTGGGTTGAGATATTTTGTTATAACAAAGCTGACTTTAGATATCGCGTTAATGATGTGACGAACCAAGCACAGTGCTACTCATCTGTCAGTGTCATGTTGGCCTCGCGGATAGTGCTTTTCAACCTTTGATCAAAATCCCATGGAGTTTCACCCAGCATCATTACAATCTCTTTGAATCCTATGACCGACTATTTTCCTGACTTTGGCCGGCTAAATTCCTTTTTTAATTCGATCTAGATTTCCCCTACCCCCGTCGTTGGGTTACTGCTTGAATAATTCATGTACCATTCAAAACTTGGTCCTGCAGTGTGCTAACTAAGGTATATTTCCTAATATTATCATCCATGATTTGTTGCGTGTTCCATACTGATGTTAGCACAAACTAGAATTGCTCCAGGTCTTTGCCTCCTGCTCCCTTGAATACCGGCAACTGAATCACACTTGCCATAGTTACCCTTCATCTATTACCGTCCTTGATCCCTTCGATCCTTCAACATTTTTCTCTCTGCGTTCCACACTAGACACCCCTTAGGCAGATCCCAGTCCCGGTAATGAAACCATTTATTGGCTTATATGGGCTTGACCCAGGTTCGGAAGAATTATTTAGCCAAGAAAATCTCGCAGCTATCGGCCCTTTCAGCAACAGCCCGCGAAGCGGGGACTAAGGTCTCACTTGAGGTAGCAGAGGAGAGTGCTGGAACAAGGTTTTTGCACCCTTGGGATGTCTAGATGTGGTATGAGAGATTCGCATGCCATCCTGCAGCCTCGCGTTGCACTAGATCTGCGCAAATCCAAATAATCTTAGCTTTCTCTTACTGTGCTGATTATAGATCTAATTTATTTGATTTAAGTATTATAATCCAGATATACTTAGGGAGGTCTTTAAGAAAACATTTATTACTTTCATTTAGTTCACATATTAAGATTAAACCCGATTCACAAGTACTCAATAAGCATATGCATGCAAATCAAAACAGTTTCATTCACAATAAAAGAACAAAGTTGCGATAGTTCAGAATTAACATAGAATTCAGAAGAAACTTATCTTTATTTCCACTTATCACCCTTAAATCCAGACTTGCCCTACACACTTAGCTGTAGGGGTCCACGCACATAGATGCGGACTCTTCCAGGCCTCTGCGCACACAGCTGCAGAGCCTCTATCCTCTACCCAAACCCCCGACTCAGACTTACAGATGCTTTAAACTGCTCTTCTCAGACACCCATTACATATCCGATCTCAAAATCATACTCAAAAGAGAATTGCCTTTCCCCCTCTAGAGCAACACTCTATTTATACCTATCTATGGTCTGCGGACCAACTTACTTCCTATTATTTTACATTATTTTTTGGGCAGACAACCATTTGACTTGACCTTTTACATTTTGCACTCTTCATACTTCAGAGTTTTTACAATAATTTACTCCTAATTTCTAGGCTTTCTATCCCAAAACCGTTACGCAGGACCTCCGCTACCCAACACCAATAGTAGAACTTCTTCACCATTGTCAATGTCTTCTGGTATCCTGGGTGACCTGAGTATGACTTAGCATGAATTCCCTCAAGATAAGATTATTTGAGCTCATTGTCATCCAACACATAGATATTATCCCTAAATCAAACCAAACCATTTGATATGAGACGATAGTCCACATCCTAATCACATGTACCTTGTTGCAACCTATATGTAAGCTCTCTATACATGTCATCCTGTTGTCCTGCCTATAAGATATGATCCTGTAAATCCGTCCAATATGAATTTATAGTTGCTATATGATTTACCTATACTCTTATGCTAAGAGAAATTGCAACCCTATTCTCTTTTCCTTTAGTGTATTTGATCTCGAATTTAAACTCACTAATCATGGCCAACCATCTAGATTGAATGGCATTCATATTCAGTTGGTAAAATAGGTATCTCAATCCACTGTGATCGCTCATCAATACAAACCTCCTACCAAGAAAATAGTGTCTCCACATCTTCAATGCATGGACAATCGTTGTTAACTCAAGATCATGTGTAACATAATTCTTCTCGTGCTCATTCAATTTCCTTAATTCATAACATAACACTTGTCCCCCCTACACCAAGACTCCACCAAGTCCTCTCTTGTAGGCATCTGTACACACCACAAACTCTTTATCCGGGTCCACAATCTTGAGAATTGGAGCATTTGTCAACAACTGCTTCAAATGTTCAAAACTTTCTGCACATTCCTCTATCCATTACAATTTATTTCCTTTCCTCTACAATGATGTAATAAGATAAGCAATCTATGAGAATTTCCTAATGAACCTCCTATAATAACCTGCTAATCCCATGAATTCTCAATTTGATTTTGCCTTGATTAAATTGAGAAATTCGAATTTCCACATTAGAAGACAAATTGGATGATGTTAACTTGTGTGACATGGCTTATGTCACCCAGTTTACTCAATAAATTTGATATGGAAGAGTTAGAGTTCAGTTTTGCATGTGTGATTGCTAATTTGTAGCAATCAAGGTTAGTTATCTCAGGTTATTTTTAGTTAAACTAGTTCCAACTTTTGGAGGAACTAGTGGAAGGTCAGTTAAGTAGTGGAACTTCAGTCAAACTCAATGATCATCCAGTTAACTAATCAATCAGCCCAAAATAGTTAGAGGATGCAAAGAATCTGAGTTACCCAATTGAGGTGGAGATTCCAAAGAAGTGTAACATAAATTGTAGACTAGTCTTGATTTTATAGGTGCTGAATGTAGTAAGATGATCAACCTAAAGGAATTGCATAATTTAACTGAGGGAATTTCCTAAATAATAGGGGCTAATTGCTCAAGGAACGGTGCAAGGAAATAAGAGCTGAAGCCGAGGAAAAAATTGACTAATTCTGGGTCATAGGACTTCAGTGAGTAGAGAGATAGGTTGTGCACTTGCAGGGTGAGATCAGTTGAGAGAATAAATTATAATACATCCCTATTTCATTTGATTAATGCAAATGCATTTGGGTTTTTAGCAAATTTCTTTCCCCGAATAAAAATACTTGTTGCATGTGTGTTATTCCTTCTTGCATGTCTGAAATTTTTTTGTTTACAGAGAAGTAGTGTAGATCTGTGTCTTATGATTTCGATTAAAACTTTATGAGCAGTTGCAACTCTCCAGCCTAATTTCTACATGGTATCAGAGTTGGATTCACATTAGAGTAGGAAATTTTAAGTTGTATCTCAGAGGTTCGAATTTGAAGATCATTGTAGCAAGATTTATTCAGATTTGAGAAGATGGCCTTCAATGGACTAAGGCTAGAGTATGCCTTGGAGGACCCCTATAATTTTGTTGCATGGGAGGACCGCATGGGGGCAGTATTGGATGACAATGGTTTGCCAAAATACATCAAGACAGATGTTGCAAAACATCAAGCATCTGATGTTCAAAACCTTTCTCAGTTGAAGAAATATGTAGCCAAGGCGAGAAGAATCATCTTGGAGGGATTACAGGATCAAATTGTCTCGAATCTCCATGGAAAAGAAACTCCCTTCGCAATGCGGAAACCAATGACATAATTTTTCGAGAATAGTAGTGACCACAAGAAGATGGCTCTCAAGGATAAACTTTGAAGTATCAAGATGCAGAAGAATGACACAATTCTACAGTATCTAAGAAAGTTTACACAATGTCTGTTGGCATTATGATACATATGTTGTACTTGATGGCAACCAACTCATCTTAGATGATAAATTATAGTGCAACAAAGTTCACGTAGTTTCATGAAGATAAAATTTTCTTTCATGTAGAGAAAAGTTCACGCACTTTCATGAAGATAAAAGTTTCTTTCATGTAGAGAAAAGTTCATGCACTTTCATGAAGATAAAATTTTCTTTCATGTAGAAAAAAGTTCACGCACTTTCATGAAGATAAAAGTTTCTTTCATGCAGAGAAAAGTTCACGCACTTTCATGCAGAGAAAAGTTTCTTTCATGTAGAGAAAAGTTCACGCACTTTCATGCAGAGAAAAGTTTCTTTCATGTAGAGAAAAGTTCACGCACTTTCATGCAGAGAAAATTTTCATTCATGCAAGAGAAAAGTTCACGCACCTTTATGATTGGTTCATGGTATTAGTTTGACAGTTTTTGATCCTATGGTTTTGGTCCGTGGTATTGCATCCAAAAGTGTTGATCTCACGCACTTTCATGGTTGGTTCATGGTATTAGTCCGACAGTTTTTGATCCTATGGTTTTGGTCCGTGGTATTGCATCCAAAAGTGTTGATCCCAAGTATTGGGTCTGTGGTATTGTGTTATTATGGTTTGTGACCGTGGTATTGTGAAAGGCCTAAGACTATAAAAGCGGAAGGAGATCATTCGGCAAAGCATCATCTGAATTATTGAATATCTGATAAAGTGCTAGATCTGGAATACTGTGATTAGGTTATGGTGCAGATCTGGATTTGAGCTAAAGAGGGATCTCACCAGTTGATGGAGAACAAGATCTAAGGATAGATCGGGATCAAATGGCTTGAAATGAACTATCTCTATATAGTTGATTATGCTTATTCTAGATCTGTATACTAACGCTTGTAATGATTTGAACTGGGTATAACTTAAGTTTGAAATCGCTGCAAGTCATGATTGAATATTTATAGATCTGTACGCGGGTTGGCTTTGGTGAAAGCGCGTATGTACGCAGGTTTGGTTTATTGTAGTAGTGTATACCATTTGAGCTATGATGTTTAAAGTTACAAGTGGTTCAGGTTGTTGATGTTTTCTGATGACTGTTTAATGGTGTCAGTATTCTACATATTCAGTTTGATTGATTGTGTTGATGGATGAGATCTAATAATGGATCAGGATCATAATGACTCATATTTATGTGATCTAATGGACTAGATCGGGTTGCTAACACACATATTATCCTTGTATATGTATTGATCTGGTGATTGGGTGATTCAGAAGATTGATTGATTATGTACTTCAATGATATTAATGGGTCCAGTATGAAAATTGGATGAAACGTGGCCTTTCAGATTATGTGTTGTGCTTCAGGTGTATCCAGTCTGAAAATGTATGAAACATGGTACCTGGAGGAGAGAAGATTGTAGGCTGGCGCCTACGTACTAGTATCTTAGCTAGTACAAGAGCTAAGGGGGTGGTAGCTCCCTTCTAGTAGCAGTTGAAAACTTTGGAGCATTGTATCAGGTAGCAGCCTGCGTACTAGTAAATGGATTGGCTAGTACAAGAACTATGGGGGTTGTAGCTCCCTTCCAGGAGAGTCTGGAGAACGAGAGAAGGTTGTAGCCTTCTGCAGGTAGAAGCTTGTGTACTGGTATAAGTCTGCACCAGTACAGAACTATTGTAAAAGGTATTTCTTATTAAAGAAGATTGAGACGACTTGCAGCAGGTGGTTTTCACCCACATTGGGTTTCCACCTTACATCATGGTGTTCATGTGTTCTTCTTGTGTGTGATGATCTGTTCTGTTTTACTGCTCCGGTTTACTGCTCATATGGTTAATAATGTTCTGATGCACCATTAGAGATCAATTAACTGAATCATATGTTTACTGGATATATACTTGTTGCATCACATATGAATCTTAATATGAAAAGTGAAAAGTTATATTGATCTGATAATACTGATTCACCCCCCCCTCTCAGTATTATTTCCAACAATTGGTATCAGAGCAGGTCCTTTTGTAGAAGCTTGATCGCTTGAAGGAGATCTGTGGAACAATGGGAAAGAAGCTTAAGAAGAAAGCACCTAAGTAGAAGAAGACATCTCAGAAGAACTATGACAGTGGGAGAATCGATTGGGGATTATGTGGAAGAAGCACTTTAGATTTAGAATCATTTCAGAATGAAGATGAACTATCAGGTATGAATTTGTTATCCTCTGATGTTCCAGCTATCTATCCATTTGGAAAAGATGAAAGTGATAGCGAAACAACTGAATTTTCTTTTATGGGTGAGCAAGAAAGATATCAAATAGAGGCAGAGTTTAAAAGGCTTACAGACAAAATTAGAGATCAACAAGATCTATTGAACAAAAGGGAATGTGTCTTCAAAGAAGAAGCTGCCAAACTAAAAGCTCAACTAGAGGAAGGAAACAAGGTAAGGAAGTTATTCAAGGACAAATATCAAAAGTTGCAGGATGAAGTAACATCACTAAGAGATGAAGTCAATGAAAGAAGCACAACCATCAAGAAACTCAGAGATAGATCCAGTTACTATGAAAGTCTTGAAGCCACAATCCGCTCGCTAAAAGAAGATCTTGAAGAATCTGTTATCACTCAGGTTGTCCTTAAGCTCCGGAAAGGATACGGCCGAGGTAACCACAGACCAACTTTGGACTGCAGGTTCTAGCCAACCTGCAATCAGAGAGGGCTCTCTCTTTTAGATTTAACTTTGTTTGAAAAAAAAATTAGGCTAGGTCTCGAGTTCAGAGGGTTTTTGTTTTGTTTTTGGTGGGAAAATTGATGTTTTCAGACAGAGAGGCAAGGCATAGTCTGGAAGTTTCAAACCATTGGGCATGGAGTCAAGGATAAAAACTGTTGGTGCTTTTCCTTAATAACAGTGAGGGAAAATGGAGCAAGATAGTTGAGCATGAAACAATGTTCCAGGTTTAAGGGATGGAGAAAAGTGCTAAGTAATGAGAGGCAGTTAAGAATCTCTCAATTATGCTTAACAAGGGAAAATGACAAGGCGCTACCTAGGGGCAGTTAAGAATCCCTAGATAATTGGCAAACACAGGTGAATTGGGGTAAAGATGAGCCAGAAGGAATTCATATTCATAACCAATTCAATTAGAGGAAAACATAAAGAAATAGCAGAAATTGAGCATAGAGAGTATTTAAACTAATTCTAGGCTATTCTTTCTTTCTGCTATTTAGATAGTGATAACAATAAACAGAGGTAAGATGCACTTATTGCTTCAGGCTGCAGCACAAGAATTCCATCTTCATATCTCCAAAACTTTCATTTACAACAGACAGTTTGTTATCCAAGCTTTTTGCAATCTTTGATTATAGAAACAGTGAGGTATACAGTGCGAGTCTCCAGTGAAAATTCTCAATCGACCAACCCTTAAAACTATACAGAGGGTGGTATATATAGGGCAAAACTATCTACAGAGTTCTTTATTACATCTTGACCTAATTAGGTCATAAAGAATAATTAACTTACCTACTCCTATCTGAAATAAATGCATGAAAATATCTCAGGCTGCGCTGGGGCGGCTGTATCAAAACTGAATAACTTATGTAGTCCTTGGTGGCTTGGTGCAGGTGCTTCTGAAATAAATGTGCATGGGCTTCTACTTCTTTGCTGTCATGTGGCTTTGAATGCCTTAATTGTGATTTGAAGGTAAGGAAGGGCTGATGATGCCTGATTTGAATTTCTGGGGGCTTCATTAATGTACAGGTGCTTCGAGGCCCTAAAAATCTTTGCTGATACTCTTGAGCATCTTTTCTTTCTTCTGATACTCTTTTGACAAAATCTGGACTGCTATTCTGATGTGCTGCGGGTGTAATCACGCATTGATGGCCACTGTTCGGCCTCTACATCCTCTGGAACTGTCTTCTGATCCTTTCGGTATGTTCTGCGAAGAAAACGGGTCATTTTTGTGCCTTTCGGGCTTCCTGGGGGCTGCATAATGGAAAGATTCCCTGAAGATTCCCTGAAGATTCTCCATTTCGGCCTAAAAAATCCTGCGATGAGCGATTTGGATTTCGGGGCTCCGAAGTGCGACTTTTGCTCCTTCGTGCCAAAAAAGTGCTGATGACGTCAGCATGATGTGACGTTGTACGACGGGTGACGTCAGCATGATGACGTGGCAGGATGACATGAGCATGACATCATCATGTATGGACGGTGACGTGGCATGACACGTGGCAGGGGGCCACGTAGGCAGATGACTAGACATGTGACTGGGCAGAGGGGGGTGACATAATCAGTGACTGTGTAGGGGGTGACGTATGTGGTGACGTCACCGGGCAGGAGGCGGTAAGCGGTATTGTGGCGCACCACCTTTGGGGGAGAGCGATTTCGTGAGGGGGGCCTCCGCCATAGCCCAGGAGCTGAGGCGTGGCGGGAGTACGGCGACAATACCGCCCATCTCCCGGACGCTAAAGCTCGGGCAGCTCGGGGATGGGACGGCCCGCCAGCCGTTGATTTGCGGGGCGGATAATTCGACGGCTGGCGGCGAAGGTAATACAATGGGGAGATACGGCGGGGAATATTCAAAGAATATTCCTTTTTTAATAATGCGTGCCGTGGGCTACAATTTAGAGAACGGTGGATTATGAGGGTTAATAGGGGCGGGGTTAATATTTTATACAAAAAACTTTGGGTTAGGGGCGGGGAAAGGGGGTTTATGGATGTAAAATGAGCGCGGTTGAAATATTTACAGCTGGGACTTGGGGATGAGGGGTAAAACATGGCTTTTTGAGGGTTTTTAGGGCTCTGGGAGAGGTTTTTAGCATGACCAGGTGTCATCTAACCCCTGCTATGACTCGGATGGGCTAAAACAGCCCCAGATGGACTATTTTTCCCCGGACTTATAAAAATATGGCTATATTGCCAGGGAGGGGATATTTACATAGGGGAGTTATATGTACATAGCTTTAGTAGGGGAATGGGAAAACTGATAGGGAGTTATATAATACTGTTAATAGTTAATATGAAGGTGACCAGCAAGCGCTAAGGTCGGGGACCTTAGGCTAAATTTTGGGGAAAATAACTTGAAAGGAACTGAGATCCTTGAGTGAAGGAGATCTTCACCAAGGTGACTGATATGGATGATGATGAAGCTAAGAGGAATCAAGCAGATCTTGACCTCTTTGGGGAGTTAGTAAGGGACTTGGGGAATTAGAAGAAGGGGAAGTTAGTGATGTCCAGCTTTGATCTCTTTCTGAATGAAAACTGCCTGCAATGTGATCTGTAAAGATAAAACACAGTTTGAAACACAAAATTGATCATGAATCAGCTTTCTGCAACCACAGCTACCTACCCATCCTACTTTCCTAACATTTTTTCTTCTTTTTTGATTTGGGTGCACTTAGACTTGCAGACCCAGAATTACAATTTTTTCTTTTGAATTTTTCCTATCTAAATCAACACTTATTTCTGCCAGGGCCCAGATTAAACAGTTGGGTCCCTTTGATTCTCTACCTATCTACAAAATCTGCCAAGGTTAAACTGTTTGGATAGATGCATTCTCTATATTCTACAATAGGAAATTGAAACCTAGGGAGACCAAGATTAGACTGTTTGGACCTCCCTTAAATGAAAATTCTTCAAAACTGGGACAACTCCTCAAAATGGAATCTCAGCAGTGGCATTTGGACTAGCACACTCTCATGGTATCTTCTAGAAATATGGAACACTGCAGCTTGCCAAGTATGACATATTTGGCATGTAAAAATGTCAATAATGAAAGATGATACCCTGTTGCAATAGGAGGCTAACAGTGGCTCCACTTGGGGATGGCTTTTCCTTGTGAAAAGTCAAGAAGAGCAGGTCAGACTGCCTTGATCTTCTATTTGTTGTTGTGGACTGGGAAATTCTTCTTTGTTCTGGCTGTATAAAGATATGAAACTTTGAACTATGAACAACCTCCTCCTCAACTGAGTTACTGTGAATTGTATAGCATCGCCTAATTTCTTCTGCGTGCTTGATCTCTTATGTATAATGTTGCTGGAACATGCCTTTTAAAACAGTTTAGGGACATGGATCAAACTGTTGTGTTTGCCTTGCTTTTACTCAGAGCACGGTGCTGATATAAACTGAAAATTTTGCTCTGTTTTGATGCTTTTGAGACTGGAAAATTTGCATCGGCTGCGTCCTCACCGAATTTATTGTTATTCCTCAAAAAATCAGCCGGTTTATACAAAAATAAAAAACTGAGTGCTGATATTTACAAATAATGTTGTACAAAGGTATTTACAGAATTTGCATTGTTTCAACAACAAGGATCATGATAATGTTTCAACATCCTGCCATTCACAGGGCCTTCTTCAACAGTGCTGTCCTCCATAGATCTGAGAAAATAAGTGTTGTTTCCCTGAACAGCAGAAATTACAAATGGACCTTTCCATAGAAAATCAAACTTGGCATGTTTACCCTTGTCTTCTCTTCTTGAATCCCACTTTAGAACTTTGTCACCAACATTGAAATCTTCAGCTTTTTCTCTCTTATCAAACATTTTTTTGAGCTTTTCTTGCACAATCTGAGCTCTGTCATAAACTTGTTCTCTGGTTTGTTGTAGATGGATGGTCTGATTGCTTCTTCTTTGAATGTCATTCGGTTCGGCCTGAATCTCTTGTAACAACTTGATAGTAGGGATGCCCAGGGATGAAGGAAATCTAGCCTCCATGCCATATACTAGCTCATAAGGGCTCATCCCAATTGATCTTTTGCTTGAAAGTCTGTCTGCCCATAGGGCATTTACCAGTATTTTGTGCCAGTTCTTCTTGTTTTCTTCCAGCACTTTCTTTATGATGTTGATGAGGCTTTTGTTAGATGATTCGGCCAAGCCATTGCCTTGAGGGTAATAGGTTGTGGAGTGGCCCAAGGTAATATGAAATCTGTGGCAAAAATTGATCATCTTTTTAGACTTAAAGGCAGCGGCATTGTCAGTGATAATTTTGTCAGGGCAGCCAAATCTGGAAAGGATATTGCACTCGAGGAATTGGATAATGATGGTATCATTGGCTTGTCTACAGGGAATGGCTTCAACCCACTTAGTGAAATAGTCGGTGGCTGTTAGAATCCATTTGTGCTGGCCTGAGGAAGAGGGATGGATTTCTCCAATGAAGTCAAGACCCCATTGTTGAAAAGGTTTTTCGGTGGAGATGGGTTTAAGGGGCAGGGGCAACAATTTTCTCTTGGCCTAAAAAATTTGGCATTTATGACATGATATGGAAAACTTTTTTGCATCTGCAAAAAGAGAGGGCCAATAAAAACCAGCCCTTAGAATTTTGTCAGCAATGGACTTCCAATATAGATGTCCTCCATAGTCTCCTGCATGGAATTCTTTCATGACATTGTCAGTTTCATTCATGGTTAAACGATTAAGCAATATACCTTCATGATTTCTCCAAAATAATGCACCATCTATAACACAAAACTTTAAAGCCTTCATTTTCAAAAATCTTTTCTTAGTTCTGGACAATCCTGGGGGAGCACACAGGTTTAACAATACAAAGCATATATCAGCGTACCATGGGGATTGTAAAAAGATTTCACTGATCTGTGGAGTCGCCAGCTCCGGTTCATTGTCCAGCTGGTTAATCTCTAAGGCTTGAAAATTCGTCTCGGACATCAGTTTAGCTAAACCTTGTCCCTTTATCAGCTTGGTTGGTTTTATTTCTATGTCATATTCAAGGATGTTTGCAATCCATTTACCTCTTTTGCCTTCTAATCCCTCTTGGGTCAGTATGTCTTTTACAGCGGCGTGTGGGACGTAGGCAATTACGTGTGAATACAGTATGTACACTCTAAAATCCTTGATGGCCTTAACAAGTGCGTAGGCCTGTTTTTCCATGATTGGGTACTTCAACGGGGCATCTCTTAAGGCTCGGCTGAAAAAAGCAATTGGCTTTTCAGCTCCCTTCTCATCCTTTTGTAAAAGGACAACGACTATGGTGTGATCAGATGCAAATGAAAATATGATAAAATCTTTATCAAACTGTGGGTTGGTTAGGACAGGGGTTTGGGTTAAGGCTGTTTTGATACTCTCAAATGCTTGCTTGGTTTCCAGAGACCATTTTACCTTGGCATCCTTCTTTAACATGTTGCTTAACAGTCTTATTAATTCAGCCAGATTTGGAATAAACCTTCTTAAGAAGTTGATTTTTCCAAGGAATGCTTGTAGCTCTTTTATGTTTCTGGGGAATGGGATTTGGAGGATGGCTTGTATTCTTTCAGGATCAATTCTGATCCCATCCTTTGATATGATGTGGCCAAGTAATTTGCCTTCTTCAAGGCCAAACAGAGACTTCTTGGGGTTCAAGGAAATGCCATATTTCCTACATGTTATGAAAATTTGCCTGAGATGTTTGAGGTGTTCTTCATCAGATTTGGAAAATGGGGTTAAGTCATCAAGGTAGACAACTAGGAAGTCATGTATTTCTTTTGAAAAAGCAATATCCATTGCTCGTTGAAAGGTTGCACCAGCGTTTTTAAGTCCAAATGGCATCTTTACATATTTGAATGTTCCCCA
This sequence comes from Pinus tabuliformis, assembly GCA_031772625.1. Lineage (NCBI taxonomy): Eukaryota > Viridiplantae > Streptophyta > Pinopsida > Pinales > Pinaceae > Pinus > Pinus tabuliformis. The sequence goes on from CM062816.1 coordinate 634,773,604, forward strand.
GGGTGTAGTAAAAGCAGTTTTGTCTTGATCGTCTGGGTGAACAAGTATTTGGTTAAAACCTGAAAAACCATCTAGCAAAGAGATTCTAGAGGCTCCCACTACTCTCTGCAATATGTGGTCCATTTTGGGCAAAGGATAGTGGTCTTTTAAGGAGACTTGATTTAAATTTCTGAGATCTACACAAAGTCTGATTTCACCTGTCTTTTTTCTTGTAGGAACAAGATTGGACACCCAATCGGAGAATCTGATGGGTGCTATTATGCCTGCTTCAAACATCCTCTTTACTTCCTTCTCAATCGGGGGAAGAAGCATGGGGTTAATTCTTCTAAGTTTCTGCTTGAAGGGTTTCTGGTTTGGTTTTAAAGGAATGGTGTGTTGGATCACCGAGGTGTCATAGGATTTCAGATCCTCATAGCTCCAAGCAAATACATCTTGGAATTCTTTGAATAAGTCAATGTACTTGGGCTTTTGATCAGGTGGTAAATTTTTGGACAGTTTGATCATTTTCGGATTTTCTGGTGTCCCGATGTTGTGTTCTTCTATTTCAGTGTTTATGGGCTGCAATTTCGGCTTTCTGGGCACGTCATTAGCATCAAACATATCTTCTAATGGGGTTAGGCCAGCAGGCAAAAAATTATCTTTCAAGTCAATGACCTCTGCCTCCGTTTTATCTATCTCTTCTATCTGTGTTTGTTTCAACTGTTCTATGTTTTCTTTGTCAAAAATAGTTGGTTTTGTGATTTGCTTGACTGTTGCAACTGTTATATCTTGCTGATTTTCAGTTGTTTGGTGTTCTGTATCTGTCATAGCATCCATGTCAATGTTAATATTTGAAAATTCATGCTCAAGGGTAAGGAAACTGTTAATTTGGGCATCATTTTTGAATACTTTCCAATCTCTAACGTTGTTTGGGACAGTAGGCCTATGTTTTATTTCAGCCGTGCAGTGATGGTTTGGGTCAAAAGGAAGCTTACATGTACTAGCAAAGGTGGCTAGGCTGTGTGCATGAATGTTGTGATTTCTGGAAATCTTGTCAAGCTTGAATTCCGTGAATGCCTGGAGTATGTTTGTAGCAGCAGTTCTATAAGCTCTCATTCTGTTGTCGTTGGTAACAAAATTACCTTTCATCTGTTGTATAACTAGATCAGAGTCACCTAAGATAGACACTTTTACAACTCCTAGAGTTTTAAGTAGTTTAAGGCCTAAAAGCAGAGCCTCATACTCTGCCATGTTATTTGTGCATTTAAAGTTCAGTCTGTAGGCATGACCTTCTGCATGGTTATTGTATGTGTTGTGAATCCAGACACCTGCCCCTGCTCCTAACTTGTTGACAGAGCCATCAAACTCTAAGTACCATGTGATTTCTTGCTTGTGGTTCGTAGTAAGAGTTTGAGCTATCTCAGGATTGGGAAGATTTAAACTTTCTGTTTGAGGATATTCTTCTGGTAGGCTGGTTGCATCAGCTGCTGTGACAGTTTCATGGGTATGCGCAACCGATTCTTCATTGATGTGTGCTTGTTGCTCTAAAGCGAAGGGCTCATTATCAATTGAAACATTTGTATCATGATTAAACAAAATAAATGAATCCATATCAGAGTGGATTGAGTAAATGGGAAAATTTTCAGGCCTGCTCTCACTACTCACCACATATTTCATCAGCGTTTCTCTGTACAGTCTCTTTGGTTGCCCAAAGACTGAAATAGTGGCGTACGAAAGGTCTAATTGAAGGGATCCTTGTAACTTTGCTCCCCATGATCTTGAGAGGAGCATACCATACTTTGGTGGAATGTCAGCCACCACTACATCCATGAGGATAGTCTTGTTGGGATATTGGACTAAGGAGACACACAAGTCTTTGATGAGGCCTAAACATTTCACTTGAGTTGAGTCAAATGAGTACAGATCTTTGTAAGGTCTTGTAACATCAAGATTTAATTTTTCCATAACTACTTTGGGCATAAGATTGTGTGATGCCCCTGAGTCAAACATAGCATTGTGCAAAACTTTGTCATGTATATGCAAACTGACATAAAAGGGTGGGATAGGTCCATGTGTTGATTTTCCGTTAACTTCTGGGCCAAATAGCAGCTCTGGGGTATCGTCTAAAACATTTACATCATCCTTTTTTTCTGGAATTTGAAGTGACTTTTGAATTTGCTGCCTATATACTTCGTGTTTAGTCAGTTCTGAAAGAGGAATGGCTATCTTGAGTTTTCCTATCTCTGCCTCTAAGTTAAATGGTTTTTCCAGTGGAGTCTTGGTGTTGACGATGGCAGTTTTTTCTGCTTCCTTTGAATTCTCAGCGATCTGCTCTTGTTTATCAGCGTTGTGGGAAGTTTTTGCTTGCGGTTGTACAGTTTCAGGAGTGCTTTTTGGGCTACTGCTTGAATTTTCTTTTGAGGAATGGGGTGGCAAAGGCTGCGAATCTGTTATGTCTTCTACAGTCACTTGATGCGGGTTTGGAACAGGTATATCAGCTGGTTCTGTTGTGACAGCCTTGCCTTTGATCTTGTTGGGCTGTTTGCTATCCTTTGTTTTACTAGGTTCGGAAATGTCAATGGTCCTAGTTCTCAGCTTATATTGTTTGTGTACTTCATACACAGCGGTATCATAACCTTGCTTAAAATCAAAAGATTCACCAGTTTTAGTTTGAAATTGATTATAGTCATGTTCATTCTGGTCTTCTTGTGTTAGAAAAGTTTGATGCTCACCCTTTAGATCCATTAAGTTCATGTGATCGTCTTCTGTTTGATTCCCAGAGGTGGATCCTTCTACATAGTTGTCTTGGAAAGGGGGTCTTATATCATGGTCTTGGTTAGGCCTACCAGCATTTGTGTTCTGTGTTTTTCTAAAATTTGGGTTCCTTATGGTATTAGACTGTTGTCCTTCCCATGATGCTTTTCTCTCAACATTTTCTACTCTTTCTCCTAGCCTTTGCAGGCTATTGATAATAGCATCAAGCTTCTGGTCAAAGGCTGAGGGTTCTTCTTTAAAGGTGGTTCTTCTTTCCATTCTAGCTTGGTTTCTTTTGGCAATTAAATTGGCTTCTACGCTGACAGCAACATTTTGCATGTCTGCAAGGGTTTGAGGAGCTCTTTCTTTTAACTGGTATGCCATATCCAGGTCGAATCCATCGGGAAATTTGTACAAGGCCAGATCAGGTGGAGGCCTTAAGTTCTGTGGTATTGCGTTATATACATTATTGAATCTTGCACAGTACTCTAGAACAGTCTCTTGAGGACCTCATTTGATCGTATCATATTCAGCTAGTATGTGCAAGGGGTCTTTCTTTTTCTCCCATCTGTTGGTAAAGGATTGGTAAAGCTCATCTGGGGTGGTTATGGAATTTGCAGCAAGTGATCTGAACCAAGTTCTTACATCACCTGTCAAACTCTGAACAAAAATTCTCATCCTAACACTATCATCGTCTATCTCATAGTTTTCAAAATAGTCTTGCATCTTTTTGGTATGCTGAATGGCTGTGAAAGGACCGGTGCTGTCAAAATATGTGATTTTAGATTGGTAGTCTTGAGGTAAAGCCCCAGCATTAGCAGGTAATTGCAGGGGTGCATATCTATTAGCCATATTGGCAGGTATAAGTGGAACAACAGGGATAAGTGGAACAACTGGAGTGACGGGGATCACAGGAGTAACTGGAACGCTGGAAACAACAGTGGTGTCAGTATGTGCAGTGAATGAAGGAGTGGAAGGAGTACTACGGGATGTAGATGATGAACTGATGGAAATAGGGGTTGAACGGAACAAGACCTTGACAGGAGTCGGAAAACAGCTAGGGTAAGTTGTTTCAGGGCTCAAATCATCAAAATTTTCCTGTCCTTCTTGCTTCCTAAGAATTTTCGGGATTATATTAGGGTTTTCAAAAATAGCTGGAGGGTTGGGGTCTAGATTTGACCTTGTATATCGTGGATTTTTCTTGGGAGCCAGCTTTCGAATTGTTTTTTGGGTATTTTTCCTGGGAATGTTTTTGTAATCGACAAGGGACTAATTAAAATATGGGACAGCTTGTTTGTAACTTAAAACTAGCATGAAAATTGACTGAAGCAGCATTTATTTACTCCTGTTAATGCAAAGCAAAAAACAGTCTCAAAGGCTTCCTGGCTGAAATTCAGGCTTCATCTATAGTTTTAAGAGATAAACAGCAATTGGAAAGTTTGATTTATGGTCCCAGCAGAGCTTTCTTACCTTCTTCGTGAAACTATCTGAGGAAGTTCCCAGTGGAGCTTTCCAACTTAATCAATAAAACTTTATGAGGATTAGAATCCCCAGTGGAGTCGTCATTATGTTATCACTCAGGTTGTCCTTAAGCTCCGGAAAGGATACGACCGAGGTAACCACATACCAACTTTGGACTGCAGGTTCTAGCCAACCTGCAATCAGAGAGGGCTCTCTCTTTTAGATTTAACTTTGTTTGAAAAGGATTTTAGGCTAGGTCTCGAGTTCAGAGGGTTTTTGTTTTGTTTTTGGTGGGGAAATTGATGTTTTCAGACAGAGAGGCAAGGCATAGTCTGGAAGTTTCAAACCATTGGGCATGGAGTCACGGATAAAAACTGCTGGTGCTTTTCCTTAATAACAGTGAGGGAAAATGGAGCAAGATAGCTGAGCATGAAACAATGTTCCAGGTTTAAGGGATGGAGAAAAGTGCTAAGTAATGAGAGGCAGTTAAGAATCTCTCAATTATGCTTAACAAGGGAAAATGACAAGGCGCTACCTAGGGGCAGTTAAGAATCCCTAGATAATTGGCAAACATAGGTGAATTGGGGTAAACATGAGCCAGAAGGAATTCATATTCATAACCAATTCAATTAGAGGAAAACATAAAGAAATAGTAGAAATTGAGCATAGAGAGTATTTAAACTAATTCTAGGCTATTCTTTCTTTCTACTATTTAGATAGTGATAACAATAAACAAAGGTAAGATGCACTTATTGCTTCAGGCTGCAGCACAAGAATTCCATCTTCATATCTCCAAAACTTTCATTTACAACAGACAGTCTGTTATCCAAGCTTTCTGCAATCTTTGATTATAGAAACAGTGAGGTATACAGTGCGAGTCTCTAGTGAAAATTCTCAATCGACCAACCCTTAAAACTATACAGAGGGTGGTATATATAGGGAAAAACTATCTACAGAGTTATTTATTACATCTTGACCTAATTAGGTCATAAAGAATAATTAACTTACCTACTCCTATCTGAAATAAATGCATGAAAATATCTCAGGCTGCGCTGGGGCGGCTGTATCAAAACTGAATAACTTATGTAGTCCTTGGTGGCTTGGTGCAGGTGCTTCTGAAATAAATGTGCATGGGCTTCTGCTTCTTTGCTGTCCTGTGGCTTTGAATGCCTTAATTGTGATTTGAAGGTAAGGAAGGGCTGATGATGCCTGATTTGACTTTCTGGGGGCTTCATTAATGTACAGGTGCTTCGAGCCCCTAAAAAATCTTTGCTGATACTCTTGGGCGTCTTTTCTTTCTTCTGATACTCTTTTGACAAAATCTGGACTGCTATTCTGATGTGCTGCGGGTCTAATCACACATTGATGGCCGCTGTTCGGCCTCTGCATCCTCTGGAACTGTCTTCTAATCCTTTCGGTATGTTCTGCGAAGAAAACAGGTCATTTTTGCGCCTTTCGGGCTTCCTGGGGGCTGCATAATGGAAAGATTCCCTGAAGATTCCCTGAAGATTCTCCATTTCGGCCTAAAAAATCCTGCGATGAGCGATTTGTGCTCATCAAAAACTGCCTCAGAATTGGATTCTGGGGCTCCGAAGTGCGACTTTTGCTCCTTCGCGCTAAAAAAGTGTTGATGATGTCAGCATGATGTGACGTTGTACAGCGGGTGACATCAGTGATGATGTCAGCATGATGACGTGGCAGGATGACGTCAGCATGATGTCATCATGTACGGACGGTGATGTGGCATGACACGTGGCAGGGGGCCACACAGGCAGATGACTGGACATGTGACTGGGCAGAGGGGGGTGACGTAAGCAGTGACTGTGCAGGGGGTGACGTATGCTGTGACGTCACCGGGCAGGAGGCGGTAAGCGGTATTGTGGCGCACCACCCTTGGGGGAGAGCGGTTTCGTGAGGGGGGCCTCCGCCACAGCCCAGGAGCTGACGCGTGGCGGGAGTACGGTGGCAATACCGCCCATCTCCCGGACGCTAAAGCTCGGGTAGCTTGGGGATGGGACGGCCCACCAGCCGTTGATCTGTGGGGCAGATAATCCGATGGCTGGTGGCGAAGGTAATACGGCGGGGAGATACGGCGGGGGAATATTCAAGGAATATTCCTTTTTTAATAATGCGCGCGGTGGGCTATAACTTAGAGAACGGTGGATTATGAGGGTTAATAGGGGCAGGGTTAATATTTTATACAAAAAACTTTGGGTTAGGGGCGGGGAAAGGGGGTTTATGGATGTAAAATGAGCGCGGTTGAAATATTTATAGCTGGTACTTGGGGTGAGGGGTAAAACATGGGTTTTTTAGGGTTTTTAGGGTTTGGGGAGAGGTTGTTAGCATGACCAGATGTCATCTAACCCCTGCTATGACTCGGATGGGCTAAAATAGCCCCAGATGGACTATTTTTCTCCGGACTTATAAAAATATGGCTATATTGCCAGGGAGGGGATATTTACATAGGGGAGTTATATATACATAGCTTTAGTAGGGGAATGGGAAAACTGATAGGGAGTTATATAATACTGTTAATAGTCAATATGAAGGTGACCAACAAGCGCTAAGGTCGGGGACCTTAGGCTAAATTTTGGGGAAAATAACTTGAAAGGAACTGAGATCATTGAGTGAAGGAGATCTTCACCAAGGTGACTGATATGGATGATGATGAAGCTAAGAGGAATCAAGCAGATCTTTACCTCTTTGGGGAGTTAGTAAGGGACTTGGGGAATTAGAAGAAGGGGAAGTTAGTGATGTTCAGCTTTGATCTCTTTCTGAATGAAAATTGCCTGCAATGTGATCTGTAAAGATAAAACATAGTTTGAAACACAAAATTGATCATGAATCAGCTTTCTGCAACCACAGCTACCTACCCATCCTACTTTCCTAACATTTTTTTTTTCTTTTCTGATTTGGGTGCACTTAGACTTGCAGACCCAGAATTACAATTTTTTCTTTTGAATTTTTCCTATCTAAATCTACACTTATTTTTGCCAGGGCCCAGATTAAACAGTTGGGTCCCTTTGATTCTCTACCTATCTACAAAATCTGCCAAGGTTAAACTGTTTGGGCAGATGCATCTCTATATTCTACAACAGGAAATTGAAACCTAGGGAGACCAAGATTAGACTGTTTGGACCTCCCTTAAATGAAAATTCTTCAAAACTGGGACAACTCCTCAAAATAGAATCTCAGCAGTGGCATTTGGACTAGCACACTCTCATGGTATCTTCTGGAAGTATGGAACACTGCAGCTTGCCAAGTATGACATATTTGGCATGTAAAAATGTCAATCATGAAAGATGATACCCTGTTGCAACAGGAGGCTAACAGAATCAAAGAAGCAGAATAAAGAACTACTCCAAGCTCATGAAAACGAAGTTCTTAAACTAAGACGTCAGTTGGAAGAAGAAAGAAATGCTGGAGAAAACGTGAAGAAGCAGTATCTTGAAAAGGAAGAGCAACATCAAGTTGAGGTAAATATTCTAAAAGATAAATTAGAAGAAAAGGATAAACTGTTACGATTTCGAGATAGTACTAAAGTCTTGGATGATATTCTTAATAGTCAAAGGTCTCCTGCTATCAAAACTGGTCTTGGTTTTCATGAATCTATTGAAGGTGAATCTAGTTCACAAAGTAAGACAAGGGACTCTACTGCAAAATCTGAAATGCTCAATAAGGAGATGAAAGGTCAATCTCATCATCAACCAAGGAAAGAAATTCTTCAAAGAAAATCTTTTACTCCTCCTATGAATAATGTTGAATTTTATGTATGTCATAATCTTGGACATGTTGCAGCCAGATGTAGAAGAAGAAGGTTTCAAGACCATCATGCAAAAAGATCATCACATTCAAGGTACTTTAATGGATATTGCTTTGCTTGCAATATGTTTGGTCATAGAGCTATTGATTGCTATAGAAGAAATATGAGATGTTACACATGTAACAAGCTTGGACATATAGCTAAGGAATGCAGGAACAAAGTATGGGCACCATACCAAAAGGAGAAAACATCATCATCACACTTGAAGATGTGGAAGAAGAAAGAAGTACAGTCAGAAAGAGGCGGCACAGCACAACATACAGACATAACAGAATCAGAGGGAGCTGGAAGTGTAAAACTTCAGTGTCCTAAATCTCATACGCAAGTTTCTTAAAGAGAAGTCACGTATATACGCGAGTTGGTTATGGCATAGTCGCGTATATGATTGTTTGAGGAAAGGAAGTAGGGACAGGTTCAGGAAAAGGATCAGTTATGATTCGGTTTATTATTTGCGTTGTTTGATAATGGTTACAATTTGCTGATGATATGTGGAAATGACTTGATGGTTAGAAGTGTTTTGTTTCTAACTTGATAATGATGATGTCTTGATACTTCTTGCTGATATGCATGATCAGATCTGACAGTAAACAAGATGGCACAGGTTTAGGGGGAGCATATGCTTTTAATGCATTGTTGGCATTATGGTTAATAGTCCTTGGTGATGATGCTTATATGGATAAATGATTCATCTTGCTATGATATGGCTATGAGTTGTTCAAATGATTCTTGGGGTTACATAGTTGATATTTAGATCAGATTTGTGGTTGATTCTCCAATGGTGCTTATGTGGTGATCTTCATAAGGATAAGGAGAAGTACATAGCTTGAATTCACATCTTCTTTACTTGATGATGAGTCACTCATATGCTGTTGTCGTCATATGCATAAAGATCATATTTTACAATTATGATGCCGGATTCCTATTGTTCTTGGCACATATATGGATGAGGATTGTTGGCTGGATACATGGATGATTATTCAAAGTTGCATGGTTGGAGACATGATGATGATGAGTTCTTACCTATGTGATGATAGGTTGTTTCATACATATGTTGATTGATGTAGATATTCCCAATTGATGATACTTGGTTCATGCAAATCTGGATGGCTATGGTGTTTCTCACATATGATAAGAATGTGAATGATGCTGTATATACAGAATTCTATTCAAAAGGATGAGTTGATACAGACATACCTTGATGATTCATGCACTAATACAAGTTGTTGGTCTAGTTGCTGTTGACAGATGCTATGGAGCAGATCATACAGTGTCGTTGCTGATGTTTATCATGATCCTATTTAGGTGATTGGTCTCTGTAAAGGTCATATCAAGACTCATGCTGTAATAGTGTGTCTCTATCTATTGTAGTCATTTGATGAGATCTCTTTAGGTCATGTAACGGCCTATGTTGGTTTCCCCACTATGCCTGGGACGAATGATGTTATTCTCTTATCATATGTAAACTTTTGGTATATCACCATTGTGATGGGAGATAGATGTATGTATGAATCTTTGGTGATAGGAAGGTCATTTATGATGTATAGAGTCATGTTCTTCTTGTAGAACATCTTTTTGCAGACCTTGCTTATAGTCAGGGGGAGCATGAACAACACACTTCAGCAGAGCAGAGATTTCAGCATGTAGCATGGACAGATTGGTACACCTTGGCATATACAAAGGAGGAGCTCATTCAGAGATTTCAATAGGTACTCAGAGGAAGCATGGACAGAGTGGTACTTCTTGGCATATACAAAGGGGGAGCTCATTCAGAGATTTCAACAGGTACTCAGGGGGAGTATGGGCAGCGGAATGTTCATCTAGGAAAGAGATTATCTTGGTCTGCCCTTTGCCCTTGATGTCAAAGGGGGAGAGTGATTGGTTGTTGTTGCCATCAAGTCCAAAGGGGGAGATTGTTGGCATTATGATACATATGTTGTACTTGATGGCAACCCACTCATCTCAGATGATAAATTATAGTGCAACAAAGTTCACGCACTTTCATGAAGATAAAAGTTTCTTTCATGTAGAGAAAAGTTCACGCACTTTCATGAAGATAAAAGTTTCTTTCATGTAGAGAAAATTTCACGCACTTTCATGAAGATAAAAGTTTCTTTCATGTAGAGAAAAGTTCACGCACTTTCATGAAGATAAAATTTTCTTTCATGTAGAGAAAAGTTCACGCACTTTCATGAAGATAAAAGTTTCTTTCATGTAGAGAAAAGTTCACGCACTTTCATGCAGAGAAAAGTTTCTTTCATGTAGAGAAAAGTTCACGCACTTTCATGCAGAGAAAAGTTTCTTTCATGTAGAGAAAAGTTCACGCACTTTCATGCAGAGAAAAGTTCCCTTCATGCAAGAGAAAAGTTCACGCACTTTCATGATTGGTTCATGGTATTAGTCTGACAGTTTTTGATCCTATGGTTTTGGTCTGTGGTATTGCATCCAAAAGTGTTGATCTCATGCACTTTCATGGTTGGTTCATGGTATTAGTCCGACAGTTTTTGATCCTATGGTTTTGGTCCGTGGTATTGCATCCAAAAGTGTTGATCCCAAGTATTGGGTCCGTGGTATTGTGTTATTATGGTTTTGGACCGTGGTATTGTGAAAGGCCTAAGACTATAAAAGAGGAAGGGGATCATTCAGCAAAGCATCATCTGAATTATTGAATATCTGATAAAGTGCTAGATCTGGAATACTGTGATTGGGTTATGGTGCAGATTTGGATCTGAGCTAAAGAGGGATCTCACCAATTTATGGAGAACAAGATCTAATGATAGATCAGGATCAATGGCTTGAAATGAACTATCTCTATATAGTTGATTATGCTTATTCTAGATCTGTATACTAACGCTTGTAATGATCTGAACTGGGTATAACTTAAGTTTGAAATCGTTACAAGTCATGATTGAATATTGATAGATCTGTACGCGGGTTGGCTTTGGTGAAAGCACGTATGTACGCAGGTTTGGTTCATTGTAGTAGCATATACCATTTGAGCTATGATGTTTAAAGTTACAGGTGGTTCAGGTTGTTGATGTTTTCTGATGACTGTTTAATGGTGTCAGTATTCTACATATTCAGTTTGATTAATTGTGTTGATGGATGAGATCTAATAATGGATCAGGATCATAATGACTCATATTTATGTGATCTAATGGACTAGATTGGGTTGCTAACACACATATTATCCTTGTATATGTATTGATCTGGTGATTGGGTGATTCAGAAGATTGATTGATTATGTACTTCAATGATATTAATGGGTCTAGTATGAAAATTGGATGAAACGTGGCCTTTCAGATTATGTGTTGTGCTTTAGGTGTATCCAGTCTGAAAATGTACGAAACATGGTACCTGGAGGAGAGAAGATTGTCGGCTGGCGCCTACGTACTAGTATCTTAGCCAGTACAAGAGCTAAGGGGGTGGTAGCTCCCTTCCAGTAGCAGTTGAAAACTTTGGAGCATTGTATTAGGTAGCAGCCTGCGTACTAGTAAATGGATCGGCTAGTACAAGAACTATGGGGGTTGTAGCTCCCTTCCAGGAGAGTCTGGAGAACGAGAGAAGGTTTTAGCCTTATGTAGGTAGAAGCCTGTGTACTGGTATAAGTCTGCACCAGTACAAAACTATTGTAAAAGGTATTTCTTATTAAATAAGATTGAGACGACTTGCAGCAGGTGGTTTTCACCCACATTGGGTTTCCACCTTACATCATGGTGTTCATGTGTGCTTCTTGTGTGTGATGATCTGTTCTATTTTACTGCTCCGGTTTACTGCTCATATGGTTAATAATGTTCTGATGCACTCATTAGAGATCAATTAACTGAATCATATGTTTACTGGATATATACTTGTTGCATCACATATGAATCTTAATATGGAAAGTGAAAAGTTATATTGATCTGATAATACTGATTCACCCCCCCCCCTCAGTATTATTTCCAACAATGTCATGATGAAATTGGCAAAGTCAGTGTTAATGTCCCTAAAGAAGACTTGGTAACCTTAGCCCTTATAGACCTTCCCAAGAGCTAGCATAGCTATCAAGATTCGGTGAATGGGAGGGAGAAACTACCAATTTGGGAGCGCTTATGGTCTGATTTGTTACAAGAGGAAATAAGGTGGAATACCAGAGATGGGACTTCATCTAAGGGCGACGATGAATAAAACTTTGTATTGGATGGAAATAAAAAAAATGGAAATGGGAATAAATCCCAATCCAAACCAGAATCCAGTCAATGGGGCAAGAAGAAAGATTTTTCAAAAATTAAATGCTTCTTGTCATGAATTCAGGCACTATGCCACAAAGTGTCCACACAATAATACAAGCAAGAAGACCTCGGGAGGAGGAGCAGGTGAAGTTTTGGCTTCATAGTTCAAGCTTTACTTTACCATCATTGAATGCATGGCCAACATAGTGATGGGGAGTCTGTGGTACTTGGAATCAGGTGCATCGTTCCATATGACGGGAAATAGATATTTTTTCAGTGGCTTGGAGGAGAAATATTTGCATATGCACATAAAGATGGGGGGTGACAGAAGGTATAGAGCAACCAAGATTGGTACAGTCACCTTTTAGAGGGATTCGGGCTCCCCCCTCGGGCTCAAGGATGTCATGTTCATTCTAGGCCTAAAGAAAAATCTTGTATTGGTTGTAGTTATGGAAGACCATGGTTATGATGTGATTTTTAGTAAAGGAAAGGCATTCTTGAGACACATAGCCATGGGACAAGTGAAGCAGATCAGGGTTCATGTGAAGAACCTGTACAATTTAGATGTGGAGGATTGTGTTGCATTAAGCACAAAGGCAGAGAAGGTGCAGAGTCACGATGTCGGTGAAATTTGGCATAGAAGACTTGGCCATTTGCATCATGGCACTTTGAAGATCATGTAGCAGATAACAACAGGACTCCCCAAAGGAGCACTTGAGCAGCAAGATGTAAGCAAAGGATGTACTCTAGGGAAGTACACAAAAGCCACTTTCCATGATTGGGACAACAAAGTACATGAAATCCTTGAAGGGATCCACTTTGATGTCTATGGACCTTTCTCGATAGCATCCACTGTCAGGCACAAATATTTTTTCATTTTTATTGATGACTTCTCACGGAAGTGTTGGATCTTCTTCTTGCGAAACAAGGATGAGACATTCTCCAAGTTCATAGATTTCAATGCAATGGTTGAGAAATAAATGGGCAAGAAGGTGAAGGCTCTCATGAGCGATAATGGAGGTGAGTACGTGTCAAATGAATTTAAAATTTTATGTGCAAAAGAAGGCGTTCGAAGAGAGTTGACAACACCCTACAACCCACAGCAGAATGGGGTGGCTGAGAGGAAGAATCATAGCGTTGTGGGTGCAGCAAGGATGATGTTGCATGATCAAGGCCTACTTATGCATTTTTGGGCTAAAGCATGCAACACAACAATCTATTTGCAGAACCGAAGTCAACATCGGCTTCTTGGCATGATTACACCAGAGGAGGATTTATCGGGGAGAAATCTGGATGTGTCACACTTCAAGATTTTGGGAGCCTTTGTTTACTTCCATGTCTCCAAAGAATCAAGGAAGAAGCTAAAGCCAACAGCAGAATTTGCGGTATTTGTGGGTTACACAGAAACTCCCAAAATCTACGATGTGTACTTGTTATCCCTCAAAATGACAATTGTGCGAAGGGACGTAAAATTTGATGAAGACAAAGCAATGTAGTGCTCTCTTAAGAGGGAGCTTCAGATCCCACCAGAAGAGGAGCTTTTATCTCTAAAGGAGGAACCTCAATAAGTTGTGGAGCAAACAAAAATTTAGGAGCATAGAGTGGATACAACCACTTAATCAGAACCATCTAGAGAATGAAATCAAAGGACTAGGGAAGCTTAGAGACTTGTGCAGGATGCGAGGGATAATGTCGGTGCTCCTTCAAATCAATGTAGACAGAGAAGGTAACCATATTATTACACTAGCTACATGGCTCTAATGATTGATCTTTTAGATACTGATCCATCCTCCTTCGAGGAAGCAGCAGAGAAACCTGTGTGGGTTGATGCAATGGTGGAGGAATATCAATCCATTCCAAATAAGTTTTTTGGAAGTGGCCCCAAGACCAGGAGATAAATTAGTTATGGGTTAGATATGGATCTTCAAGGTAAATCATGTAGTAGACAAAAGCATAGAAAAGTACAAGGCTAGATTTGTGGCCAAGGGGTACTCTCAAGTTGAGGCGGTTGACTATGAGGAGACCTTTGCTCTTGTAGCAAGGTACTCATCCATTAGATCAATTATTTCTATAGATGCACAGATGGGGTAGAAGATCCACCAGATGGATGTAAAAACAACATTCCTTAATGGAGTTATTGAGGAGGAGGTGTATATCGAGAAACCAAAAGGCTTCGAGACTTTTGATCGGGAGTCTCATGTGTGCATACTAAAGCAAGTGTTGTACGATCTCAACCAAACATCGTGTGGTTGGTACACTAGGATTGATAACTATCTCATCGACTTGGGCTTCACCAAAAGTGAAGCGAATACAAACCTCTATCTTATATTGGTATAAGGTAAATTGTTTATTATTGTCTTATATGTTTCTGACTTGATGATCTAATCATGAGATCTAAGACAATTAATAAGGTATTACAAACTCATGTGCATGGATTTGTCTATGTTATTTTATGCAATGGATCAATAAGATTGTGAAATACACAGACAATGAAGTAGTAAACAAAAAATAATAGACAACACATAACACAACAAATTTAATAAGGAGTTCTCCCAATACTCCTGGGCTACATCTCCTGGTCCAGCCTTCAGTTGTGGCCTCTCTATTATGTCTTCAAGTAGAGTTTTTACAACATTATGAGCTCACATAGAGACTCAATACACAATAGATATAATATTAAGAGTTTACTTGAACCTCTCAAGCTTTCTCTGAGTACACAAGACTCTCTAAAACACTCTATGTCTCTGTCTTTAACTCTGTTTTGGCACTTTCTTCAATACTACCTGTTTGTTTGCTCTCTTTCTGTGGCTTTAAAGCCAATTTGGCTGTGTTTCTCCTTCTCGGCTTTTTGTCTTCCAGGCCTCTATCCGCTCGAATCCCTCTTCCAATGTTACACAATCATGGAATAACGCCTAAAGGGGAGGTGGCCACTTATTCTCAACGTAAGAGTGCCTTTGCCCCTTGCAATCCTTCGGATTCCCAAACGTGGCTGTTTTCTGGTTTACATAGGAAAATTCATTCACGACTATTCATTTCAGACTTCAAAAGTCCTTAAATCCACCCTATTCTCCTATCGAGTCTGCCTGTAAGTCGCCATCACATGTCACAATGGTCCTGCTCCAAAGCTCCCTTTATATTTTTGAAATACGTTAAAACCATGAAAATAATGTAAGAAATGGCTTATGGTGGATCTGAAAATAAATAAATAAATAAATATATATATATATATATATATATATATATATATATATATATATATATATATATATATATATATATATATATATATATATATATATATATATATATATATTAGCCTTAAGGAACCCTTTCAGGTCCGGCTTATCACATCGGCCTTCATCCTTCGCTTTTCATTTAATAACTGAAACTGTGAAAAATGCATTAAAACTAGCTTTTCCGCAGACCTCAAACCTTATGAAATATTACCGATAAACCCATCGGGTCTAGTTCATCAGATCGCACATCATGGTTGCTCCGATTGCAATATCACAATCGCTCATCGCAATAACCCCCGGGCCATTGTAAGCGCTCCTGCAATCCTTGATAGCGATCCTGCGATGTAATATGGGTCGTCAATTTGTGTGCTTGATCGACGGTCCAAATTAACTCCGCCAATCGTCATCGCCATACATATATGTTAAGCGGCGATCCCTATCTGCGAGTCTCGATTGTGATTACCAATCAGATCTGGATCTTTGATCAACCAAGTCTGACGGCCCCTATGCATCCATTGTTCCACACCTCCATACTCTATTTTATTAACGGTTTTCTCTGGTTTTTACCTCTCGATAGTATTTTTCAACCATTTTAAAGGCTCTTGGCATGCGGCTGTGTTGATCTTTGGCATAATTTTTTGAGTTTTTAAGACTTAGAGAGTGTTCTTGGATCCATTTGGATAACGCCTTCCCACTGAAAAAGGATTTTGGACCACCAAAATTTAGTTTTCAATCATCTCTTAAGTGAGGATACAGTTGCCTCACTTGCCCAATCTCTATCCATTTGGCACTGCTAGGTTTTGAACCTTTGAGTCCAATTATAAGGTACTCCACGTCCCCTCTACACGTAGTCCTCAACTTCCTGTCCAAAACTATATCTTCCTGCAGCTCATTAAGGTATTCAAGCAACAGATCATCAATGGAAGGCAATTGACTTTTCTCTTCGGGATCTTCAATTAATGAAGGTTCAAACAATCTTAAATTTTCTGCATTTACCACTGAATAGATGTGCATGTATGCTGGCAGATCAAGGTGGAAATCTTTCTCACCAATTTTCTCAAGTACCTTAAAAGGCCCATACCTTATTGGTTTCAGTTTCTTTCCTTCACCTTGCATTTTATCCTTGTTGATATACAGTCAGACTTGATCTCCAACTTGGAAGCTATGCTCCACCCGGTGTTTATCATGCCTTGCTTTGTACTGGGCTTGGCTCTTTTCCAGCTAATCTTACACTTCCTGGTGAATTTCTTGGATCTGTTCAATGAACCTGGTTGCTTTGTTCACATCACTGTGTCTAGCAACTGCTATGTCTTTTCAAAGACAAAATTCAAGGGATACCTTGGTATAAAACCAAAACAGGTCTCAAAAGGAGATCTTTGTGTAGAAGAATGTTTAGCACGGTTTTAAGCATGCTGCACATAACATAAATGTTCATCCCAAAGCTTGGGATGCTTGCTGCAATAACCCATAAGCAACTGGATCACTGTCATGTTTACTACTTCTATTTGGCCATCTATTTGTGGATGAAAGGTTGTGCTTTTCTTCAGTCTGGTGTCCATTAATTCCCATAGACTTGACCAAAACTTCCCAACAAATTGGGAGTCTCGATCAAATACTATGGAAGTGGGTAACCCAAAATGCACCTAGACATGCTGAAAGAACAACTTTGTTGTTTGTTCAGCTGTAATCTGTTTATTACAGGGTATCAAAATACACATTTTTCTAAACCTGTCCACAATAACATATAAATAGTCATGTCCCTTTCTAGATTTTGGCAATCCCCCAACAAAGTCCATGGAAACACTTTCCCAAGGATGGGAAGGGACTGGTAGTGGAGTGTACAAGCCTATTTTTCTATTGTTGGGCTTACTTTTAGCACACATGGTACACCCTCTTACATATCTAGAAACTGTTTCATGCATTCTTGGCCAATAGCAGTATCTTTGCAGTTGTGCAACTATTTTACTTACCCCAAAATGACCTGATATTAGAGAAGTATGTGCCTCCTTAATTATGTTAACTCTTTCTATTTGTGGAATGCATAGCTCTCCCAAATGATACAAGAGTTGGTCCTTAACATAGTAATCCAATTCTTCTACCATTTTTCCATTACTTAAAGTTGCATATACATCTTAAAAGTCTATATCTTGAGCATATTGGTCAATATAGCTTTTATTCATTACTAAGTTATGCTTAAGTATAGTAGATGCATTTATGATTGGTCTGGACAACATATCTGCAACTTTATTGTGTATGCCCTTTTTATATTTGATGGCTAAATGAAACTACTGTAGAAAAACCATCCACCTATAGTGTCTTGATTACTGCAATTTAGTTTGTGAGTGCAAATACTGAAGTGGCTAATGATCAGTATGTATAATTGTTTCTTTGCCCATTAAGTAATGTTTCCACTTTTTCACACTCTGGACTAATTCATACAATTCTTTGTCATATGTAGGATAATTAACTACTACATAATTAAAAGTCTCAAAATGGTAGCATATGGGTTTACCATGTTGCATCAACACTGCTCCCATGGCATAGTCACTAGCATCTGTTTCAATCTCGAATGGTTGTTGAAGATTTGGCAATGCTAGTACTAATGTTGTACTAATTTTTTCTTTCAAGGTGTCGAAGGATTTTTGTTGTTTTCCTCCCCACTGAAACACCTTGTTCAGTCCTATTAAAGCATGTAAGGGAGCTGCAATTAAGGAAAAGTTAGAAAAAAACTTTCTCTAATATTGTGCTTCTCCTAAGAAGCTTCTAACTTCTGTAGCAAACTTGGGCTTAGGCCAGTTTATAATGACTGCAACCTTAGAGGGATCTATCTTCAATTCACCACCCCCTACAATATGACCCAAATAATTCAAAGATGTTTTACCAAATTCACATTTTGTTAATTTAACATAGAGATTTTCTTGCTTCAAAACACCTAGAGTCTACTTTACATGCTTTAAATGTTCTTCCCATGTTTTACTGAATACAATAATGTCATCTAGATATACAATTACAAAATCATCAATAAAATGCCTGAGTACATCATTCATAACTCTCATGAAAGTGGCAGGAGCATTAGTTAAGCCAAACGGCATAACTAGCCATTCATACAGCCCTTGCTTTGTTTTGAAAGCAATCTTCCATGCATCTTTCTCTGCTACTCTGACCTGATGGTAACCACTATGTAGGTTCGACTTGGAAAAGTAAACAACTTCCTTCAACTGATCCAATAGATCATCAATGCAGGAAGGGGATACCGATTCTTGATCGCTATTTTATTTAGTGCTCAGTAATCAATGCACATCCTCCATGAATCATCTTTCTTTCTCACCAATACAATTGGAGATCTGCATGGTGATGTGCTTGGTCTTATGAACCCTTTCTTGAGCAGCTCCTGTACCTGCTTCTTGATTTCTACATTCTCTAAAGCGGATAACCTGTACATTCCGATGTTAGACAATGGAGCATCTTGCTGCAAATTAATATCATGTACAATTTCCCTTTTAGGTGGCAGACCTTTTGGTTCTTGAAATAAGATATCATATTCTGAAACAACTTTTTCTAAATCAGCTTGCTGTTTAGCATCACAGCCTTAAAATACATTGGTTTTGTCAGGTTTATTTTTCTTTACAACCATCAGTAAAAATTGCTTGCACGAATTTACAATTCTTTTCATCTGCCCTGAGTTTATGAGAGTATAATTATTCTTGAGTTTATGAGCTCTTACAATATATTCGATTCCATCTTTAACGAGTTGATACTTATTTTCAACTCTATAGAATATGGTTTTTCTATCATACAAGTAAGGACTTCCTAAAACAATTCCACATATATCCAAGGGAACAATATCTAACTCAACCTCATCCACAAATGCTGACCCAAAAGAAAACCTAAGTTTACATTGTCTAGTCACTTGTAGTTTTGCTTTATCACATACCCAACCTAATGGATATGGCTTCTTGTGAGGTGTGGTTAGCAGTCCCAATTTCTTTACAATTGCTTCAGAAATTAAGTTTACTTGTGAGCCACTATCAAACAAAGTATCAATATTTTGATGCTTGGAAATAACTCTAAGGTGAAAAAGCTCATGTCTTTTCCTCATTTTCTTCACTATCAATAGTTTGGGCAAAATTACTAGTAGATGGTTCAGAATTTTTACCTTTTATACCTGTGGTTGCGATTGTTGTTTCATCACTTGAGTCTGACCCCAAATCTTTTTGTATAGCAGCAGCAGTCTTCTTCTTCTTGCCATTGAACTTCTTGGGTTTCAGCTCCGGATGCAAAGACCAACAATGTTCATCATCATGTCCATCCTTCTTGCAGTGAGTGCAAGAAGGTTTGGCCTTTTGTACAACATTTGACTTCCTCTCTTTCCATTTCTGCTTCCTCTTTTGCTTGTTCTTGCTTGCAGTGGGTTTTGATGATACCCCAATCTCTGGGTTCACATTCTTACCTCTAGCCTCTAGATGGGTAGCATGAACAAATACCTCATCTATGCTAGTAGGGTTAAACATGAGAATGGTGTGCCTCAAATAGCTGTGTAGACCACCTATATACTTCAGCAAAGTTTCAGGTGAGTCTAAATAAATGCCTAGAATCAAAGATCTTTTTCTAAATTCTTAGGTGTAGCTTTGTACACTTTTCTCTTTTAATTGGCGAAGAGTTTTCCAACTCATCATAGCTTGTTGCATATAAGCTAGTGGGTAGAATTTTTTTTTAATTGTAGAAACAGATTCACTCCAAACAGAAAGAATTTTACCATGCTTCTTCAAGTCAACTTGTGTCCTGCCTTCCCACCATACCAAGGTAGTTCCTCCAAGGTGTAGGCTGGCCAGCTAAATTTTACTCCTATCTGAATCAATATTTTACACCCTGCAATACACATCAATCTATCTGATCCAGTTATCTAGCTTCTCTACATTTAATTCTCCATCATATATTGGCAAATCAAATTTAACATCTAATTTAATCAAAGATGTTTTCTTCTTTTTATTTTCAGGGCTATCAGGGGGTGTGGATAGAGGAGCCTCTTTTCCTTTCACTTTGCCTTCAGAATGGCCATCTATAAGAGATTCTTCTGTTCTTTTGTCTTTCTTGGAAGTTGAAGAATATTCACTTCGACCTTTCTTAAATTCTCTATACATTTCTTCTACCATGGCTCTTATGGTCATGAAACTATCCATGAATTGAGTGTCTGATTCCAAGGAATTTTCTTCTACCATTTTCCTCCTAAGATAGACTCTACCAATTTCTGGGTTAGTTTCAACCCGTTCTCCTTCTCCTAATTTGAGCTTTGACCTAGTTATCATTCACCAATCCAACACAAGCTTGTCTAACCTTAGTAAACCTAAAGCTATCATACCACTTGATCTGATAATGAGATCTAAGAAAATTAATAAGGTATTACAGACTCATGTGCATGGATTTGTCTATGTTATTTTATGCAATGGATCGATAAGATTGTGAAATATACAGAGAATGAAGTAGTAAACAAAACATAATAAACAACACATAACAGAACAAATTTAATAAGGAGTTTGCCCAATACTCCTGGGCTACATCTCCTGGTCTATCCTTCAGTGGTGGCCTCTCTATTATGTCTTCAAGCAGAGTTTTTACAACAGTATGAGCTCACATAGAGACTTAATACACAACAGATATAACAGTAGTAGTTTACTTGAACCTCTCAAGCTTTCTCTGAGTGCACAGACTCTCTGAAACACTCTCTGTCTTCGTCTTCAACTCTGTCTCAACACTATCTTCAATACTTCCTGTCTGTTTGCTCTCTGTCTGTGGCTCTAAATCCAATATGGGCTTCGTTTCTCCTTCTTGGATTTTTGTCTCCCAAGCCTCTGTCCACTTGAATCCCTCTTCCAGCGTTACACAATCATGGCATAACGCCTGAAGGGGAGGTGGCCACCTATTCACAACGTAAGAGTGCCTCAGCCCCTTGAAATCCTTCGGATTCCCAAATGCAGACATTTTCTGGTTTCCACAGGAAAATGCATTCACGATTGTTCATTTCGGACTTCAAAAGTCCTCAAATCCACCCTATTCTCCTATCAGGTCCGCCTGTAAGTCACCATCGCATGTCGCAATGGCCCTACTCCAAAGCTCCCTTTGTATTTTTGAAATACATTAAAACCATGAAAATAACGTAAGAAATGGCTTATGGCAGATCTGAATATATCTATATATATATATATATATATATATATATATATATATATATATATATATATATATATATATATATATATGCCTTAAGGAACCCTTTCAGGTCTGGCTTATCGCATCGGCCTTCATCCTTCACTTTTTGTTTAATAACCGAAACTGTGAAAAATGCATTAAAACTGGCTTTTCCGCGGACCTCAAACATTATGAAATATTATCGATAAACCCGTCGGGTCCAGTTCATCGGTTTGCACCTCATGGTTGCTCTGATTGCGATATCACAATCACTCATCGCAATAACCCCCGGGCCATTGTAAGCACTCCTGCAATCCCTGATAGCGATCCTGCGATGTAATATGGGCCGTCGATCTGCGCACTTGATCGACGGTCCAAATAAACTCCACCAATCACCATCGCCATACATATATGTTAAGTGCCAATCCCTGTCTACGAGTCTCGATTGCAATTGTTGATCAAATCTGGACCGTTTATCAACCAGATCTGACGGCCCCTGTGCATCCATTGTTCCATGCTTCCATACTCTATTTTATTCACATTTTTCTCTGGTTTTTACTTCCCAATAGTGTCTTTTAGCCATTTTAAATGCTATTAGAATGCAGTTGTTTTGATCTTTTGCATAATTTTTCGAGTTTTTAAGACTTAGAGAGTGTTCTTGGATCCATTTGGATCACTTGATTTTAATCGGTAATGAGTAGCTGATTAGATCTTGCAAGGAGGACCTTGCAAGAGAATTTGAAATGAAGGACATGGATCTCATGCACTATATACTCAGATTGGAAGTATAGAAGGTGATGGGGAATTGTTTGTCTCTCGGTGAAAGTATGCCAACGAGATGCTTCATAGGTTTTTCATGGACAGTTGCAAACCCATGGAGATACCTCTAGTGACCAACTGGGGGAAGGAGGGTGTCAATTCAGGTGAGGAAGTGGATGTTATTATTTACCAGCAGTTGGTGGGTTCACTAATGTATGTTGTGAACACACGACCATATATGTGCTATGCAGTCAACAAGATGAGCTAAGCTATGGTTAGGCCAACCAAATTATTTTGGAGGGAAGCTACGCAAGTTCTACGGTACCTCAGAGGCACTACCCAATTTGGACTATGGTACAAACAGACAAAGGGAGTGAAGTTATGTGGCTTCACAAATGCGGATTGGGCGGGAAGTTCATCAGACCGAAAGAGTACATCAGATGGAATTTTCATTGTTGGATCCATAGTGGTTTCTTGGTATAGCAAGAAGCAAAGATCTATGGAACTCAGCTCGGGAGAAGGAGAATACATGGCTATCAGTCAAGCAGCATGTGAGATGATCTGGATGAGAAAGATAATTGTTGGATTGTTTAGCTAGATGATGGATCCAACTGTGATCTACTTTGATAATCAAAGTTGGATCAAGCTCTCTGAAAATCCTATTTTTCATGATCAATCTAGGCATATAGATATCTGGTATCACCATTTATGAGATTGTGTGCAGAGGTGGATAATTTGGTGCAGTACATTCTGACAGAGGAACAAGATGTTGATATTTTGTTAAAGGCCTTGTCAAGAGTGAAGTTCGAGTGCCACAGGTGCATGATAGGGGTGGTTGATAATCCATTTCTTGTTGAGAGGGAGTGTTGAAAATTGTAGAAAGAAATTCTCAATTTGATTTTGCCTTGATTAAATTGAGAAAATGTTAATTTCCAGATCAGCAGACAACTTGGATGATGTTAACTTGTGTGACATGGCTTGGGTCACCTAGTTTACTCAGTAAATTTGAGTTGGAGGAGTTAGAGTTCAGTTCTACACATTTGATTTCTAATTTGTAGCAATCAAGGTCTGTTATCTCAAGTTGTTTTTTGTTAAACTAGTTCCAACTTTCAGAGGAACTAGTGGAAGGTTAGTTAAGCAGTGGGACTTCACTCAAATTCAGTGATCATCCATTTAAATTATCAATCAGCCCAAAATATCTAGTGCATGCATAGAATTTGAGTTACCCAATTTAGATGGATATTCCAAGGTAGTGTAACATCAGTTGTAGACCAATATTGAGTGTACAAGTGTTGCATGCAGTAAGATGATCAGCCTAAAGGAATTGTGCAATTTAATTGAGTGAATTTCCTAAATAATAGGGGCTAATTCCTCAACGAACAATGCATGGAAATAGGAGCTTAAGCCGAGGAAAATTTTGACTAACTATGGGTCAGACACCTTCAATGAGCAAAGAGATAGGTTGTGCACTTGCAGGGTGAGATCAATTGAGCAAAGAAATTGTAATACATCTTTATTTAATTTTATTAATGCAAGAGGCATTGGATTTTTTAGAAGATTTCTTTCCACAGATAATAATAATTTTTGCATGTGTGTTATTCCTTCTTGTATGTCTAATTTTTTTTTTTTCTAAATTCTGAACTATTGTCTGTAGAGAAATAGAGTAGATCTGTATCTTGTGATTTAGATTAAAACTTCATAAGTAGTTGCAATATATAGCCTAATTTGTACACAATGGTGTAATAGGATAGGCAATCTGTGAGAAGTTCTTGATGAACCTCCTATAATAACCTACTAATCCCATGAATGATCTGACCTCATCCACATTCCTAGGAGTTTCCCATTCCATGATAGCTCTTATCTTTTCCTGTTCCACTATTATGCCTTCCTTGGAGACAACATGCCCCAAGTAATGTACATCTATATGAAGGAAACTACATTTATTAATCTTGGCATACAAATGATGCTCTCTTAGTAATCTCAATATTGCTACTAAATTTTTGGCATGCTCCTTCCCATTCTTAGAATATATCAATATATCATCAATGAATACAATAACAAACTTCTCCATATAAGGACACAATACACTATTCAGTAAGCACATAAAAGTAGTTGGAGCATTAGTTAGACCAAAAGGAACTAAAACAAACTCATAATGCCCGTACCTGGTCCGAAAAGAAATCTTGTAGATGTCATGTTCTTTAATATGTACCTGATGGTATCATGATCTCAAATCAATCTTCAAGTACATCGTTGCTCTGTTCAACAGGTCAAACAATTCATCGATCCTCAAAAATGGATACATGTTCTTGATGGTTACCTTTTTCAACTTCCTATAATCAATGCACAGTCTAAGAGTAGCATCCTTCTTCGTCAAGAATAATACCAGTGCACCCCATGATGATACACTTGGCCTACTATATCATTTGTCAAGCATTTCCTTCAAATGCAACTTTATTTCCACTATCTCTGGTGTGTTCATCTTGTACGGTGCCTTTGATGCTAGTGTTGCCCCTAGTACCAACTCAATAGAAAAGTTCACTTCCTTGTGAGGCATCAAATCAGAAATATCTGCTGGTAATACATCCTGAAACTGTTACAAGATCGAGTACTTATTCAATACTTCCACATAATCAAAATCCTTACCTTTATCACTCGAAATAGGATTGAAAATAATAAACACCCTTTCTTGCAACTGTTATTTTCCTGCATAGTTGTAACCATTCTAACTAATGTTTCCTTCTTCTTACCTTGCAAGATTATTTGTTCTCCATTGTCATCCAAACACTCAATGGCCTTTGGTGAGTTCCAGTATTGCAGCAATAATTCTACAACTCCTGGGACTCCCTTCTTTACTTTTATCAACCCTGTAGTTCGTAACAAACTTGGAAGCGACGGTGTTGTATGCACAAGTACTAGCTCTTGTCGCAACTGTCACTTGGTCAGCTGGCACAAGTCCGCTAGGGGCTCAAGCCAAATTCTGTGGGCTCTAAGAAGAATATTTTTAACCGATGGATGAAATCTACTTTAAAGAAGGCTGATCTACTTGCAGAAAGACAATGAAAAGCTAAAAGAAAACGCAAACCCTAGCAAACCCTAATTCTACCAACTAACTCTACTGATGCCAAGAAGAGGATGCAAACTACTGAAGGAAATGCCATTGACTCCTAGGATGGTAAATACATGTACCTAAGCTACTTCTACAGTAACATCTGAAAGGAACATCTTTTTTGTATTTTTGAATAAGTTGCCAGAGTTATCATGCCTATGATTTGACTGTTTTTGGGCTGTGCAGAGGTGGATATGCAAGAAGAAATGCTTGGGAAAGGTCAAGGAGGTTCAGAGAGGGCCTAAGGGGTCCCTAACACCCTTCCATAGAGTCTCACCAAGTTTGGCTGTCGAGAAACCTCATTCGTGAGCCTCTATAGGAAGTCTGCAGGGGTTCTACAGGATGTCTACGATTTTCTACAGGATGTCTGGAATTTTCTACAGGATGTTCAGAGATGAGGTTTTTGGTGGATGAATGGAGAGGGAAAGGTGAAGGAGTGAGTTTGGATGTAGGGTGAGGGTTGGAGACGGCCTAGAGCTCAGTGGATGGAGTTGTGAACAGGTGTGGATGGCAGTATTTGGTTCGAAGAAGACTAAAGCAATATTACCCACAAAACTAGGGTTATGGGAGCGAATGGCGAACAGGAGGCAAGGATTATAAGCAAAGGGTGGAATGGATGGTGCTGATGGTGAATGAACAGATGAAGGAGTGGTATGGGTACTCTGCAAAGCTCTTTTTCCAACTGATCCAACGAAGACCTATAAATTCAAAATCCTAATTATGATAACCTAGATCTGGTAGCTGCCAATGAAGAGAATGAACAGAAGTGTGACCTGCAATGAAACCATGTATTCTAACTCATGCAACTAAGCAAATGAAAGTCTGAGATTGCAACCAACTTATACACATGAGACTCAAACACTAGTGATTGCATGGCACGACAAAATTGGTGTTTTTGTGGGCAGCAAAGTTATCTTGATCCCAACTCCAGATCTACTGAAGGAGAGGTGAAACCAGGGATGTTTGATGACCCTTTTCTTGAAGCTTTTTCCTCTTAACAATTCAACAAAATATGAGCATTCAAAAGTCTATCTAACCATTTACAATGACCTATTTAATCAACAAACTTTAACCTACTTAACAGAAATGTTTTTGCAAATGCATAAAGAACAACTAGCAATACATATAGGAGGCCTTAGCACTTGGGTTGGGCCCAACCCCAAGAGCTGCAGGCTGCTATAAAAGACTCATATCTGATACCAAATAGAGCTGCTTATCATTATTCAAAAATAACCTTCATAAGAAAGTTGTACAGCAATAGCTACAATAAAACAGACTGAGCAAAATGGCAGCACTATAGTGCAAAAATAACAATGGTTCCAAAAAGTAAAGTACAAAGGTTGAGGCCTTCATATTTGTACAATACGAGGGTGCTAGCAGCCCTCCTAGATTCAAGGGAATCGGCTGTCCCAACTGCTAGTGAACAGTTACTCCTCCAAAATCTGCTTGGCTGCCTTTAAAACTCAGTTTGGTGGCCTGTGGAGATTGGTGTTGAGGGTGGAGATTTCGAAGAAGGCCATTTAATGCCAGAGATAACCTCCCTAAGTATCCTCACCTCAATCTTGGTTGTCAGCTGACCCATGATTGCTTGGTTTTGCTCCATAATTTGTCCAAAAATCCCGAAATCACCACGTATTAGTCTCCTAGGTAGAGTGACCACCCTTATTCGTTCAAATAACATAAAAATACTAGGAAAACATGCATAATCTATGAAAAATGGAGGATTGAACAAGGATAATTAGGAAAAATGAGCCCAATAGGTTACCCAATTTGGGGGCCCATCATCCCCCCCCTGCTGAATCGATTGCTCATCCTCTGAGCAACTAGTCCAGCTCATCATCCTTTATGGATTTGATCGCCTCCCTCACGTCCCAAGCCTCTGTTGTGATATCCTCTTCCCGGTCATGGAATCATGCCTTCCTCTCCACTTCTTCCCATTGCCTACCTTCCTCCTCTTCCTTTACTCCTTCTAGCAATCCCAGAAGTAAAGGAGGACCGAATTTCAAGCCAATCCAATTGGCCTGCAAGTCCTGCATCAACTTTTTGTAGAGAGGTACCATTGCCAAGGCCTCCCTCATCCTAGTGGGAGAATCGTATTCCCTTATCTTCAGGCTGTGAGGCAGTGTGTTTCACTGCCTTGTGCAGGCATGCATACAGTTTTCTCTCAACAGTCTCTCCATGTCTTCAAAATGGGCAATGGCTTGAGCCTATTGCTCAATGTATTCTGGTAGATCCTGAGGACTGTTGGCCAAGTGTTGGTGGGTGCTTATCACTGCTTATGGGTCATTTGGCTCTGCTCTGATCATTAGAGGTGTTGAGCCTCAAACCTGCACTTCTTTACACATCCTCTCATGCTCCTTTTCCTATTCATTTCCTTCTTTTGCCACTCATTCCCTCCATCAAATTGCTCAAATCATTGTATTTTAGGACTTTTTACATGGTTTGTTAATTATGCTAATGACTGTGTTGTTGGATTAGAATTTTGGTTCAAGTGTTGCGCTTTCCGCAGCTCACACAAGGTTTCTGCAGCTGATCCTGGTTTCCGCAGCCAACCCAGGATTCCGCAGCTGTTTTATTAAACGACATGTTCCAGGTGTCCTCCGGGCAGAAGAGCCACATGGGCAAGTTCGTGGAACCAAGGACATGGTGTGTGTCCTTCCAGCTCAGCCAAACCAGTCATAAAAACCCATGGTCAACGAGGGGGCAACTACGATCAACAGAGGTCATTGGCGGTGGCACGGCTCTGCATGTTCGGTTTTAGAGCATGTGAAGAACAGCTGGCCTCTTCCTCAGCCACGAAGATGATGGGAAACACAAATCCAACAGAAGATTTAATGCCCACCACGACCGTTGCCTAAATCCGAGGACGCTGCCAGATTACGTGTTTTTACACAGCTGATAGAATAGCGTAGTTTGTGTTAAGTTAGTTTTGTTTTCTCTGCTATAAATAAAGCGTATCTAAACGCTGGATAGTTAGCTGCTGATATGTAATTTTGAACCCCACTGTACTTTCTATTTTGATACATAATATATGAGAAGATTGTTCTCCATTTGAGCGTGTAATTGATCTTTGAGCTGGCTGGAGTAGGCAGAGGGCCCCTGTTTACTTAAGGCCTGTACAGTGCTTTTAATTTCCTGCATTTCTTTTTATCATTTTATGTATAATAGTTGTACAGAATGCCTTTGATTGCTGTGTTTCGATCATGTACAATAGCTGTATATAAACGTTGAATTCTGCTCATTTATATTTCTGCACTTTTCCATGACTGATCAGTGTGTTTTGCAGATTGCTTAGGTGTGCCCGGGACAGTTTCTTTTCTTCTCTTTTTACAACTAGTGGCATTTGTGATCGTCTTATCTAGACTGTTGATCTTTATTTTTTATTTTCATTAGTATCATTGCTTTAGTTTGCACTTTACTTTCTGCTCATAGCTTATCAAGTTGTTCACCTTTTGATGGCTCTTTTTATCATAATCAACTAACTTTAGTGGAGCCAGAATATCACTTAGTGCAGCTTGGTTTATTTTGTTTTAAGACTCACATTGCTAACTTGCTCATAACTCTTTCTTATATGATCAATACAGCTGAAGGCAGAAAGGTTAAGGGAAAATTAAGTGGTGTGATTTGTCACTTAGATTTTACATTGCTTAAGATTTAATTGAAGAGTTAAAGTAGTTGTTCTTGTTTTTAATTGAGTTAATGTAGATGTCATTTTCAATTTCATTTTCATCAGCAGTAGAGGTACTGGGCC
This sequence comes from Pinus tabuliformis, assembly GCA_031772625.1. Classification (NCBI taxonomy): domain Eukaryota; kingdom Viridiplantae; phylum Streptophyta; class Pinopsida; order Pinales; family Pinaceae; genus Pinus; species Pinus tabuliformis. The sequence goes on from CM062816.1 coordinate 634,802,870, forward strand.
GATGCCATTGGTCTTTTATTTGATGCCTTCATTTTCCTTTAAGAGTTGATTTCATTTCAGTTTTTGTTCAAAGCTTTCTTCTAGAATACTTTTAATTTTAAGAAATCATTTAGAACTCATCACAATCACAGACACTTCACTCACTTCATTTCATTTCCATCACATCATTGTAGGAGAAATATATTTGAAAACAAACTTAAAAAGTTAAAAACGACAAAAACTTAAGAAACAGTTGCCTAAGTACATACAGTACACATCACTTCATCAGCTTACGAGCCCCGGGTTGACATTTAAAAGTTGCAATTTAGACATCACTAAATTGACCAAACATTTTGGCGTCGTTGCCGGAAGTGAAAATTAGGTAGCCAATTCTTAAAAAAAAAACAAGAAAATTTCAAGGAAGGAAAATTAATAACCTCTCAAATTATGCTCTCCTCTTGCACCTAGTGTGATCTGGAGGATCAGAAAAGAGAAAGTTATTGGTTTAATAGTTTCTTGAGTATGCTCTCTTCTTGCACCTAGAGTGACCTGGAAGATCAGAAAGAGAATTATTACCCTGACTTGAAGGAAAATAAAAAATGACATGCATAGAGCAAGAGATTCTAGGGGAAGGTTTTTAGCTAGAGCTAAGGGTTCGATTTTTACAAGTCCATCTACTCCAAGGAATAGACAAGAGACACCTCCATCATCTCCAACTCACACTCCTAGCCCTAGGATTCCTGGAATTCAAGAGGCAATAGTTGACTCTCCCACACCATTGATTGAATCTGAATCTGAAAGAGACCCTTTTCTTCCTTCCATAGGAGGACAAATTGTAATTGAAGAAGTAGAATCATCTGAAGAAGAGGGAGAAATTCCTTCTCGTTCACCCTTAGTAGAGGAACCGGAAAACTCTGAAGTATCTGGGGAAACTACCATGACAGAAGAAGGAGCACCTGGATTTGGTAGGGGTAGAGGTAGAGGAGGAGGAGGAGGAAATAATGGAGGAGGTCGAGGTAACATTGGGGGAAATAGGGATGGAGATAACTCATTCGGGTTTCCTATAGTTGATGAGGACTCCCGAGCCACCATGAAAAAAATCTCACCATCTGTCCTCCCAAATTTCCATGGGATGAGGAATGAGGACCCTGAAACATTTCTATTTGAGTTTGAAGTCGTTTGTCGAACTTATGATTATCTGGAAGACTCTCAAAAACTCAAATTGTTTCCTTCAACATTGAAAGGAGCAGCTCTGAAGTGGTTCATGGGATTACTCACTCAATCCATTAGGTCTTGGAATGATATGAAACAAACATTTTTGGATAGGTACCTGGACTATTGTATGCCCACCAATCACAAGGATGAGGTATTCAAAATGGTACAAACGGAAGATGAAAATTTGGAGGATTTGCTTGAAAGATTTCAATACAATTTGAAAAGAGAAAAAATGAACAACTTAGATGAGGATACCTTGAAAGCGCTTTTGTTAAAAGCCATTAGAGATGAATGGATAGACATTTTGAACATGATGGGGAAGGGAGATATATCTCAACTTTCACTCAATGATATAGCAGAACTATGTGTCCATCTCTCAAGGGGGAAATCAAAAACTCAAAAAGGGCCTAGAGATCCTTCTCTCCTCAGAGCAAACAAATCTGCAACTGGATCAGTAAGTAGGGCTGAGATTGGCAGTATGCTTGATGAATTTAAAACTGACATCTTAGGGAGTCTTAGTGAACAACTAGACACTCTTAAGATTCACAATAAGCAGAAAGCAGAAGCTGAGGCTTTGGCCATCTTTTGCCCAAAGTGTAGAAAGAAACATGCTTTAAGGGAATGTCCCTTGGAAGCAAAAGTTGTAGAAACATGTGTAATTTGCTTAGAAAATCATGAGACCAAGGATTGTCCTTCAATCCCTGGGCTCAAAGCTGTCTTTCAAGAAGATCCAAGTACACTTGAATCTCTCTGTTTTGTTGCAAGGAGACCTTGGCAGGGGCAACAAAATCAAGGGTTTAACAACTCTATGAATTTTCAACCTCCACCAAATTGGAATCCTTGGCAACAACCTTGGCCCCAACCTCAAAATCCTTTTCAAGCATGGGTACAAGGTATGCAGAATCCTTATGGGAGATTTGCTCAGTTCTACCAATATCCTCCATCTTTTCAAAACCAACAAGCTCCACAGCTTCCAAATCAAAATCCACAACTATCATTACCATTTCCACAACAACAACAACCTTCTCAACAGAATCCCAATTCTCAACTCTTGCTTCCATTCCAACAGAAGTCAAATCAACTTCCTTCTCAGCCATTGCCAAACCCCAATAATAAAAATCCTCAAAATGCTTACATGATGGAAGGACAACCTTTTCCTACCTATATGATTGTTCCTCTCAATGAAGTACAACTCAGATCAGGTAGAGTTTTAGACAAACCTTCTATGAAAGCTCAAGAGCAAAGCATTTTTGAGGAAGAATCTCTTGAAGCCAATAAGGGTTCTAAAACATCTCTTCAAAACCCAAACACTCAAAAAGGAAAAGAAAAAGAATTAACCCCCACAACTCCTATAGTTTAGCAACCTACATCTCTATCCACACCTCCTTTTCCTGAAAGACTACAAATTGACAAAGGAGTGGAAAAACAAATTTGGTTGCCTGACTATAATTTCCTAGATGAATTGAAGAATGTTTGTATCAAGATTCCCTTGTTACAAGCCATTAGGGAAATTCCTATTCTAGCAAAAACAATAAAGGAGTTGAGCCTTAAAAGACCAGGAAGGAAACCAAGAGATACCAGAAGGATCCACCTGGTAGGAAAAATTGCAGACATCATGATGGGAAAAATTACTATGCAGAAATATATAGATCCCGGTAGTCCAATTGTCAAAACACATATCAATGGGGTAGAAATACCAAATACTTTGATTGATTTAGGGGCTACTATTAACATTATGAGTAGACAGACTATGGAACAGCTAAAACTTCCTAATCTTCTTTTTACACCTACTTTATTGCAACTAGCAGATCGATCAATTATTAAACCAGATGGTGTATTAGAAGACATTCCTGTCTCCTTAGATTCTTGGGAATATCCAGTGGATTTCATGATTTTAACTCCCAAAAGTAATCTAGGAGGACATCCTCTTATTTTAGGAAGACCTTGGCTAGCCACAGCTGATGCTTTCATAAGTTGTAGGTCTGGGGATATGTACATTTCTGATGGTAATTCGACAAAGAAGTTCAATCTGTATCCTCCAACAAAAGCAATCACAGAAATACGAGATAATGAGTGGGTTGATGATGAAGATACTATACAACCTGTCTTTACCATTTCTGAGATTAGTGAAGATAGTCAAATTCTGAATACATTAGAAAATTTTGAACCATCTTCAGAATATGACTCCACACAATTTCAGTTGGATTCTGACATAGAGTGTCTATCATCTAGACAAATTTCTCTTTTCTCTATGGAAGAATTTGGTAGTTCTGCCATTGAGATCTTTCTAGGAAAAACACTAAACATCAACAGAAACTTGGAAAAATCACAACAGGAAGAGCTAACCAAAATCTTGCAAAAACATTCTACTGCATTTGCATGGGAGTATACCGATATGAAAGGTATTGATCCTAAGACTTGCATTCATCACATCTACATTGAGGAAAACAGTAGACCAATCAGACAACCTCAAAGAAGGATGAATCCAAACCTTAGGGAGATAGTGAAAGAAGAGCTCCAAAAGTTACTTAATGTAAACTTCATTTACCTTATTTCAGATAGTCGGTGGGTTTCCCCTTTGGTTATAGTACCTAAAAAGAATGGTAAATGGAGGGTTTGCATTGATTACAGAGAATTGAACAAAGCAACCTTGAAGGATCACTTTCCTTTACCCTTTATCGATCAAGTATTAGATACTCTAGCAGGTAAAAAGTATTTCTCATTTTTGGATGGTTTTAGTGGTTACAATCAAATTCAAGTAGCACCTGAAGACCAGGACAAGACCACATTTACCTGTCCATGGGGAACTTTTGCTTACCGAGTACTTCCTTTTGGATTATGTAATGCACTTGCAACATTTCAAAGGACAGTACTAGGAATCTTTTCTGATCTAATTCATGATTGTGTAGAGGTCTATATGGATGATTTTACAGTTTATGGTAATTCATTTGAAGAGGCATTAGAAAATTTGGAAAAAGTCCTTGTAAGATGTAAAGAAACAAATCTTTCATTAAGTCATGAAAAATGTTTTATGATGTTTACTGAAGGGATTGTTTTAGGACATCATATTTCAAGAGATGGAATCAAAGTTGATAGATCAAAAGTCGAAGTCATCTCTAAGTTACCTATTCCAAATTGTCAAAAAGATGTTAGAAGTTTTCTTGGGTTTACTGGGTATTATAGAAGATTTATTGAGAACTTCACCAAGATAGCATCTCCACTCTTCAAATTACTTACCAAAGACTGTGAATTCAAGTGGGATCCTGACTGTCAATCTGCATTTGAAACTTTAAAAACTAGAATATCTGAAGCACCCATTTTGAGAGGGCCAAATTGGAAACTCCCTTTCCACATTTCTACAGATTCTTCAGATACAGCTCTAGGAGCTGTGTTGGGTCAAAAGGATTTAGTTCCTTATGCCATTTATTACACCAGTAAAAATTTGACTCCCACTGAGTTAAATTATACTGTGACTGAAAAAGAGTTCTTAGCCGTTGTTCATGCAATCAACAAGTTTAGACACTATATAACTGGCTATGAAACTTTTGTCCATACTGATCATTCTGCAATTAGATATCTCATGAAAAAACCTGTTACTAATGGCAGAGTTACAAGATGGCTTTTATTTCTACAAGAATTCAATATTACTGTGTTAGATAGACCAGGAAAACAAAACACAGTAGCTGATTTCTTGTCTAGAATCCAAAATACTAACGAAGATTCTCCCGTAGAGGATAAGTTTCCAGATGAATATTTGTTTGCAGTAACTACTAAAACTAGTTGGTATGCAGATATTGCTAACTATTTGGTTACAGGGAAGCTACCTCCACACTTATTTCCTAATGAGAAAAGGAAAATCATTCAGGAGAGCTCAAAGTATTCTTGGATTTCTAATGAATTGTTCAAAACAGGGCTAGATTGTGTGATCAGAAGATGTGTTCGGGAAGATGAAATGCCTGACATCCTTAAGGCATGTCATGATGAACCGTGTGGTGGACACTTTGCTAACAAGAGGACAACCTATAAAATCCTTTCTTTAGGATATTATTGGCCTTCTCTCTTCAAAGATGCAAAGCAATATGTTAGAAGGTGTGACAGCTGCCAAAGAGTTGGGAGACCAACTCCTTCAAATGAAATGCCACTACAGCCACAGGTACTCATCGAACCCTTTGAGAAATGGGCTTTAGATTTCATTGGACCTATTAATCCACCATCTAAACAAAAGAAGTATATATTGGTTTGCATTGATTATGTTACTAAATGGGTAGAAACCAAGGCATTGCCTTCTGCCACTGAAAATTCAGTTGATCAATTTCTTTTTGAGGATATTTTTACTCGTTTTGGTGTCCCAAGAGAAATTGTGACAGATCAGGGAAGTCAATTTACATCTAAATTGATGGAGAAGCTGATGGAGGAATACAAAATCAAGCATAGAAAATCTACTCCATACCATCCGCAAGCAAATGGTCAAGTGGAATCTACAAACAAAGTTCTTGAGAGCATCATCACCAAGACTGTTCATCTCCACAGAAGAGATTGGGCAGAAAGGCTTCCTGAAGCCTTATGGGCCTATAGAACTACATGGAGGAACACAACAGGACATTCTCCCTATGAACTTGTTTATGGGAAAGAAGTCTTGCTCCCCATTGAGTTTCAAATCAAGACCTTCAAGATGGCAGTTCAGTTGGGGATGAGTCTATCAGAAGCCCAAAAGCACAGAATGGAGCAACTGAATGAACTAGATGAAATAAGACACGATGCAATTTTAAGGACCGATCTAGTTCAGCACCAAAGAACTAAGTGGCATGACCGATATATCAAAGAGAAGAAGTTTCAAAAGGGAGATTGGGCGTTACTATTTGATTCAAAATTTAAAGACTTCAAAGGGAAATTTCAAACTCATTGGCTTGGACCATATGAGATTGATGAAGTCTTTAGCAATGGAGCAGTTCGAATCAAGACTATTGATGAGTTTCAAACTCCTCTCATTGTGAATGGCCACCGATTGAAAATTTATCATAAGCCACTCTCAAAAGAGGACTTTGTCAAAATATTTCAAGAAAATTCTGCAATGAGGCTAGTGGAGAAGAATTCTTCTCCTCCATCAGCCTAATCTTTGTTTCTTTCTGAATTGAAAAATAAAAAAATAAAAAATATGTGTATAAGCCTGAAAACCAATCTCAGATTGGCTGTCTTATACAGAAAATATGAAGTGAAAATCAGGGAAACCTGACACTCTATATTTTCCAAAAAAAAAAAAATATCTCTCTTTCCATCCTCACTTCAACCTCATTCCATTTCACTTCACCTTCATCATTTTCCATCTCCATTTCACTTCATTCCATTTCATTTTTCCACTTCACTCCATCTCATTCCATTAATAAAAGTCCCTTTCAGGACTATTTCCATTCAGTTAGTTTTTTTTTAACTAACTTTGTGCAGTTAAAAGGGAGATGTTTAGTTTCCGCAGCTGGAAACCGTTTCCGCAGCTCGCACCAGTTTCCGCAGCCAGAAACGATTTCCGCAGCCAACACCACTCTGTCTCTACAGCTAGCAGCACTCTGTTTCAAAAAGATTAACATCATCATCATCACCAAAGGCAACAAGGATATGAGGCACCTGCAGGATCAAAAAGCAATCATGGATCAGCAACCTTAATCAACAAATGGCAAACCCATGAAGGTATGATCAAAATATTTTCCAAACAACCATTTAAATGTCATTTTATGCATAATTATTAAATCGTGGACAGAGCCACTAAATGCAATGATTCGGCAAGATCATCCCACTTCTCCTCCAAGATAATCCTTCATCCACCTCATACCCTCCTAACGGTCTCATAATCACTCTTAGTTCAAACTCAAATCGAGACTGTGCTTTCATTAATTAGCCGTACAAGGAAGAAGAGACCTATCGTACTACGTCTCTTCTCCACCACGATCTCCACAGCCAATGCTGAAACATGTGTGTAAGCCGTCCGACTCCAAGGGATTTGGCCTTTATTCCATTCTCTTATCACCCCATTTCTGCACGCATTTGAACTCATTCTCGTGTTTGTCTTCTACTCCCTCACACTCACACCATTTCCACTCTCATTTTCACTGCAAACTCCACGGCTCTGTTTCAAACCCCGCAGCTTTGTTTCAAACTCCACAGTTCCGTTTCAAACCCGTATTGCTTTGCATTACATTGCGGCTATTCCACTTATAGCCGTAGTCTATCTGTTTTTCCTGTGAGCATCCTCCTTGAGCATCCATACACAGTCAAAGCTTCAGCCGAAGTTGAGAGCCGAAGATGGGGAAACTGCTTAGAGCTGAACCTGAACGTTCAAAGTATCTAGAAGGATACCCACAGACAAAGGAAGCATTAAAGAAGGCAAAATGGTTGAATTTCATTCAAAAATTCAGAGGATATGATAAGGAGGTAACGAAAGCATTTTCTCGATCATTCAATGGACACTGTGGAAGTAGGGGACCTGAAATTCATAATCACAGAGAACTCCATAGCAACAGCAACCAGTCTACCTCAGGTGGGAGACCGATGGTTCAAGAACATAGTAGTGGAAGATCAGGGATGGAAAGACATGCTTAAGAACCCAGGTATGGACACTTCAATATTCACCAAAGGGATTCCTGTACATGTAATTAAGGAAGAATGGACTGCATTGTTATTACTTGTTCAAAAATTTGTTACATGTGAGGGCCGCTTTGGCACTATGTATATGTACCATGCTAGAATTATGATGAACTTCATGGAAGGCCATGCCATCAATTTACCCTATTTTCTGTTAAGAAGCCTAACGAAAATGAGTTCCACTGTCCAAAAGAATATAGGCCATATTGAACCTCACTTGTATCATCACGGGTTCATTAAAATTCTCATAGAGGATCAATTGAAAAATAACAATGATACATGGGAAAAGTTTTTAGTCAGGAATCATTTTCAAGAGGTAACTGAAGCTTCCACTAGTAGTTCTCCTAGAGTCCCAAAAAGAAGTAGGAGAAGGAAAAGAGATGTTGCAGCCCAAGATCCTCCTATTGTAGAAACTCAGGAAACTACTCAAGAAGAAGAGGAAGAGAGAGATAAAACTAAGAAACAGAAAAAGGATAAAGGGAAAACAATTGTTCAAGAATCATATCCATCACCTGAACCTTCAATAGAAGAAGACTCTCAAACCTTGGCTGATAGACTCACACAACTTCAAGCTGCTGCCCTCTCAAAGAAGAAACAAAAAGAAAAACAGAGTGCCCAGCCAAAGAGCACTAGTGCACAAGTGAGAAGAAGCAGTAGAATTAAAGAAAGAATGAGTGTGACTAAAGAAAAACAGTCACATTTCATTGATTTGGGAGAAAGTACACCGGAAAAGGCTCCGACTCAGCTTGACCTTGAGTCCACTCCTCCACGGGAAGAGAGTCCCTTCCAGCCAGAACTTCAAACAGAATTTCATTTTGAACATAGCCCAAGGAGAACACCTGAAATTGACCCTGACCAGCAGGAGGTATACAATTATTTGGAGACCTTGGAGCAATCAGTTGCAGGTCCAAGCACTATATTGCCTCTTAATGAACAGGTCCAATCTTTAAAACAAGAGGTGTTTGAGCTAGAAGTCCTGAACCGGCATATTAAACAAGAAAACGAAGCATTGAAAGAACAAAGCAAGGTGGACAAAATTGTCCATGACAACACCATGCTTCACTTAGGACTCTGGTAGAAGAAGAACATAAAATTGAAGAGAAAATGCAAGAAACTGAGCAGGGCCTTAATCAATTTGAAATTCAAGTGTTTAGTTAAGAAACCAAGAACAATTTTGGCAACAAGAAGAAAGAAAAGAAGGCTAGATGTTTTGGCAGAAGCATCTGAGCACATGGACTGAAAAGCAATGACAAAGTTTTGGTTGCATGAGGACATGCAACACCTTCACAGTGGGGGTATGTTGAGCCTCAAACCCGCACTTCTTTACACATCCTCTCAGCCTCCTTTTCCTATTCATTTCCTTCTTTTGCCACTCATTCCCTCCATCAAATTGCTCAAATCATTGTATTTTAGGACTTTTTACATGGTTTGTTAATTATGCTAATGACTGTGTTGTTGGATTAGAATTTTGGTTCAAGTGCTGCGCTTTCCGCAGCTCACACAGGGTTTCCGCAGCTGATCCCGGTTTTCGCAGCCAAACCCGGATTCCGCAGCTGTTTTATTAAACAGCATGTTCCAGGTGTCCTCCAGGCAGAAGAGCCACATGGGCAAGTTCGTGGAACCAAGGACATGGTGTGTGTCCTTCCAGCTCAGCCAAACTAGTCATAAAAACCCATGGTCAACGAGGGGGCAACTACGGTCAACAGAGGTCATTGGCGGTGGCACGGCTCTGCGTGTTCGGTTTTAGAGCACGTGAAGAATAGCTGGCCTCTTCCTCAGCCACGAAGATGATGGGAAACACAAATCCAACAGAAGATTTAATGCCCACCACGACCGTTGCCTAAATCCGAGGACGCTGCCAGATTACGTGTTTTTACACAGCTGATAGAATAGCGTAGTTTGTGTTAAGTTTGTTTTGTTTTCTCTGCTATAAATAAAGCGTCTCTGAATGCTGGATAGTTAGCTGCTGATATGTAATTTTGAACCCCACTGTACTTTCTATTTTGATACATAATATATGAGAAGACTGTTCTCCATTTGAGCGTGTAATTGATCTTTGAGCTGGCTGGAGTAGGCAGAGGGCCCCTGTTTACTTAAGGCCTGTACAGTGTTTTTAATTTCCTGCATTTCTTTTTATCATTTTATGTATAATAGTTGTACAGAATACCTTTGATTGATGTGTTTCGATCATGTACAATAGTTGTATATAAACGTTGAATTCTGCTCATTTATATTTCTGCACTTTTCCATGACTGATCAATGTGTTTTGCAGATTGCTTAGGTGTGCCCGAGACAGTTTCTTTTCTTCTCTTTTTAAAACTAGTGGCATTTGTGATCGTCTTATCTAGACTGCTGATCTTTATTTTTTATTTTCATTAGTATCATTACTTTAGTTTGCACTTTACTTTCTGCTCATAGCTTATCAAGTTGTTCACCTTTTGATGGCTCTTTTTATCATAATCAACTAACTTTAGTGGAGCCAGAATATCACTTAGTGCAGCTTGGTTTATTTTGTTTTAAGACTCACATTGCTAACTTGCTCATAACTCTTTCTTATATGATCAATCCAGCTGAAGACAGAAAGGTTAAGGGAAAATTAAGTGGTGTGATTTGTCACTTAGATTTTACATTGCTTAAGATTTAATTGAAGAGTTAAAGTAGTTGTTCTTGTTTTTCACTGAGTTAATGTAGATGTCATTTTCAATTTCATTTTCATCAGCAGTAGAGGTACTGGGCCGATGCCATTGGTCTTTTATTTGATGCCTTCATTTTCCTTTAAGAGTTGATTTCATTTCAGTTTTTGTTCAAAGCTTTCTTGTAGAATACTTTTAAGTTTTAAGAAATCATTTAGAACTCATCACAATCACACACACTTCACTCACTTCATTTCATTTCCATCACATCATTGTAGGAGAAATATATTTGAAAACAAACTTAAAAAGTTAAAAACGACAAAAACTTAAGAAACAGTTGCATAAGTACATACAGTACACATCACTTCATCAGCTTACGAGCCCCGGGTTGACATTTAAAAGTTGCAATTTAGACATCACTAAATTGACCAAACAAGAGGCTCACTGAGCTCTCTACCTATGATATTGCGGACTTCTACTGCCCTCTTCTCCTCATGGCTCATCCAAGAGGCCATGGCCATAAGCTGGATATCCCCTATCACCGTGTTAGGATCCCATGCGTTCATGTCCGGAAGGGCAAAGTTGTGCAAGTAGAACTCTGCCAATTTGGCCCTATCCTCAGATGAACTGCTACCACATAAAGCTGCAAACTGATGATAATTTTGGAAAGGGGTGATGCCCCTTTGAGCCAAGGTATTGATTTGAAACTGTAACCATTGGTCCTTGAGGTAAAGGGCATAGGATTTGGCAGGCTGCCTGCACTGTAGAGCTTCCATTGCCTAGCTAGCCATGGAGGCCATTTGGGCCTTCTTTTCTTGCAGCTGTTGTTTTAGAGAATGTATCTATAGTTCTTGTTCTTGGAGCTTCTGGTTCAGTGCCTCGATTTCAGTCAGTGTCCCTTCCTTCATTTTCTGCTCATAAGGGGTATCTGTGGCTGTTGTGGGCCCCTCCTGTTGCTCTTGTTCCCCCAAGATGTGCGGCCTGTCTTCTTGCCTCTGTCCCAGTGACTGTATCTGTTGTTTGAGCTGCTCATTTTCTTCCTATAACCTGACCCGCTGGATGCTCTCCACATGTCACACCATAGCCAATTCTCTTCTGGCCTCTTTGAGCTGCTCCTCCAGAGGACCTATATCTGCTACTCCCTTGGACTTAGCGATTTTCATCCAAGTGTGGGTCCTCACCCTCTCTTCCTCTAGTGCAAGGAAGAGTGGCACTGTGAATTTCTGAGGAATGTTCTTTCCGGCCTCCAAGAAGTTATAATAGGAGCCCAAGCTGGGCTGGGGGTTAGGTTCCATAATGTGCTCGACCTCTTCTTCCTTCTGTGGTGATTTGGCTGCCTCACCCTCCATTTCTTTGGTCTCCTTTAGTCTAGCCAATGTTTCTTGTAGAATAGTTTCAGCATCCTGTAGAGAGGTTTTTGTGTCCAACCTTTCCATTCTCTCCCTCCAGGTGGATGTCTTCGGGCTTCTCTGCTCATAAGTGATGGATGCCTTGGAGGGGGACCTCTCCTTTGGTGTGGTAGGGGTGTCTACAATGGTGATTGGTTCTTTGGATGGAGGTTGGGGTCTGTTGGTTTTAATTCTTACACTTATTCTTGCCTTAAAGTACAGGGGAGGCTCCCTCTTTCACTTTTCCTTCAGCTTGGGAGATGTGCTTAGGGTGGCCAGCACAGCTTTTGCCTCCCTCGCTAAAATCTCAGCCGATTTCTCCTTCTGCTGCCCTTTCCCCGGACTTCCTGTAGAAAGTCCTGTAGTGGCCATTTTTTGGCTTCCTGTAGAAGCAGTTTTCTGACTTCCTGTAGATATGGCCTACTGGCTTCCTGTAGAACCAGTTTTCCCTGATTTGGCTTGCTTAGCTGAGGGTGCCTTCTCCTTGACTTGTGTTGTGGTTTCCTTGGGTGTTGTTTGCATCCTTTCAGTCTTCTCTACCCGAGTTTGCAACCGTTTCTCCCTTGGCATTGGTGTTTTTATTTTACTCCCAGCTTTGGCCTCAACAGCTTGTCCTTTTTCTTGCTTTTCTTTTTGTTGTTCTTGTGGCTTTTCCTATGGCCTGTCCTGGGTTTTCTTACCCTTAGCTTCCTTACCTTTAGGTTTCTTCTCTGCCTCAATATGTTCCTTCTCCTCACTGCTGGATGAAGTGAGTTCTTCTGCCAGGGTCCAGATATCATCATTCTTGGTCATATTACAGAAAATCTCCCAGGAGATAGGGACGGTATAAGTATGGAGGGCATCTTCTACGAGGAGCTTGATAAGCCCATGATGAGCCAGTTGGTCTGGTGTTCCCTCCTTCAGTTTTGTGCCACACTCAATCAATGACTACAGGAGGAAGTATGGGATGCTCAATTTTTGTTCTGAGGGCAAATCCATCTTATGCCTGAGTTCAGTTAACAAGCAAAAGTGATATCCATACACAATACTAAATTGCCCCTCACAGGTAATATATTTCATAATTTGAATGCTGACATCACTCCAAAATGGCTGTAAGCTAGCTCTCCGGACCCCATTTTTATCCTCTGAAAACTGTTCTTCTGGTAGGAAGAATTCCTTTTTAGATTTTTGGCCCAATTTCCTTTCCTCTTTATCCCAGGGCATCCCTAATGGCAGTTCAGTGACCCAGCTAATGAGTTGTGGGGTGAGTTTGAAGGCCAATCCCCTGAAATTTACAGTTGCCAATGTTTTTGATTTGGGGCTGCAGGGACCTTAGGAACTCCTCTGTTATTTCATCATCGTGACCTTTGATTTTATCACAGAAGGTCATCCACTTTGCATGGGTAAACAGGTCTACCACCTCAGGAGTTTCTCTCAATCTCTTGGAATCTGAGTGTTCCTTTCTGATAAACCCTCCAGGCATGGTGAAGATACCCTGTTTTCGGCTTGAGCTCTGGTTAGAATGGAAATTCAGATGTGGTTTTCCCCCTTGGTTCTTAGGTCAGGGTCCTCTGCTGTTTGTATCTCCCCCCTTTCACCAATTCTCTGGTTAAAATACTGTTGCCGCCCAAGACTTCGACTTGTCAAAAGGAATGAATCTCTCACAGACAAAGTGAAGAGCAAATTTTTATACCAATCATATAACAGTCACACAAAAACAAATTTGATACGTGCACAGGTGAGCCTTTCAGCGGTTTGTCATAATAATGGGGAGAGTTTGTTAACAGGAATCGTGGAGGTGAGTATGACGCAGCACTATTCAAAAGAAATTATGTGTATTATATAAGCAAACCACCGTTCTTGACCACAGGCAGACTGGTTTCAATTTTCCCCCCTTCAAACAAGCTAATTCACCACCTTTCAAAAATTAAGCATGGGGATGGCATGTTCGAGCCTACCTCTCCTCGAGATTTCCAATTCCGATGCACAGACACGGGTTTCTCTGCTCTGGTAGCTTTCACTCTGCTTCCTGTAGAGAGCTTCTGCTGCTTCTGGAGGACGTCACGGTACTGTGGAGCAAGTCTGGGACGCAAGAATAGTTTGAACTAGGACGAGAAATTCAGGCTAACGAACTGCAGAGGAGGAGGACACTCACGATGCTGAAAAACCGGTTGTGGTGTAAATGACAGTGGTTGAGGTGCGTGCTCTAGCCGAATGATTTTGAAATACGGCGCAATTCATGGCACGGGGGTGAGGTGTCCAGGCCGAGCCGTTAGACAACGTCACGGCCATCATTCCTCGGCGTGTTTCTGACTGCCAATATCTATCTCCGCCATTACCTGCCGTCATCCTTTTCAATCCGTCGATTTCACTGCAAATCTGTTGATTTCCTCGATTGGACACTTCCCACATGTTCGCTCCATGTCTTTTTGGCAGAATCAAGCACAACCATGCTCGTTCAGATCCCACGAGATAGTTCAACTGGCTGTGGATGGCCAATTGACTGACCATTGCATTTGTTCAATCCGCACATTCACAGTCATGCAAGTTTCACAGTATAGTTCATGTTAATTTGAAGAAATAAGGTTATGCACTTACCTGGGGGTGACCGCAGACATGTTTCGTAGGTTTTTGGATGTGAAGCAATGGTTTTTCTCACTGCTGCTTCATGCACAGGCGTGGTAACTCCCTCGTCCATTTGTTGATGCCATATGCCAGGGTTTCGGGAACCGGTCCTATGGTGGTGAATCGTCGCATGCACGACCCCACCTACTCTCGGCTGTGGAGAAGGTGTTCATATTTCTGCGGAGCTAGTAGCATGCCTTATGTGCTGATTTCAACTGCTCCTGACTCCATAGTGTGTATTCCAGGCGGATCAGCTGCTACAGGATTCATGTAGGACATCCTATAGCTGCTTCTCCTCCTGGGCTACATGCTGAAACGAGCACGACTACAATCATGGGTGAAGGGCCCTCTTGGAGCTTTTGACAGGTATAGTATGTGGCCTTCATGTATTTGATTTTTCCCCTGGAAAAAAATGGCGATCTGAGGAAAACAAGACTTTTTTACATGATTGTGCAGGGGTACAGGACCAAATGGTGGTAATGGCAGTGGAAAGAGAGGAAACAGGTGATGGATGGGACAAAGGGGTGGCTGCAGGCCTCACCAACAGACTTCAAGTCTTAAATCCTCCTCCAAAATCAATTTTGGCTCATCCAAAGGTTATACAGGATGTTTCCTGTAGAAATGCAGAACTTCCTGTAGAAAGCCCTGAAACTTCCTGTAGGAGGTTGGATCTTGACCCGAATGTGTCCAAATCCTGGAAAAAGTGTGTGGCCATGGAGGGAGTGTCGGTGAGGATGCCTGGTAGCTTGGGATGGACCCCTGTCCTTGGTTTGCGCGACCCTCTTTATCTGCATTATATCCCTGCAACCTGCAATAATTTCAAAGATCAGACCTGCTTTTTTCTCTTTTCTTTCTTTTTCTCCTTTTTTTTTCCTTTTTTCTTCTTTTTTTTTTTTTGAGAGAGAGATAGCAGGGGCGCCTCTATGAGGTTTCCACCCCCACTATTTGCCCTGGGCACCTCAAAGAGGTTTTCACCCAAGGATCTTTTTTTATTCCATTTCTTCATTTTTCGAGAGACATCAGGGGCGCTTCCATGAGGTTTTCACCCTCACTGCCTGCCCTGGCCGCCTCAGAGAGGTTTTTGTCTAGGGATCTTTTTATTCTTTTTTTTTTTTTTTTTGATGATCAAGGTGTGGCCAGAATAGAGGCAGAACCCTGCTCTATTACCAGCACTGATTTTTCCACAGTTTCAATGAATTCCTGCCTCGAGAGGGGTTTCTTGTAGATTTTCAGTTGATGTCCATTGACAAGCATGGGGATGGCCTCTTCATCAATGGTCCTGATAAGGACTGAACCATTTTCGTTACATTTCTCCACTATATATGGTCCTAACCATCTTGTCCTCAGCTTCCCTTTGAAATCCTTGTATCTTGAGTCATACAGCAGCGCCCAATCTCCTGGCTGGAATTGCTTCTCATTAAGGTGTCGGTCATGCCATATCTTCCTCTGGAGTTGAACTACTTCTGAGTGGAGGAGGGCCTGCATTCTTTGATCGTCTAACCCATTTAGCTACAATAATCTCTCACGTTGAGCATGGCTGAGATCTAGGTCCAGCTGAGCTGCCACCCTCAATGTATTGTACTCGAACTCTATGGACAGCAAAGCTTTCTTCCCGTAGACCAGCTCATAAGGTGTGAAACTGGTTGTGGTCTTCCAAGTGGTGTTGTAGGCCCAGGTGGCCTCAACCAGGCGATCTGCCCAATCCTTTCTGCTGTTGCTCACAACCTTGGTCAAAATCCCTTCCAATGCTCGATTAGTGACTTCCACCTGCCCATTTGCTTGAGGATGATAGGGGGTGGAAGTCTTGTGCTTGATCTTGTGATGAGTGAGCAAATCTTCAATCAGGTTGGAGGTGAACTGGCTTCCTTGATCTGTGACTAACTCTCTTGGGTAGCCAAACTTGTAGAAGATATTTTCCCTTAGAAACTCAGCCACCTTTTCTTTTGTTGCTGCTTTGATTGCCTTCGTTTCTGCTCACTTGGTTAGATAGTCGGTGCACACAATGATGTAAGACCATTGCTTTGAAGGAGGGTTGATAGGACCCACAAAATCCATGCCCCACTTCTCAAATGGCTCAAAGGTCACTTGAGGTTGGAGAGGCATTTCATCTCTTGGAGTCGGTTTCCCCATCCTCTAACATCGGTCACACTGGCTGACATATCTTCTGACATCCTGATGGAGAGTAGGCCAATAGTAGCCTGCCTGTAGAATTTTGAAGGCAGTCCTTTTTGCTACAAAGTGGCCTCCACAAGGTCCATCGTGATAGGTTAGGAGGATGTCAAAGACTTCCTCCTCCCTAACACAATGTCTCAAGATCTGATCTGGACCAAGCTTAAACAAGTTGCCCCCGATCCATGTGAACGGGGCACTCTTCCTTACAATTCTGCTCTTCTCTTTTGAGGACAGATGCGGAGGAAACTATGTTGAGACCAAGTAATTTGCTATATCAGCAAACCATGGAGAGAGTACTGAGATAGCAAATAGATGTTCATCTGGCATCTGGTCATCTACTATTCCTTCTTCACCTGTAGGCAAGTCCACTCTAGACAAGAAGTCAGCAACAACATTTTCCTTACATGGCTTGTTGACAATTGTCAAATCAAATTGTTGTAACAAAAGTAACCATCTAATAATACAATCATTGACATCAGGCTTATTCATTAAATATCTAATCGCAGCATGATCAATGTGCACAAATGTTTGATAACCGGTGATGTAGTGTCTGAACTTGTTTAGGGAATGGACTACGGCCAGGAACTCTTTCTCGGTTACAGTATAGTTCATTTCAGCCTTAGACAGGTTTTCGCTAATGAAGTATATGGCATATGGGAGTTTCTCCTCAATTTGTCCTAAGGCTGCCTCTATGGCTTTGTTCGAGGCATCAGTGTGGATGTGGAAAGGTAGGGCCCAATTTGGACCTCTCAAGATTAGGGCGGACACCAGCTTTTCTTTCAACTCATCCAGTGTCCCTTGACAGTTATCGGTCCATTTAAACTCAACATCTTTCCCTAAGAGTACAAAAAAAGGTCAGGGTAGCTTGCTGAAGTCTTTAATGAATCTTCGATAATATCCTGATAAGCCTAGGAAACTTCGAACATCCCTTACCTTTTGAGGAGGTGGGACCCTTTGGATGATAGCAATTTTATTAGGATCCACCTGTAATCCTTGGCGAGAAATGGTATGTCCTAGCACGGTCCCTTCAGTCATAAGGAATTCACATTTTTCAGGACTGAGGGATAGGTTCATCTCAATGCACTTGGTTAGAACTTTTCCCAGATTGGTCAATGCTTCTCGGAAGTTGGACCCATAAGGAGTGAAGTCATCCATGTAGATTTCTACCAAATCATGGACCAACTCAGAGAAGATGCTCAATACTGCTCTCTGGAAAGTGGCAGGAGCATTGTATAGCCCAAAGGGAAGGACACGATAGGAAAAGGTACCCCAAGGATAGGTGAAGGTGGTTTTATCTTGGTCTTCCAAGCTGATTTAGATCTAGTTATACCCGCTGAACCCATCTAGGAAAGAGAAAAACTTCTTCCCTACCAGTCCATCCAACACGTGATCTATGAAAGGCAAAGGGAAATGGTCTTTCTTAGTGGCTTTGTTAAGTTCCTGGTAATCTACATAGATTCTCCACTTCCCGTTCTTCTTTGGCACAAGCACTAGGGGCGAGACCCACTCACTATCAAAGATAGGATAGATGAATCCTGCATCCAACAATTTTTGCAATTCTTCTTTGACAATGTCCTTAAGGGCTGGATTCATTCTCCTCTGAGGTTGCCTGATTGGTTTATAATCTTCTTTAATGTAGATGTGATGGGTACAGACTAAAGGATGGACTCCTTTCATCTCTTTATAGCTCCAGGTGAAAGCATCTAAATGTTTGTTCAGTAAGCTACATAGCTCCTTCTCCTGGGAAGGAGATAGGGAGGAGCTGATCTTCAAAGTTCTTCCAGGGCCAAACTCCACATTCTTAATTCTGGGAGAGGTTGGATCAGTCACACAGAGGTCCACTAAGGTGCTGGCTTGGGTATCCTCCACCAATTCCTCTAAGGACAGTGCACTGGGAGGTGGATTCTGAATCAAGGTCTCAATCAAATCATCCTCAGTTTGAGGACCTCCCCTAGTGGTTTCTATGGTGCACAAGGGTGCAGAGTATACCTCATCCTCATCTCCTTCTTCCAGCCAGAGCGGTAAGTCATGTTCTAGCAGGGGCTGGGCAGGAGGGTATAGGACTAGCTGCTTGGACATAGGACCATTTTTGATGGTCATGTTTCCAACTCGACAATTGATGTAAGCATCCGCAGTGGCTAACCAAGGCCTTCCCAAAATGAGGGGGTATCCCGTAAGCTTTGCCTTTGGTTGAAGGACTAAGAAGTCCGCAGGATACTCCCAAGAGTCAACCGAGACCAAGACATCCTCCACAATCCCTTCGGGAGTCACGGTGGAGTGATTTTCCAATTGCAGGGCTATCGAAGTCTTCCTTAAGGAACCCTGAAGGTTGAGTTTAAGCATGGCGTCCCTAGTCATCACATTAATGGCAGCCCCTAGATCAATCAAGGTATGGGGGATAATGGTGCCATTGATGTGGACATCAACTACAGGACTCCCAGGGTCCAAATACTTTGGACAGATTACTTGCTCCAACATTAGATCAGATAGTTGTCCTATGACATTGATCGTCGAGGCATCTCTCTTTCTCCTACCTGGGTGCCTGAAACACTTCTCCTTAATCAATTTGTTGTATATCGGTACATCTTTGATGGCCTGGAGAAGGGGTATTTTCACACACAACTGTTTTAGTTCCCCCAGAAGTTCAGTCTCCTCTGGGTTTGGTTGTGTGGTTACTGTTAGTCGCTTAGGAAAGGGTGGAATGGCTTTGGGTTCACTTTCCTGTTTCTCCTCCTAGTCCTCTGGGGGAGGAGGTTGGTGATCTGGAAGGGTCTTTCCGGATCGCAGGTTGATCTCCTGGATCTCCACAGCATAGGTAGGACATGTTTCTTCCCCAGTGTATACCTGCTGGGCTTGTCGGTTGTTGGGGTTCGGGTTCGGTTGGGCAAGAATTTGGGGTTATCTTGGAGGAGCAGGAGGTAATGGTTGTGGTTGAGTTGGTGGTGGAGGCAGAATTGCGGGAGGAGAGTTGTATTGGGGCCTCCACCCCAGTTGAGGTGAATTCCACTGAGGCTGTGGCTGGACATGTGAGTGAAATGAATGAGCAGTGGGTTGAGAATGGTGTTGAGGTGGATAAGACCACGGAGGAGGTGCAGACCAGGAAGGATGAGCAGGGGGACCCCAAGAAGGCATGTGAGCAGATTGGTTGGGGCTATAATAAGCTTGGGATGTCCCTTGCATCCCTTGCTAGTAAGGTCGAGGTCCATGCAGTCTCCATTGGTTGAGGAAGTAGAGAGGTTCAGTGGGTGCCTTAGTCCCTTGGTACATGGCTTTAAATCTGGGCAAGGTTGGGCATTGGTTTGTAGGGTGGTTCTCCTCACAAACAAAACATACCTCCACTGAGTGTAATGGACACTCGTTCTTAGGGTGCTTCCTCGTACATCTGGGACAGAAAATGGCCAAAGCCCTCTCAACTTCCTCTTTCTTTTGTTGGATTCGGAAAGTATCAAGTTGCATGGCAATGGTCTGTCTCACCTCACTTTTGAGTTCTTCCAACTGATTAGCAAACTCATGCTTGGAGAAGGTAGTACTAGCTGAAAGTGGATTCCCCCTACCTCTTTTCCGGGCTGCCCTAGAGTGGTTTCTAAACACAATATTTATATCCTCATAAGGTAGTTGGTAAATATCTCCTCTAGCTAGCATGTGAAGGGTATCTAGAAGGTCTTTAGGGACTCCTCAGAGCATGACTAGCTTTAGAGATTCAGGGTCAAGTGTGCACCTGGACCGTTTATAGCTAAGTTGGAACCTTTCCTCATAGTCCTCTAGAGACTCATCATTTCCCATGGTCATCCAAAAGATTTCCCCCTTGGTTTCCTTCGACCTACAGTAATCTCGGTATTTGTTGTTAAAGGCTTGCTGCATTCGAGCCCAAGTAGTGATACTATTTCCAGGTAACCCCATGAACCAGCGTAATGCTTCATCCTTGAGGGTAGAGGGAAAAAGTTTCAACTTTTTCTCATCTTCTGTATAGTCATAAGTTCGACAAAGGAAATCAAACTCAAACAGGAAGGTATTAAGGTCTTCAGTGGTCAATCCATGGAAATGAGGTAAGGCTGAGGGACTTATGTTCTTCATTTTCATGTCCCCATTAGTCTCTCGGATGGGGAAGGTACCTTCTATTCTCTCATCATCGTCTCTACCATTTCTATTGTCAGCCATAGTCTCACAAGGAATATTTTCTTGCTCTTCTTCTGTTATAGGATCTTCGTATATCTCAGGAGGTTCACCTATAGGTTCTTCTGGATCACTGCCACCAAAGAAGAGTGAAGGGTGACTTAATGAAGTGGTGGGGGTGTTGGGTAGGAATTTTCCGGTATTATCTATGTTCCTACGAGGCATGAAAGGACTTTTGGTTGTTTTTGCTTTTTTCTGCTTGTACCTGAAAAACTGAAACAGATGGAATTGCAACTAACTAAAATCTATCTTGCAGAAATGAAAATGCGGAATTGAAATGAAAACAGGGAAAGACTAATCTATTTTGCTGAAATCAGATTGTGAGAAGGAAATACTAGACTACACTTGCAAAATTGAAATTCTATTCTACGCTTACAGAATTGAAAGGTTAATCGACGAAAGCAGGAAATGTCTAGTTTATTTTTGCAGAAATGAAATTGCAGAATGGAAATGAAATAAACTACTTAGCAGAAGGCGAGAGTAGGAAAATAGAAGAAAAGTAGCAATCACAAATACTCTGACGCTTCCTCGGCAACGGCGCCAAAAAGAGGTGGTGAGTTCCAGTATTGCAGCAATAATGCTACAACTCCTGGGACTCCCTTCTTTACTTTTATCAACCCGGTAGTTCATAACAAACTTGGAAGTGACAGTGCTGTATGCACAAGTACTAGCTCTTGCCGCAGCTGTCACTTGGTCAGCTGGCACAAGTCCGCTAGGGGCTCAAGCCAACTTCTGTGGGCTCTGAGAAGAAGCTTTTTAACCGATGGATGAAAGCTACTTTAAAGAGGGCTGATCTACTTGCAGAAAGACAATGAAAAGCTAAAAGAAAACGCAAACCCTAGCAAACCCTAATTCTACCAGCTAACTCTATTGATGCCAAGAAGAGGATGCAAACTACTGAAGGAAATACCATTGAATCCTAGGATGGTAAATACATGTACCTAAGCTACTTCTATAGTAACATCTGAAAGAAACATCTTTTTTGTATTTTTGAATAAGTTGCCAGAGTTATCATGCCTATGATTTGACTGTTTTTGGGTTGTGCAGAGGTGGATATGCAAGAAGAAATGCTTGGGAAAGGTCAAGGAGGTTCAAAGAGGGCCTAAGGGCTCCCTAACACCATTCCATAGAGTCTCACCGAGTTTTTTTGTCGAGAAACCTCATTCATGAGCCTCTACAGGAAGTCTGCAGGGGTTCTACAGGATGTCTGCGATTTTCTACAGGATGTCTGGAATTTTCTACAGGATGTTCAGAGATGAGGTTTTTGGTGGATGAATGGAGAGGGAAAGGTGAAGGAGTGAGTGTGGAGGTATGGTGAGGGTTGGAGACGGCCTAGAGCTCAGTGGATGGAGTTGTGGACAGGTGTGGATGGCGGTATTTGGTTCGAAGAAGACTAAAGCAATATTACCCACAAAACTAGGGTTATGAGAGTGAATGACGAACAGGAGGCAAGGATTCTAAGTAGAGTGTGGAATGGATGGTGCTGATGGCGAATGAACAGATGAAGGAGTGGTACAGGTACCTTGTAAAGCTCTTTTTCCAATTGATCCAACGAAGACCTGTAAATTCAAAATCCTAATTATGATAACCTAGATTTGGTAGCTGCCAATGAAGAGAATGAACGGAAGTGTGACCTGCAATGAAACCATGTATTCTAACTCATGCAACTAAGCAAATGAAAGTCTGAGATTGCAACCAACTTATACACATGAGACTCAAACACTAGTGATTGCATGGCACGACAAAATTAGTGTTTTTGTGGGCAACAAAGTTATCCTGATCCCAGCTCCAGATCCTACTGAAGGAGAGGTGAAACTAGGGATGTTTGATGGCCCTTTTCTTGAAGCTTTTTCCTCTTAACAATTCAACAAAATCTGAGCATTCAAAAGTTTATCTAACCATTTACAATGACCTATTTAATCAGTAAACTTTAACCTACTTAACAGAAATGTTTTTGCAAATGCATAAAGAACAACTAGCAATACATAGAGGAGGCCTTAGCACTCGGGTTGGGCCCAACCCTAAGAGCTGCAGGCTCCTATAAAAGACTCAGATCTGATACCAAATAGAGCTGCTTATCACTATTCAAAAATAACCATCATAAGAAAGTTGTACAGCAATAGCTACAATAAAACACGGCTGAGAAAAATGGCAGCACTATAGTGCAAAAATAACAATGGTTCCAAAAAGTAAAGTATGAAGGCTGAGGCCTTCCTATTTGTACAATACGAGGGTGCTAGCAGCCCTCCTAGATTCAAGGGACTCGACTGTCCCAACTACTAGTGAACAGTTACTCCTCAAAAATCTGCTTGGCTGCCTTTAAAACTCGGTTTGGTGGCCTGTGGAGCTCAGTGTTGAGGGTGGAGATTTCAAGGAAGGCCATTTAATGCCAGAGACAACCTCCCTAAGAACCCTCACCTCAAGCTTGGCTGTCAGCTCACCCATGATTGCTTGGTTTTGCTCCATAATTTGTCCAAAAATCCTGAAATCACCACATATTAGTCTCCTAGGTAGAGTGACCACCCTTATTCGTTCAAATAACATAAACATACTAGGAAAACATGCATAATCTATGAAAAATGGAGGATTGAACAAGGATAATTAGGAAAAATGAGCCCAATAGGTTACCCAATTTGGGGGCTCATCAGCCTTCTCATAACAATTGACATTACTTTTGTTAAGATAAAAACAATCCATTCCCAACAACATATTGTATGATCCCAACAGAAGCACATTCAGATGTGTTTATGTAGGCATATCATTCAACTCAAATGCACAAGGTCTTACCCAATTATGAACCATTTTCTTTGTACATATAGCCAATTGCACTAACCAAGACTTTGAATGCACTTCTTTATTCAAACCACACTTAACCACTAGGTCAGGATTAACATAACTACAACTATATCCATGTTCAATCAAAATAGAAACAACTTGATCACAAAGCTTATCGTGCATCTCGATAATAGATTCTTGGTTATCCACTTTTCTGTTGTCCAATGTTTCAAAAATCCAAGGAATACTCTGCCCAACAACCCCCACTATCTATGTCTCCTAAGAACTATAGATCTGTGGTATGCCATCCTAATGTTGTGGACAATCTCTCCTGTGATGATCCTTGCCACAATTCCAACAGTATAAAGGCTTCCTGCCATCACCCTTTTTTTCCTCTTCAGACTAAAATCCCTATCCTTTGTTATACACATTGAACTTCTTGTGCGGTGTTGTATTCTCTTTGTTACCTGTGTCTTGTTGTCTTCCTCACTTCTTATCCCATTTTCCCTTAGTCTTGTCATTGCCTTTCTAATCTTATTTAGATTTAGGCATAAGCTTCAATTGCTGTCACACGGAATCAGTCAATAGTGCGGACACAACCAACCTTCCTAGAAGTCTAAGACATTCTAATGACAAACAAAACAAACTAGAGCTATCCTTCTCTAAACATGCATTATGATATGAGATATCAAGTGTTTTGTTCTTACCTTTGTCCAAACGCTGTTGTAGTAGCTTAGCTCCGTTGATCCGGATGAGCTCCTCCTTCTCTTCGAAACCTACAATCACCAACAGTCAAACCATTAAATAGCACCTGATTATAACATAAAACAAAGCATATTCAACATATAGACCAAGGAGTATATGAAACAACTCATGAACAACAAGTTATTGAGAAGAATGGACTAATTTGCATTAAAGGTAACAAAAGGAACCATTACAACCTGAGCCTTGGTGTTGTGCAAGCTCCTTCCAGGGTCCACAAGAGTCTTCCTTTACTTTGACAAAGCTCACCCACCTCCCAATGGAAACAAGTAAAGATGACAATCTCTCCTCACAAGTTCTCACAAAGAGGTCCCAATTCCAGCAGCATCTACCCTTAGGAATGTTTAGCTTTCAGCCTCCCCTCCCTCTGGCCCAATGCCTGTATTTATAGTGCTCAAAAGGAAGTTATTCAGGTCCACCATCAATGGGATAATCCCCTCTTTGGATGGGATAGCTCCCTTATTGATGGGATAAGTTCCTCTTTGATAGGGGTACATGAACCATCTGGAGGCGCTTCATACACGTCGAACAACCTTCTAGAATGCTCTAGAAATGACCACAAGTAACTTTTTAAAGATGAAACTTGCGCATTTTGACCTTTTCAGGGGGACGCACCTGCCCCTTTAGATACAGAGCGTCTTTGGACGCAGACATTGTGAACATTAGGTGCGTACCCGCAGGCAAGGTTGAGAGAACCTGCGTACCCAGAGATAAACATATTTATAAAGACTTTCTCTCTTCTTGGAGTTTGACATGGATAGCAGAGGCATAAGACTTGCTTAAGAGGGTAGTATGACTGTTGATAGAGCCATACTAACTGTAAATAGCCATGGTGACATTTTTTAGTGTAACAGATTGCCCCCTAAAGTGCGAAGCCTGTAGTAGATTAGGGTTTCATAAGATCTAGGAAGGGTGAAGCGCTTTATCATTTCAAGGATTATCTCGTGGAGAGCCTGGTCGGAACCTGCAATTTTCAACACAAAATATATGTATAAGATTATATCATCACTGAGGTAGGCATTCCCATACTCAGATCAAAACTTTAACTAATAGACTAACTACTCCGATACAGGAATGATCTTGTAGTACATCATAATCATAGACTTTTGTAGACACAGTATGGGCGCAGCCATCGGTTTATGATTAGTCTACTTATATAATGAATACAAAACTCCTTGCAGCCTGGATGGTGGAAACTAGATCCAGGGTCTTCATTCCTACTTCCCGAATTGGTACGATCCTATCCATGCGAATAAATGAGTTGATGTCGAGCATGGTAGAAACCACTTGATTACCAGTCGATGATGTAAACTGTTAACAAGTGTGAGAGAGACCACCAGTGATGTCAATGGTTCTCAAAGTACCCAGTACAATCCATGAGATGTGAATGAATAAGTTGATGTCGAACATTTCACGGAATCCCTCGATCGAAAGTCAATGATGTAAACTGACGTCAAAGGCGAGAAACCTGCCATTGATGCATGCAGACTTCAAGGTACTGACGATTTCTAAGTCATCTTTCTAGATAATGTGTTGATGTCGATAGAAAGCGACCCGTTGCAGGCAAGCCCACAACACGAAATCATTGATCAAGTTGAAGAAATGTTGCTGTAAGGACTGACTCAGGGATGGTCAAACGGATGACAAGTATTTTGCAGATGAAAGTTTTGTTGCAGACCTCTTGAACACATAACGACATGACAGATGGCTTGGTGATAAACGACTCAAAGTTAATCCCCGGAACCCGACTTGAAGACTTTCAAAGTGGTTTGATCAACTGTGAGGTAAAGGATTTCCCAACCCAGGTGAATGAAAAGTGTCGTGTTCAAGAGTGGTGATAAGGTTCTTCTGTAGTAAAAGATAACAAATAGGTTCATTCTTCTCTCTTTTCCCCCACCATTTCTGGCAAGTACCTCTTTATTTTTAGCAAGCTTGAGGAGGATAACATATGCTTGATTATAAGCTCATCCTTCGGATGAGTCCAACCTAGTTTTGATTCGAACCCTAGGAAGGAGTGGTTCGTTCCTGTTTGTAATTGAACAGGTCCTTTACTGTGAAATGTTTAATGAGCCCAGTATAGGAGAAACTCGGCATTTTTCAATTTTAGAGAGTCTGAAAAAACTAAAGAAGACTCCATAGTGAACTTTTTCGTAAGTTTGTGTCCCTCAAGCCCGAAAAAGTATAAAATAATACCTGGGGGAACCGCTTGATCTTGCGACCAAGGAGTACTTTCATGTTTAGTGTCGCTGACCTGAAAAGTAAAAAGCGATCAAGGACACGTCGTTTTATTTCCAGTATCGAGTTTGAAACGAAAAAAACCCGGCAATCTTTTACTGATTTTACGGTCAGAAAAGAGCTATAAGGGGACCGTCTTTTAATTCCGTTTTAACGAGTGTAAAAGAAACGCTCGGCAATCTTTTCATGTTTTAGGAGTCAGAAAAGGGCTTAAAAGATGACTCTGATATTTTTGTTCGTGAAAAATGACAATTTTCCCTCTAAATCCCTTTGTCCTGCACAAAAACGACACATTACTCATACCTGTTTAAGATAGGCAAAAATTCATTGAAAAACATCCTTTCATGGTGAAAAATAAACAAACCTAGCGTTCATTTATCCAAAAAAACCTATAAAAAGACTTTTTACCATGTCACTTTTACCATTTTACTGTTGAGGTTGAGAAAAGGGCTTTTGGCAAGAAACTTCCCGTGGTCATTGCGGAGAATCCGACCGTCAGAATCGAACGTCGTCTCTTTCAGGTATTTCACAACATCCTCCTTGTCAATTTCATCCGTTTAGAATTTCATTTTAGGTTTTAGTTTTGATTTTTGGGGGGTTTTAGGTTTTGAAAACCACTCCGCGGGGTACGCAGGTGCCCTAAAGGGTGGCCTGCGTCCCTCGACTTTTTCCTACACAGGAAAAAGGTCGGGGGACGCAGGCTACCTTCAGGCCACCTGCGTCCCGGCGCTCTGTGTGCCAAACGCGGGGTGCGTCCTCCGCAAAACGCGGAATTTGAAACCCCAAACTCCAAAATTAACCATTCATATTTCCTAAAATTAATTCTAATGCCTGTTTGTTCATGTGTAGGGCACTTACCATGCTGGATTGGAGAGAAAGAGAGCACGAGGAGGTTGATGAAGCTGCAATTAATCAACAACCTTCCATCGATGCCCTAAGAGCATGCGGATTATACAAATACTGGGCCATACCTGGCATGAGGGCTCAGGTGAGATTCTTGGAGTGGCTGGTTGAGAGATGGAACGTTCATGAACAATGCTTTTACATCGGAGAGCAACAGCTCGAGATAGAGCCCTCCGACATCTACTTTCTCACTGGCTTGCCGAATAGGGGCGAGCAACTCAATCTAGCCGGGACTAGGCCGGGTGGCCAATCCCTTGATAGTCTCCGAGCAGATTGGTGCATACCCAATCAACGCCATGCGAAAGGCATAGAGATCAAATACATCTCTCGGCGTGAACTCATGGTCATAGCTTTCACTGTTACCAGGATTTGCGGCTCAGCCACTTTACATATTGCCACTGGGTCCCAAATGCGGATGGCAATTGACTGTTTCCGAGGCACCATCTTCAACTGGTGCGATGCTGTGTCGGCTAATATGAAGGGCCAACTGACTAGGGTGAAGAACGGACAATTAAAGACCTTTGGATATGGGCCTCTAGTTGTGAGCTTTGCCTTAGAGAGAGTTCCGATGCTGATCCCTCAGCATCTCACTGTTGATATCTTGGGTCCTCGGGAGCCAAAGCTGATACGATGGGTTACGGTGATGGCCCGGCATCCTAACGAGGGTGCGGCAGTTGTTCGATTCACTGATGGTTATTTTCACTGGTTAGAGGACCAGGTGTTTGCGATCCAGGATTTTCCGTACGCCGGAGTAGATTTTCGAAATGATCCAGACATGGTTCTTCCACAGGGAGAACAATGGGATGACAGAGGTACTTTATTTTTCACAAGTTTTTTAAGTTATGTATTTTTTTTTTGTTTTTTATATATATCGCCTAAAACTGACAGTAAAAATGTTCAAAATGCAGATGTAGGCCCACGGCGTCCAGCCAATCTCTGGGCATTCGAGAGGAGACACCCACCTGCACCGCCACCGGCCCCACAGGATGCGGCCGCAGAGATGCTAGTTGAGTTGGAGCATGACCTAGAGCGTCTCACGGTGGACATACCGGAGACGACCATAGATGATATTCCTATCAGACTGCAGCGCCATGTAGTCGTGGTCCCGGGGCCTATTAGGAGGTTTTTATGTAAGGTGGCCCGGGCAGTAGTGTCTTACAGAGATCATCACCAGTGACTGGATGGTCACCTTTTGTAGTCACATGTGACATTTTGACTTTTTGTACTTATCATTTTGCCGATCATAAGGTGTTTTAAACCTATGATCAAAGACGATGTATATTTTTTGACACACTCCTATCTATATATACATATCATTATTACCGGCTTATTTGTTTAACATGTATGATGAAATGTTTATAAATTTGCATTTATGATTGTTTACAAATGTCTATTTAACATTCGAGACGCCATTGCATCTGCTAATGTATTTAAAGACCTTGGAATATGTTGATATTCAATGTAATCAAATTCACATTCCAAGAGACGCACCCTCAAAAACAATCTCAATAACACAGGATTTATAATGGCATAAACTCTATTAAGCTGTAATACAACGAGTTCAGAATCCAACCTCACTATCAAACTCCGAATCCCAAATGAAATAGACTCAGATAATAATTCAATCACTGCATTGTATTCTGCAATGTTGTTTGTTGTTTGACCGAGGCTCACCCCATGCATAGAAACTAACTCGTCAGAGGGCGAATAAATAACCCAAGCTGCGGAAGAGATATTCCGTGTACTACGACAAGCACCATCAGCAAATCCAATGTACGTTTGGAGAGGCGTCGACATCTGCAATATCAAGAGCAAAACCAAGATAAGCCAGAATAACGACGAAAACACACTCTTCTATACTAAGCACACTGACTAAACTAACAAACATACTAGCTAGAAAAGTAAATCTAACCTAACTTAAAAAAGTCTCCATACCCACCATTTAAGCATAATACCTCTTTAGGTAAATTCCATTTCTGGGTTTGCCCAAAGAGTTCCCATCAAAATCTACCAGCTCATAGGCCCCTTTTGCTAGCTTTCGCTTTACAATGTAGGGCCCATGCCACATAGGAATGAATTTTCCAGCACCTAGCTTATCGTTAGCTTGATCATATAATAACACTAGGTCTCCTTCCGAAAAACTGCGAGGGGTCACATTCTTATCATACTGAGCTTTCATTCGCTTTGCGTGAGTCTCGATTGCTAAAGCAGCTTCACGTCGAGTCTCATCTAATTTGGCTAAGTATAACAAACGTTTCTCCTCTTCGGAAGTAGCTGGGAGTAATTCGACAGCCATTTGAAGTGATGGGATTTCGCATTCAATGGGTAACACGGCTTCCAAGCCATAAACTAGCTGGAAAGGAGTGAACCCTGTTGAAGTTTTTACTGAGGTTCGGTATGCCCATAGCGCTGAAAATAGCATGTTGTGCCAATTTGACCGATGGATACCAATGATCCGTCGGATCATGATGACTAGAACTTTGTTGATAGATTCAACCAAGCCGTTGGCTTGTGGATAATAAGGAGTAGAACTGTCGTGGCGCAAACCAAGCTGGCTTGTAAGCTCAGTCATCATGATGTTTCGAAAATGACTCCCATGGTCAGTAATGATTGCTTGTGGGACACCAAACCTAGTTATAATATGATTGAATACGAAAACTGCAGCTGTTTTGCCGCTTGCGTCGAATGTAGGCATCGCCTCGGCCCATTTAGTAAAATAATCAACCGCGAGGATGATATACGCATGCCCCCCGGCCGAGTGAGGGTTACAAGTAATAAAATCGATACCCCATTTAGCGAATGGACCAACGGCAATTATAGGGTGGAGAGGAGCAGGTGGTGCGCGCATCTTACGATCAAACACTTGACAGTTGTGGCATTTCCGGACCGCAATGATACAATCTTTAAACATGGACGGCCAGAAATAGCCAGCGCGCAACACCTTCTGAGTTGTGGCATACCCAGACATATGACCACCACATGCTCCAGAGTGACAGTCATTCAAAACCCTCTCAGCCTCTTCGTGAGTTAAACAACGTCGAAAAACTAAGTCTGCCCCCTTGCGATAAAGTGTATCTCCAATAATCTTGTATTGCTGGGATTGAAACCGAATTTTTCGACGTTCCGACTTTGAAGCTTCAGGCCGAAAGGTTTGGGTTTGGAGATAGATGATTATATCTCCGTACCACGGATCTAAAGTACTGATAAGAAACAAAGATTCGTCCGCAATGGGCTCCTCTGCCACAGTCTCTGTATCAGTATACGGGAAATCACACATCAACTCAGCAAAAACTAAGGATTTCTTAGACTTGGATTTCTCGAATTCCAAATCAAACTCCTACAGGATAACAATCCATTTGGAGTACTTGCCCCCTAGCAATTGTTTTGTCAAAATATAAGTCATAGGGTTGCAATCCGAAATCACTATAGTTTTGCGGAGAAGAATGTAGTGACGAAAACGCTGGACAACTTGAACGGCTGCCAGAGCCAACTTTTCCACATGTGAGTATTTTAACTCGGTTGGATTTAAGGTCCGACTAAGATAATATATCACATGTTCCGTTCTGGATTCGTCTTCCTGAACTAAAACCATTCCGATGGTGGAGTGGGAGGCGGCGAGATACAAAAGGTAATCCTGGTTGTAGTTGGGAGGATGCAGCAACGGTGCATGGGTCAACGCGTGCTTGAGCGCATCAAAAGATTTCTGAGCTATCTCATCCCAAAAGAATTGAGCATTTTGTTTCAACAACCGGGTGAAACCCTTTGTAATCTCAGCATAGTTAGGAATGAATCGACGTAAAAAGTTTGCTTTCCCTTGCAAACTTTGGAGTTGGCGTAAACTCGAAGGAGGAGGCAATTTGACGATAGCTTCTACCTTCGAGGGATCGACGCGGATACCGGCTTTTGAAACAACGAAACCTAGCAATCGTCCCACTTCTATGCAGAAGACACATTTGTGTGGATTCAAACGAATTCGATAATTCCGACACCTCATGAAAATAGCTCGTAAGTGAACAGGGTGATCAGCTCGACGTAAAGAGTGAGTAGGCAAATCATCGAGATACGGTTGCACAATGTGTTTGATGTTGTGAAACGCGTAAGACATTGCCCGTTGGAAAGTGGCTCCGGCGTTCTTAAGTCCAAAAGGTAATTTGCAATAAGCAAACGTCCCCCAAGGGCAAATGAAAGCCGTTTTTGTTTGATCGGCAGGTAGAATATTGATTTGATTGTATCCGGAAAAACCGTCCATGAAGGAAAATATTTTGCTGCCAGCACAATCATCAATGATTTGATCGATATAGGGCGTGGGATAGTTGTCTTTTGGAAAAGCACGATTTATATCCCTATAGTCGATACAGATTCTTATTGTTCCTTGTTTCTTGTTGATCGGAACAATATTCGAAACCCAATCCGTTAACGGGATTGGATAAATGAAACCTGCTTTCAACAGCTTCTCAACTTCTGCTTTAATCGTAGCCGCTTTCCTAGGGTGTATCTGACGCAGACGTTGCCGAACGGGTTTAGCGTCCGGGTAAGTATTAATCTCATGAACAACAATGGAGGGATCAATTCCTGGCATCTCCTCGTAAGACCAGGCAAACACGTCGCGGAACTCTTGGAATAGGGCCTTGTAACTTTGAATTTCATCATCTGTACATGAGGCACCTATATGAATGTTCTCAATAGTTCCAGTTTTGACTGAAATGTCAATGGCAATAGTATGGGAAATATTTGCCAAATTCAACTCGGAATTAGGATGTTTCATTGGATTCTGAGCGTCCGTGACATATTCAGCGGTAAAGATAGATGAAAAATCCTTTTCAAAAGCATCATCTTCAGGTAAAAATGAAGATCTGTGATGGAGATCTTCCCATGGTAGATCGTCTACACTTAGGATTTCGCGAAGCTGTTCGTCAGATGACACAACTTCAGGAAACGTTATCCGTTCTGAGGTTGATGTGAAAAGTGACTCTTCATCGACCACATTCATTTGGTCAATTTGGGTTGAACTCGTGTCGGAAAATGACTGCACTGCTTCATAAGAAATCTCATATGGACTCAAAGGCATAGCATCACCGAATGAGTCTATTTCAGTTTCAGATGGGATAATCCAAGGATCATCGTAAATAATGTTATCTGAAGTAATCATATGAATATGAGCAAATGAAGGGTCTGCATTGAGTGGAGGAAAAGGAAAAGTTCCCAGTAAACCGGAATCTTTAACTAAACCTACACCAATATCCTTGTAAGGGATAGTCGTTTTACCGACATGCTGAATACTCTCAGAAGAGGCTGGGTCAGATGAAAAATAAGCCAGCTGGTCTATGGTCACGATCTTACCATTGTGTGGAAATTTTATAACTCTGAAGACCGATGACACAACCGCCGTCATAGCGTAAGACCAACTTCGACCCAAAAGAAGGTTGTAGTCTAGAGGGGCATCAACCACTTCCACATCCAGACTAACGGTTTTTCCTTCAACCCCTATAGGAAAATCCTGTAGAATGCCAAACGAATGGAACCCACGGCCATCGAAAGCCTTAAGAATGGTCGGGGACTGGTTCAATGTAGGAGAACCAAGTGATCTCCAACATTGAATCGACATAATACACGTAGAAGCTCCTTCATCAATCACAGTCCGATGAATGGGCCTGTTTTTGACTATCACTGGGATCTGGAAAGCCATTTGATGAGGGAGACGCGGTGTACTATTTTCTAGATCGAAGATTATCAGGTTCGGATCCTGAATATCAACAGCTCCTATAGCCGACAATAGTAATTTGCGCTGTGCTGGACATGATTGCAGCACTTCCAAGGCCGACATTGCTGAGGGTGAAACAGCTAAGTCCTCAACAATGTTATAATTCTGAGCTGCTCTCGCATGTGGATTGAAAGCAGATTTTCGAAGTATACCCTTGGCGGGCGGTTTGATTACTAAGTCTGGGTTAGGTTTCTCGATCTGTAGTGGATCGGAACCAGGAGCTGAGGTTGATGGATTAGAATGAGAAGATTCTGCTTCTTTACCATCAACAGGACTCTTACTACCATAATCATGCGACTGAGTCGCAATCCGTACGTGAGACATCATTAATATGGGTTCTTCACTAGCATTCGAGGAAGAGCCTATCATCTTACTCTCCTGCTTTGGAAATGGATCTTTCAAAACAGCAGGAGTTGGGGAACCTTTAACGATTTTCACAACCTCTGCCCGATGAGGGCAATCTCTTGTGAAATGATCTTCTTCACAAATTAAACAAGGATATTTAGGTTTGCGCTTCTCGTCATTAGGTTCTGACTTCTCTTTTTTCTCCTTTGGAGCCTTATCTGCGTTCTCTTTCTTCTTACCTTTCTTTTTACTACCGTTTTTGGATTTAGCTGTAGATAACTCTACAGTGTGAATGTCGGCGGTAATTTCAGGAGAAGACTCTCCTGTCGGGGAGTCTGGTAAGGTTATAATTGGAGAAGAATTCTTGGAGGATTTCTTCTTGCTCTTTGTATTTACCATACCAATCATGCCATCAGCAGCATGAGACCCCGAAGGAGCAGCAGTGATTTGATTCGACTTGGGAAGATCTGGGATCTTCTCGTGCAACGTACCTGACTGAGTATAAACTAAGTCAAGGTACTGGGCTTGAGCAATGACTTGCTCCTCAGTAACTACTCCGGCCTTAGCTACATCTTCAGTAATCTTCGGTAATAATGATTTTACAAACCATTCAGCTAAGATTTGGTCTGGGATAAAAACTTTCACCAAACGTCTACGACGTCGCCATTCATGAATATGGTCAGAAATATAAGTGGACGTCGATTGTTTTAGTGAAGTTAATAACTCAGTACCGTTATCGTATCTGACCGGCAACTGAAAATGAGTGAGGAAAGAGGTAGCTAACTGGCTGAAATTGTAAAAAGAGGCCCGTGGTAACTCAATGTACCACTTGGCCGCAAGACCAATGAGCGTATGCTGGAAAAGACGTAAACGGATTGAATCATCCGAGATTGAATTTGAAGCACACCAGAGGTGGTAAGTCATCACATGATTTGACAGATCCTCTCCAGACTTACCTTCGAACTTAGGTATATCACTGGGAAACTTATTTGGCATTGGCGGCCAGAACGGAAGATAATTGATTGGATCGTTCGTTAGGCGCGTCAAGTCGGGTAAATCCAAAGTTGCAATAAATGGCAATTGCCGGTTAGGATCTCTAAAACTCTGGGTCACAATACCAGTTCCAGGAGGAGGATATCCAGGATAACTAGGAATGGGAATCGCATTCGGGATATTATATCCTCCTGGAAAACCAGGATTAACCGGACCGTACTGGGGCTGTTGAGGTTGTTGATAAGTATACCCAGGATACGGTTGATACTGGTAAACTGGTTGTTGGACAGCAGGACCAAGTTGATACTGCCCCTGGTACTGTTGATACGCAAATTGAGGTTGACTTGTTACAACAGTACTTAAACCAGGCTGCCCTACAGGCATCTGAACTGTGGTTTGGATTGTAGGTCCAGACAACGGTACAGATGTCTGAGGGGTGGTCGCAGAGGCGGTAGAAACTGGAGCTGTCGATACTCCAAAAGTAAGTGCGGTAGACTAGACAGATGGTGCGGTAGTTGCAGCAGTCGTTTGAGATGGAGTACTAGGTGCAATGGGCGACTGAGTAACTACCGAAGTTACAGGAGTTTGAATAGTTGACTGGACAGGTTGCGGTTGCTGGGGTGTACCAGAAACTACAGGTTGCCCAGTTTGAGGTAACAACTGTATACTTGGCTGCATCACCTGCTGACCTTGTGATGGATCCCACACTATCATTCCGGGGTATTGACCCGTTACAGGTTGAGAATACTGAGGTCCGTAACTAGGTTGAGGGTAGGATTGATAATTAGCAGGTACATTTCCTACATTTTGAATATAAGTTTGACCTTGAGGTGGTAGATAACCTTGAGTCGAATATTGACCCTGGGGTTGATACCCTTGAGGTAAATATTGATACTGGGGTTGACCTTGACTCGAGTACTGACCTTGGGGTTGATACCCCTGAGGTAAATACTGATACTGGGGTTGACCTTGGGGTACATATTGAGGTTGGGGTTGACCTTGAGGTAAGTATTGTACCACAGGTATATACTGCCCTTGAGGTTGCCCCCCAGACACAATTTGTGTACCCTGAGGTTGCCCCCCAGGCGGTAACTGCCCACCTTGAGGTTGAGAACTAGGAGTTGAACCTGACATCATATAGATATCCCCTACACCCAACGGTCTATTACCATGGTTTCCAGCTAATAACCCATGTTCAATGGGTTGAGGAGATGCTCCTACAAAAACACCAGAAAGTGACTGATATCCAGGAGGAACAGAAGGACCGCCATGTAAAAATGATTCAGGTGATTGAGAAAACATGGACGACTGACCAGACATATTTACAGGACTATATATACCTCTAGGTGGAAAAGGAGTACGAGGTGGAGAATAACCGGTACTTAGGTTGTCTAGATAATTAGTTAACGAAAGATACCAAGTAGTACTTCTAGGAGGGCTGTAAAAGATAGATTCACGTTCTCTTAGATCAATGGTAGGTTGATCTTCAAGAACAGGGCCTACTTCTTCTTCTGGAACAAGTTCTTCAATAGCAATTAATCCAGAAGGAAGATTTTCGGTTATGACTCTTTCAACCCTAGGTGAATCAGGAACACTAGAAGTTGGAGTAACAGGTTCAGATATTTCAGGTTCTTTGCCTGTGTCACTAGTAGATGAAAAACTACCAACAAGCTCGGAAACTGTAACAGCTTCGGGATTATAACCTGTCTCTAGACTTTGGTAATCTGGATGGACTACCAAGGAAGATTCTCCTTCTTCAGGTGAACCTACTCTACTGCCACTAGGAGGAGTTACAAGGACCTTTAAACCTTCGTACTGACCTGGATCGTCTTCAGGAGGTCCACCCCGCGTTCTACGGAGTTTCCTTAACAAATCAGTTCTGGTAACAATCTCAGGTGACTTGCCCCGAAGTCTACGGGACTGTCTCGGTAATTCCGCCACAGTTAAAGACTTTTAACTACTACACACGAAAACAAAGTAAAATCTCAAATCAAACCACCTAAAGTCTCTAAAGAACCAAACAAATTTGAAGCACACGCCTAAAGAATCTAGGGCGTCAAACCAAACACAAACAGTAGTCTTCCAGACCAAAAGCGCTAGTTGGTGATGAAGCCCAACCTCGCCGGATTCAGTACAGAAATGGCGGGTGGAACAGTTACCCCGGCAACCTGCTTAATGAATAGACCGGCACAAGTTCCTCCACTTTAACCATCTCGAGTGAAGTGAACCCCCCGGAAAATCCAAGTGAGTCTAGCCGACGTCTGCTCTAGGTACAGTGGGACCTTCCCTCCACCGTCACCTCGGTAGAATCCTAAAGATTATGGTCACTAAGGTTACCAACAGCAACAAGTACACCTGGGGGAACAGTCTAAACTCCGACAGCACGCAAGGGCAGAGTATCAAGCTCAATCCCCTTGCCGGCTCCTTGACAATAATCCAAGGTTTACCGACAAGTGACCCCTGGCTCCTCGACAATGGTTAATCCGAGGTTTACCGTTTGTAATACGTGCGTGTCTGGCGTCGTTCCCAACGAGGGGGGAATGATCCCCTCACTGGTTCGGACACGAGCTCGTGCTTCTCCTTTAAGAGGAGCTTTCCCAGAGTGCAAATGAAACAGTTGGATTTATTCTATCACAAGATAAACTACTTGTTTGGTTTTGTTGTCTTGGAGAGTTTATTACTCTCCTACTCCAAGACACTAGCCTAAGCTATGTTGGTGTTTCAGAGCCCTAGTAAATAAAAATTACTACGTCAATTTTACTTTAAGCGTTAATTTTTATGGCTTCCTTAAGACAAAGGGTGGTGGAGATGAAACTGGTGGTGTGTAGACTCGACTCGTAACCACTACAAAAATGCACCTAGGATGATTTACCCACTACTTTGCTTTTTCAATGAATTTCTTAACTAAGAGAGTTGAGAGAATGCAATTTTATAAAAACAACTTTCTTAATAAAGACAATCAAAGAAACAATTTTCTTTTATCTTTTCCAAAACATGCACTCATGACCTCTAATTACTCACGAAAATTCCTTTTCTTCAAAAGACTAGAAATGCTACTAAAGCAAATTCGATTCCAAAAGAATTTTGTATTTTGCCTATACTAACGAAGCAAATGAAACTATTTATCAAAAATCAAATCTTTAACAAATCTAAGGAAATCAAGCCAAAATCACTCAAAAGCGAACTAAAAGGAAATTTACCTACAAGCAAAACTTAAAGAGGACAAAAGCTTACAAAGATGATTCCCGGATGTTTTACTTGACCAAAATCAAATCAAGGACCAGCTAATGCAGAATCAAAAACCAGTCAAAACAAAACTCTAATCTTTTTGTTCTTTTTATAAAATGGAATTCAATACTCAATCAAAAAGTACTTCGAAATTTGCCAAAGAGACCACTCAAAGGTAAGATGCTCTCACAGGTAGACTTTATGACAGGTCTGACTTCTAAGAATGCTGACAAAACCAGAGAGATCTAAGGCTTGACAACTTCTACCGCCAAAGTCACTACAAGACCTACTCAAAAATCAAACCCTATGGCTCAAACTTCTATGAAATCCACTAAAACACTCAATGCTATCGAAACAAGTTCAGGGGAAGATCTTTGACAAGAGAGCTATGGATCTGGGCAGTAAAAACTAAGAAAAAGCAAAATCCAAGAGAAAAAATGCAAAAAATGGAATTTTCTCAAATTTTAGCAGGGGACGCAGGCAGCCTGTTAAGACAGGTGCGGGCCCGCTCTGTGCACACAGCGACAGTGCGTCCAGGGACGCACTGTGCAATACTCAGAGGGTGCGTCCTTCGGAAAAACTCAAGAAAAACTAAAACTAATTTAATCCTAAGCTAACCCACCCAAATACAAGTTCACACAGTCAAAAACCAGAAAAATAAACCAATTTTCTCAGAGCAAAGTTCATTCAAAGGAAAAGACTTTGACATCAATGGTTCCCCAGCGGAGTCACCATTTTGTCACACGGAATCAGTCAATAGTGCGGACACAACCGACCTTCCTAGAAGTCTAAGACATTCTAATGACAAACAAAACAAACTAGAGCTATCCTTCTCTAAACATGCATTATGATATGAGATATCAAGTGTTTTGTTCTTACCTTTGTCCAAACGCTGTTGTAGTAGCTTAGCTCCGTTGATCCGGATGAGCTCCTCCTTCTCTTCGAAACCTGCAATCACCAACAGTCAAACCATTAAATAGCACCTGATTATAACATAAAACAAAGCATATTCAACATATAGACCAAGGAGTATATGAAACAACTCATGAACAACAAGTTATTGAGAAGAATGGACTAATTTGCATTAAAGGTAACAAAAGGAACCATTACAACCTGAGCCTTGGTGTTGTGCAAGCTCCTTCCAGGGTCCACAAGAGTCTTCCTTTACTTTGACAAAGCTCACCCACCTCCCAATGGAAACAAGTAAAGATGACAATCTCTCCTCACAAGTTCTCACAAAGAGGTCCCAATTCCAGCAGCATCTACCCTTAGGAATGTTTAGCTTTCAGCCTCCCCTCCCTTTGGCCCAATGCCTGTATTTATAGTGCTCAAAAGGAAGTTATTCAGGTCCACCATCAATGGGATAATCCCCTCTTTGGATGGGATAGCTCCCTTAGTGATGGGATAAGTTCCTCTTTGATAGGGGTACATGAACCATCTGGAGGCGCTTCATACACGTCGAACAACCTTCTAGAATGCTCTAGAAATGACCACAAGTAACTTTTTAAAGATGAAACTTGCGCATTTTGACCTTTTCAGGGGGACGCACCTTCCCCTTTAGATACAGAGCGTCTTTGGACGCAGACATTGTGAACATTAGGTGCGTACCCGCAGGCAAGGTTGAGAGAACCTGCGTACCCAGAGATAAACATATTTATAAAAACTTTCTCTCTTCTTGGAGTTTGACATGGATAGCAGAGGCATAAGACTTGCTTAAGAGGGTAGTATGACTGTTAATAGAGCCATACTAACTGTAAATAGCCATGGTGACATTTTTTAGTGTAACAATTGCTCATAACAATGCTTCAACTTCATGATGGAATTCTCCAACGACCTAAGATCATCAAACTCAATCATAGCTTCGAATGCTACCGGTAACCCACTAATGAATCTATAAATATTTGCTTTCTGCTCCTTAAGATAAGGCACATATCTAAACAACTCCAAGAATATGCTAGTATACTCATCATCGATCATACACCCCATCTTCAACTCATAAAACTCCTTTTCCCTACCATCATAGTATCTCTCAAATAGATACTTCTTCTTGAAAATTATTTCAAACTCCCTCCAATTCAACTCATCTCCCTAAATGCCTATGAAATTCTTCAAGTCTTCCCACCAAATGTTTTATTTACCTTTAATTCTGAAGGTATATATCCTAGCTTTCATGTTCTCTTAATAGTCATGCAATCTGAAGAAATTATTCATTCCCAACAACCAAGTTTCTACATCTTGTGACTTATTCATCTCTCCATCAAATATAGGTGGCTTGGCTTTCTTGAACTCATCTGGAAAATATCCCCTGCCCCTCCTCCTATAAGAATGATCACCATGATGACCATGGTACCTGTCTAAACCAAAACTAGAATAAATCCCATGTCCATTTCCTCTCCTATCAGGTGTTTCCAAGAATCTGCCATCCCTGATGGTATCATCCATGTTTGACTTGTGCCCATCATGAGATATATTACCATAGGCTCCATTAGTCATGTCCTCTTGTCCATGACTGACCCAAGTGGTCCCTGTCTCTACAAGTCTGACAAATGCTAAAGAATAACTACATTGACCTCTAATTGTTTCTCTTATGCCCTAGAAAGTCACTCTTGTGACTAAATGATTTTGTCATTTTCTACTTTGCAACTTCTTATTTTTTGCTTCAAACTTCTCAAAGCATCTGCTATGTGAGGGGAGTACTCATCACCATGTTTCTCATATGATATGTAGGGAGAATCTCTTGAACTATAATCCACCATTTTTCTAGTCATCTTTGATCTTCTTCTTCTTGTAAGTATATCATGTCATCTAAACCAAAATATAAACATAACCAACATACCTCAGTATAGTTCAGGGGAGGATATCTCATCTGCAAGATCAACCAGATTAGCATAATACATGTATAATCATAATCATAACAGTATATAGGCATCATCTCAATCATCGTCCCAGTCACCATACATGATACCAAAACTATAACACCACTAGACACAATGCATGCATAACAACATATAGACATTGACATTCCTGCACGACAAACACATCCCAACAACACCATCATCAACTTCTACATGAAAACACAACTGCAACAATGACCATCACCATGCATACACATCAAGCACATATACAACCGACATTCATGCATGACAACACATTCTGTCCATCCAATCCAAGGGTTGAACCATGCTCTGATACCAATCTGTAACAACCTCCTCCCACACTTACCCAAGCTTAACATTCCACCAGGGCAAATATTTGATGAAGAGTTACTATTATATGATCCAACTCCCTAAGTACAATTAAGGAAGTGGAACCGACGAACCGAAACTTTACTGACCTCCCTTAGGTCCTACAGAACCCCCAAGATCCAACTAACCACTCCAAGTGCCCAACCTCCGAGTTAAATTTCTTTTTCACTAACCTAAACCCCCAGTCTCTCCCATGAAAATGCATCCATGTGATTGAAACCCTCCATTCGCTCCCACAGGCATGTTTCCCAACAACTGCAGTCTTTTTCAAATAGTTTTGTGCCAGTGTCCATGAGATCTAAGCCACTTTTTCAGGGCTAGGATCCATACCTCTTCCCAGAACTTAATGAAACTCTCATAAATGATAAATAACAAAAATATAAGGCCTCTAATGAAAAACTTGAACAAGGACCTAGCCTGAACCATCCTAACCATGATAGGCATTTCGTGAAACACATCATGAATGTGTATTGTACAGGTCATAAACACACATATGAAAATAGGGGCCTCATACTTATTGAGATTTCTCAAGAAAGTTTGACCCTCTCACAATAGCTGCATTACCATCTATTAGGTCATACATAAATTAGCATTTCATTTACTAATCAAACATGATGAGATCCATAACTCAAGTATGTCATTAACCATGCTTATAACCAACATATAACCATAGCCCCAAGAGTTAGCTCAATCGGTCAAATCAAGTGCCTCACCAATAGGAGGTCACAGGGTCGAATCCCGAAAGCTCTTGGGGTTAGGTCAGTAAATAGGCCGAGGGGTGTTGATGCCCTTCGGGTGGCGTCCACTCAGTGTTTAAAACCCTGGACGTAGCGGCTACCCACTGACCCGGGTATCCGTGAACCAGTAAGTGAAAAAAAAAAACCAACATATAACCATAATATTAACAATGATAGAACAACCATCAAAAACACATAATAGAAATTATGTTTACTCATGAAATACAAGGGAAAATAGCTCTTATTAACATATACAAAAGGCAACTAAGTCAGGGACTTCCACGTACCACCCGACCATAGACTAGGTTGAACCAAATCTTTCTTTCAGCCAATCACCCCCGTGCCATATTCCAGCATGAATGTGGGTCTTACAACAGAACCAACCAAGGCTTCTCAGGCTTTACTCTGTATCTTACCATTATCAGTCAAGGGATTCCTAGGATTTAAACCCTCATCTATACAACCAGGCTTTACCGTGTATCTCGCCATTACCGGTCAAGGGATTCTTAGGCCCAAATAGAGAACATACACTACAGGATTTACTGCAATCCCGCCATATACCGCTCAAGGGATCACTAGGACCTAAACAAGCATGGATACCTCCGGAAATATCCACCTAAAACATGAGGAATTTTCTCATCTGCACCCTTAGGCTTTACCATGTATCCCACTATTTACCGGTCAGGGGATTCCTAGGCCTTTGGGAATTTTCCTAATACCACCCCACTTAGTTTTGAAACCATCTGGCAATCCATCTCAACCAAGTAAAATAACCCCATCACACCATGACTATCTGGAAATGGAAAGGAAAGATTGAAACCACTGTCACACCTAGCAAAACCTATGCCAATGACAGCAAGAGAACCAAATACACATATGCATGTAACATGCATTCCAAAACTAACAAGGAAATCATGCATGTAACTCGATACCTGCAATTAATATCGTTGTAGTCACTTGATCCAACTCTTCATTTTTTGATCTTTGCTTCCCTTTGCTTTCTTATCCCTTCCTTTTCCTTCCTATCTCCAAATCTATAGTGCTCCAAGAATGTTCTGTGTGAAAGAGTATGAGGGAGGGAGAATAGAGAGAGAGCTCCAAATTTGAATTGTCAAAAGGTTGTGAATTGATCTTAAGAATCCTTTTTATTAATTAGGCCTCTATTTTCTTCAATTTCCATTATTTATCCTTCAATTTCCTCCTCACATGCAACCTGCAACCTTTCACCTTCCTTTACTCCTAATTTCCTTTATTTTCATAAATAAAATGCCAACTAATGCCTCTTACCTCTTCAAAGCCTTTGTCACTACCTTTTTCAATTTATCCTTAGCCATAATAAATCAAATGAACACCCACTAGGAGTTTTTTCCCAGCATTCATCTTGGAATATATGTCCATGACCTCGACACTTAGACATGTGTGGAAATATCTATTCAATGCTACTATAATCAAAACAAAGAAGGAACAAATGAAGCCATGTAATGAAGGACAAGTTTGAGAGCAAGTTTGGATAAAAAAGACATATTATATCAATCCATCATTGGTATATCCTTCTTTTTGGTGATAATTAAAGTAGTAATATGTGGATGTATTTTTTGAAAATAAAATCTAACATGTTTAATGAATTTCAAAAGTTAAAATCCTTAATAGAAAAAGAATCTAGTTGTCACATTACCATCTTAGTTCGGATAATGGTGGGAAATTATATTCCAAATACTTCAATAGCTTTTGTGCTAAACATGGAATTATGAGACAGTTCACTACACCCTACAATCCACAATAGAATGGAGTAATTGAGAGGTGAAACCACATAATCATAGAGATCGCCAATTGAATCCCACAAAACAAATGTGTTCCATACAGGGTTTAGATTGAAGCAAATAATTCAAAGAAAGCATGTTCTCGAAGGAAGTCCAAAGTCAATAAACTTAAGGTCCTTGGTTCCATTGATTATTCCTATATTCCAAATGAGAAAAGAACCAAGTTAGGATTGAAGAGTGAGAGACTAATGATCACAAGGAATAACAACAATCACAAAGTCTACAAAGTGGTTAACATTGAAACCAACTAGCTGAGGTTTAGTAGAAATCTCATAGTTGATGAGAAATTTGGGCCTTTATATATTTTGATTAAAACACCAAAAAAATAGCTTGTCATGGCTAAAGCTTCAAGTATCAAGATCCTCTGCAACTCCACCTAGAACGAGGGAGGATTATGATCATGAGGAGTTTCTTGAATCTAATTATGGTGACATCTTCAATACATAAAATTCCAAGAAAAGATTGGAGTGGTGGAACAACACCATAAATAATGACAAATGAAATGATAAAATGAGGATCATTGATAGACTAAAGTAAGAAATCTAATGCAATCAATTTTTCTCTAATGGACAATGTTCAATAATTATATGAGCCATAGGTGTTTGAGGAAGCAAAATGGAGACCTAAATGGATGGAGGCGATGGAAATTGAACATGAAAAATCAAACTTGGGATTTCACAATTCTTCCACTAAGGAAGAAACACATTGGCTACAAATCTATGTAGTACAAAGTTAAGTGCAAGGAAAATGGTACACAAGAAAATTACAAGGAACAAATGGTTGTAAAAGGGTTTTTTCAATGATATAGCATTGAATATGAGACCTTTTCTCATACAAAAAGGATGAACACCATCACATCAAAAGTTCCTTCTTTAATGGATATTTTGAAGAAGAGGTCTACATGTATCAACAATGAGAGTTTCAAGTTCTAGG
The DNA here is from genome assembly GCA_031772625.1 of Pinus tabuliformis. Taxonomy (NCBI): domain Eukaryota; kingdom Viridiplantae; phylum Streptophyta; class Pinopsida; order Pinales; family Pinaceae; genus Pinus; species Pinus tabuliformis. The sequence continues at coordinate 634,847,404 of CM062816.1, forward strand.
GAAAGACAATCTTGTCTGTAGACTTAAGGCATGGTGCATTAAGATTAAAAAATACCTAGATAATGATATCATTCTACTGGTCATTTATGTAGATGACATCATTATTAAAGGTAGTGAGGCAACTATTGTTGAACATACAAAATCTAATATCAGTAATTATTTTGACATCATTATTCTACGCCTCCTACATTATTGTTTAGGTGTAGAAGTTTGGCAAGCAGGGAGAAGGAATCTTGTCTCCCAAACAAAATATGTTAGTGATTTGCTTGGCTAGTACAATCCTATATCTCTCTAAAACTCTAGCTCAAACTAAGGAGATCCAACAAGCATGTGTTACACAACCATTTCCACCAAGGAAAGACATCTATTCCTCTTTTGATTATAGTAAAACATAAGTTTTAAACTCAAAACCATGATCTCTAAGAGAAAGAGAGATAAAGTACAAAAGAAGAAATATATGAGGAAAGGAGAGTATTTTTCTCCTCCTAGTCACATATTAAATACCAAATGATCAATAAAGAATGAATGTGAAAGGACTCTCTCGTTCCCATTTATATATATATATATACACACACACCGTGTGTAGTCTCGTTTCCATTTGGATCATTTCTTGTGGGTGACATCACCTTGGAGTCTACCTTGGAGCTTGACATGTGTACCCTTGCAATATAGTGGTCCACGTGTCTTTGTAGGTTGCTTATAAGTACAAAGTATTGTTGTCCTTATTTGTCTCTCTCTCTCATATATCTATATCTATATATAGACAATGGTACACATGTCAAGCTCTAAGGTTTTGTCATCCACGAGCAATGATCCAAATGCAAGGGCACTTCACAAGCTATGTTCAACACTCCTACAAACCTCCTAAGCCATGTATGTCCCACTTCCCCTTACATGAATAATATCGCAACCTAGGTGTCCCTACGTCAACTCTGAATCTCCATGCAAACATCCAAACTACCCCATGTTTTGTAAAACCTAATGCCTTCGTATAGGATGAAAAATGCTCCTCTAATATAGATTCTCTATGCAATCAACCATGGTCATGTAGCCATCACATATAATGTCATGAAGTTTTCTGAAGAACTCCAATGCCCTAAGGAAGAATCTCATACATGCATTTGATTGAGGTCAAGCAATCAATGATAAAGCCATCTCCACTGTGAAAATTCGTCACTGACCATCCAAGCAAGAAACCTTAAAAGCTAACAATACAGAGATATCACATGCCATTTTCTTATGGATAGAGTTAAAAAGGGTGTAGTGATTTTGACTAAGCCTCTTGCTATGTTCTAGATGTCAAGGGATAGAATTGCATTGGTGGTGAATGCTTTCTTCCCAAAGAGGGAGTGTTAAGAGTTTTATTTAATTTCTCATATTTGTATTCTCGTGCAACTAGGCACAATAAGCATATAAAACAAATATGTGATGACAAATCACTTTCAACAAAGGAAAACATGGTTCTTTTGCAAACAAAATAAGAGCTCACATACCAAACATTATTAATTTCAAAGGCTCTTGAAAACTAGGGTTCAGAAATACTAATGTTGTGGATATCATTCCTCCTTAATGCACATTCTCCAATAAATAAAAGTTTCATCAGGGGAAACTTTCTACCTAGATTCTTCAACCTACAAAGCTTTGTAGTGTTTCCATTTCTAATGAAGGGGTAGATCCAAGTCCCCTTGACCTAGCCTCCCCTAGGCTCGAAATCTAAGGAAATCACCTATCAGTCCAACTCAACCCTCTCTCAGCGATATAGTTTCTATGTTGGTGAAGGGAGGAGGCTCCTAGTGCATGCATAGTAGAAATATGTATTCTCTCATCACTATTTAGCTTCAGAATTATTCCATATATAGGAAGGAACCTCTCCATCTTGTTGTTTTATGACTTATTCTATATGTTATCACTCTATTAATTAGTATTATGGGCAAGGTTACATTTACTATTTCTTTGTTGGGATTTTGTAATTCAAATATATTTATTCACCTTATTACCTTTCACTTGGTATCTGTAACACCCGTGAAGTCTATTTGGCATGGACACTTTGATCCTTGGCCTTTTTCTTATTTGGTTTCCATTTTTTTAGTCATTTTTTTTTTCTCCTTTGCACCTCCTTCTATTGTTCAAATTTTTTCCTTTTATTGTGCTAGAGAGGTATCTTTCTCAATGGTACCTGCCCTCATCCTCCATAGTAATCAATCTAGAATTGTTTCGCCTTCCCATTGTCTCCTTGTTGTCAGTTTTTTTATACCTCTTTCTCCCACCCACCATGCCTCGCCAGCTAGATGTGTTGCATGCATGGCTCTGCTATCAAAGGAGAGGGAAACTCCTAGGACTAATGACGAGCTCAAAATGTTGCGCAAAGATATCAGGAAGCCACCCCTGAGAATATTCAGCACATAGTCAATCAAGCATTGGTTGAGGCCATGCATGAAAGAGATGCCCATTCAGATGGTCATTCTCACCAATGTTGCGGATTGGATAATAGATACAAGCCACACTCATGGCCTTCAAAATCTAGACCTGTGTACAATCGAGTTCTATTGGCACATGAAAAGGCTCATTAGCAAGGCACTTGAAGGAAAAGAAGATAATAAGTGAAATATGTCTCTATCTCAACATTCTTCACGTAGAGAATAGGAAAATGTCACTTAAACACCATAATATGGCGATGAGGATTGCTAGAATTGAAGGCATGCTCTCTAAGGGAAAAGGACTAGCCTCGCCAGGTACCCCATCAACGCCAATTGATGTATCCATCTCAACTTAGTCAACCTCATCATTTCTTATATTACCAAAAATTGTGATGAACTTGAAAAGGATGCCTACAATTATTATAGGATATAGGCATTGGCTACAATTTTATTATAATTAGTTGTTTATTTCTACATGTGATCAGAACCTTTTTTACTGAGACATGGCTAGGCCATAGTTTTAATGATTTTTATGTAATATTTTGGACAAAATACTTATTTTTCCGTCGTTGATATGGTTTCCCTAAAAGTATACCACAACCAAAAAAAAATTGATGTATGCTCTATTAGATAATCAACAGAAACTTTAAGCTTACACACACACACATCGTGACAATTAAAAAAATAAGGATACTAACAATTTTTCCCCATATCATGATAGCTCAAAAAAAAAGAATTATTGTTTTCATACAATAGAATCCTATTGTTTTGTAGCTCATACATACATGTATTACTTATTTACTAAAATTACATCTTAGTATTGGGCAATGAAGATCAAAATGTTTAGTTGTGGTAAATACTCTTGCTTCTCACATAGAAGAACCAATTCCAATTCAAATCAACTACCCATCTTCTTACTGCATAGATTTATTTAATATATGTACCAATATTTCATGGCTCCTCATGTACAACTACTGGAGACAATTCTTGGTTAGGGAATTAGTCCCTATGCATTGATTTTTTCTTTAATAAATTTATAATAAGCAAACTTGTCATGAAATGAATCTTGGAGTCAGAGAATTACTTTCTATAACCAGTAGGCCATGTCTTGAATATCCATGGACTCAAAATCTAAAAAGAATGATAGATGAGCATTTCTAAATTCAAGAAGTTAGAGCTCGAAATAGAACCACTTTAAACAATTGTGCTTAAAGGGATGTAATAGTATATATTATAAAATATCACGAATGTAATGATTTTACTAGTATAAGATAGCAAGTGTGATTGAAACAAACTATATCTAGTACAAATATATTTAACTTACACATAAAATTTTATCCAGAAACGACTAATAAAACTCATTCAGATTCCAAAATACTACTAAGAATGAACAAGATAATGTAAGTACAACACAAATGCCAGGAAAAAAAAGAAGCCTATAAATGCATCCAAGAAGTAGAATCTTTATTGGTTATTCGTTATTGAAAATGTCTTAGACTTCGATGATAATTGTAGCTTTTTTTCGCGCACGCAATAGCCCAGCCCGAGCCTGCGCTGACCTAGCCACCGCTGCCCCTGCAACTCCATCTCTCAGCAACCTCCTGCTGCTGAGACCAACCAGATCATGCAGCCCTCTAAGGAGGGAGATCCTCACTCTTCCACGCAGATAGGGAATCAAGAAAATGCAGAAGCTTTCGCATCTTTGATCACAGAGAATGGAGCTCCAAGGAACAAGCCATCAATCAATAAATTTGTAAAGAAACTTGAAAGTATCCCAGAGATTTCCCTCCCTCTGGCACTTCCAAGAAGAGCAGCCATCTCTTTGGCAAAACGCGGACTTGTTGGGAAGTTCACATGGCTATGGCCTTCACCCAAATCAGTGCAAAAATGGGTGGAAAGAAACTGGAATGCAACCACACAGGGGAAGATAGCAATACAATTCTATGGAAGGGGTTACTATACCTTTCTCTTTGAAAGAAAGGAGGATAGAGATATAATATTTAGGAACGGACCTTACTTCATGGACTCCAGAGGTTTATACCTGAACAGGTGGACGCCAGATTTTGATCTGGAGATGGATGTCCCAAACGCAGTGCCTATGTGGGTTAGGCTCCCACATCTTCCTCTTCACTGCTAGGGATATGAATCTGTAAAGTCTATAGGAAACGCAATGGGCAAATATATTGACAGATGTGAGCCAAAAGATAACATGCACGCGTGCGCAAGAATATGTGTGGAAGTAGATATCGGAAAAGGCCTCCTAGAGGCAATAAAGATCAAGGTCGACCAGTGGACACACATTCAATAGCTGGACTATGAGAAATTACCATTTAAATGCAAGGTATGCCATGAGTATGGTCATTTTGCAAATAGGTGCTTTAAAAAAATAGAGCGTGAAAATGTAGAAGAGCAAGAACCTACATGGGAACAAGTGAAAATGAAAAAACCTACCAATAAGCAGACTGCGCCAAATATTTATCAGTCCCATGAAGCAAATGAAACAACCTCCTAGCCTCCAGTAAAGGTTACTCCTCCTAATCACACAACTCTGAATCCTTTTGAGCCATTAGAAGACTCCTTGGATCCATCCTCTCCCAGATCCCCACCCTCAAACCCTATAGTTCTCATATCCACCCCCAACCCAATATCCTCCCCCCCTCCTCCCTCAGTGGACTGCATTCTAAATAGAAACAAAGCCAAAGAAATCCCCCAAGCTTGGGATCAAAAAAAAAAAGTGGGAAGGAAATCCAATAAAGAAATCAAAGATGAGGCAGCAGCTAAAGAAATTGCCCCAGGAACGCAACAGCCAATGGATTCATTCCTTGGGAAACAAACAGGAAGTCATGAAAAAAATCAACAAAGAGGAAAGGGAGGACCACACCAACACAACAGTAAATAATGATAGTGGTCTCTTGGAATTGTCATGGCCTTGGCACCTCCTTTAAAGTCAATGCAGCTAGAGACATTTTAGCCAAGGAACAACCAGATATATATATGATCCAAGAGACCAAACTAAACAAGCAAGAAAATCAAAAAATGATTCAAAAACTAAAAAATTATGAAGAAGTAGTGTTAGAAGCCACAGGAGCATCAGGAGGAATCAACACCATTTGGGATAAAAGAAAATGGGAATTAATGACCCACAAAACTAGTAGACACTGGATTCGAACAGAGTTGAGGAATCTCAATACAAAAGAATAGTATAGCATTATAAATGTGTATTCTCCAAATCACTATAGAGAGAAAGAACAATGCTGGAAATTAGTTAAAGAAGAAATAGCAGAGAGACAAAGTGGGCACTTAATCCTGGGAGGGGATTTAAATCTGATAAGGAACACAAAAGAAAAATTTGGCGGAACCTTCCACAATGATCCGTCAAGAGAAGCTCTTGAATAAATAATAGAAGAATACGAATTAATAGGCATTCTGCCAAGCAATGGCAAATACACTTGGAACAACAAAAGAATTGGAAAAAACAACATAAAAGAAAGGTTGGACAGAATTCTTATTCATGAAAACATAGCAGCTACTTACACTCTTGTGAAAAGTAAAATTGTTCACAACTCAGCTTCATATCACAAGTTGGTGGTGCTAACATTGGGAAAGCTGGAAAATCAAGGACCCCTTCCCTTCAGATATAATCCAATTTGGGACATCAAGGAAGATTTTGGCAAACAAATAAAGGACAGATGGAAAAAAAAGTGTTACAGGATCTCCCCAGTATGTTTGGGAAACTAAGCTAAAGAACCTAAGGATGCACTTAAAAAACTAGGCAAGAGACAATGATCTTCGAGACAAAGCTAGGAAGATCAAATTGCAAAAAAAAATGGATAACCTTTGTGAGGAAAAAGAGAACAAGGAAGAAAGTAAGCAAGATCAAATACAAGAAAAGGAAATATATATGGAAATATATAAGCAAAATAGGCAACAAGAAGAGGAAAGTAGATTGAAATCAAGATGTCTCTGGCTAAAATTCGAAGACAAAAATACAACCTTCTTCCACAATACAATGAAAATAAGGAGGTCAAAAAATCAGATAGAACAAATTCAAGTAAATGGTCAAGAAATAAAAGGATATAAGCAGTAAAAAACGTAGCACATAAACACTTTAAAGAACTCCTCTCAACAAGTGACCTGCAGGCAGCTAATGAAGAAATTTTGCAACATATAAAAAAAAAAAAAAAAGCGACCAGCAAAATATGGAATTAGACAAAGAAGTTACTAAGGAAGAAGTCATAGAATCTGTGTGGAACCTCCACCCTGATAAGGCACTAGGTCCAGATGGGTTTACAATAGCCTTTTACAGACAACATTGGGAAATTATCAAAAAAGAGCTAATGAGAATTCTCAAAAATGCTTTCCAAAAAAAAAAATATTGGAGGAAATACAAAATCGTCCTTCCTAGTCCTCATTCCCAAAGAACCCAATCCTACAACTTTTAATAGATATAGGCCAATCTCCCTTCGCAACTCGTCTTATAAGATACTTCCCAAAATTCTAGCAAACAGAATGAAGAAATTACTTCCGGAAATAATTTCAGAAAACCAAGGAGGATTTGTCCCCAAGAGGCAAATCACAGATAATGTGATAATTATACAGGAGGCTATCCACAGCAGTATCCAAAGAAAAGAGAGAGGAATGGTTGTTATGTAAGATATGGCTAATGCTTTTGATAGAGTTAACCATAACTTTCTTGCAGCAGCACTCAAAAGGTTTGGCTTCTCAACAAATTTCATAGATATTATCCAGACCTGTATATCAAATCCTTGGATAGCTCCTTTAATCAATGGTCGGCCAAGTAAATTTTTGGGATAAGGCAAGGTTGTCCACTTTCTCCATTCTTGTACATCATCATGGCTGAATCGTTGAGTGCTATGCTAGAAAATCAAAGAAAAGAGAAAAAATAACAGGGGTCCAAATATTGAGAGGAGTCAAAGATATAAATCATTCTCTCTTTGCAGATGATACCCTTCTCATAAGCGAGGCATCCTGCATTATAGCAAAACAATTCAAAAAAATCTTGGATGAATTTCTTCTAGCTTCAAGAGGAATCTTAAACAACTCCAAATGCAGAATATACTGTTGGAATACCCCAACAAAAATAATGCAGTGTATCTCACAAATACTAGAAATACCTCTACAAATAAATTGGAGCCACTTCACTTATCTTGGGCTACCCTTAGCAAAGGAAGTGGTAAAATCAGAAGTCTGGAACAAGCAAGTAGAGAAAATGAAGGGAAAAATTCAGAATTGGGGAGTGATGTGGCTCAACCTGGCAGGAAGAGTGACACTGATTAAAGCACTTCTCTCGGCCTTGCCTATATATCAGTATGCAATCATTATGGCTCTGGCAAGCACCCACAAGCAAATGGAACTGATAATTAGAAGCTTTCTCTGGCAAGGAGGAAAGCAAGATAATAAAAAATTCAGCCTTGTTAAATGGGAGCAAGTTACTCTTCCCTATGAAAAAGGAGGTATAGCAATACGACTACCAGGACTAATGAACATTGCTCTAGGAACAAAAATTATCTAGAGAATGATAAATTGGAATGGCCACTAGTGGTCAAAAGTACTAACGATGAAATACTTAAATTTTCATAGAACAAATCTGCTCACTGAAACTATTCCAGACAGGCCATGCACCCAAATTTGGAAATTGGTTAAAAGGATAATTCCTCTCATTAGAGATCAAATATCCAAAAATCCAAGGAATGGAAAAACAATTTCTATCTGGGAGGATAGAATAATGGGGGAAAATCTCTTAAATAAGCAACAAAACTTAAGGGGACTTCAGAGATGGATGGAAGAGAAAAGTTTTAACACTCTTTATTCTATTTCGGATTAGGATCAGAATAATTGGGTAAGATGGAAAAAGTTGGCAACACCACCAAGGCTAAAAAGTAAGTGGGAAATTTTAAAAGCCCATCTGGCAGGGGTCACCCCCATCAACATAGAAGAGCAAGATGACTTTGTTTGGGATCCAAATGGAGGGGATTACACAGCGAAAGTGGGGTACAACGTCCTCCAAAAACTCCACAATCAAAATGACTGAAGCCTTTGGAAGGCAACTTGGAATTTAGAGAGTCTGCCCAAAAATTAAAGTCTTCACATGGACACTTCTCAAAGGTAAAATTCTTACCTCTAAAAATAAAATAAAAAAAAAGGAATAAAAGGGCCCTCAAAATGTGTCATGTGTCAAAAGGAGGAAGAAGCAATCCAACACCTCTTCATTAACTGTATGGTGGCGAGAGAGTGTTGGAAACAGGCAACAAGTCCTTTGGAAATAAACATAAATCCAACAATTTAGTTGACAACTCTTCATAAAAATTGGGATAAAAGCTACCAATATACAAAGAAAAAAAAGGAAACAATAAATAGGATATGGAAATGCCTCCCTTCGATCTTGTGTTGGCGAATTTGGTTAGCCCGAAACAAATGTATTTTCAAAGAACAAAAGCCAAATCTAGGCAAGATCCTAGCAAAAACTTGGAGCCAAGTTGCAGAGATAATAAGTACAAATGGAATCTCAAAAATGGACAGGAATGACTTACAACAAGAAGAGAAAGACTAGTATAGCAAAGCAATGTCAGAAAACAAAGCAAAAGCAACAGATATAGCAAAAAATAAATAATTTCACACAAACAAGAATTGGAAATTAAGATTGGAAGATAAATAATTTACAGAATGGATAAAATAATAGAAGAGACACATTCTCTTTTTTTATGGAGCTGCAAAAACTAACCCAGGTAAAGCAAGGGCAAGAGGAGTTATTATAGATCCAAAGGGGAAAAAAATAATAACCTATGAATGGAGCCTTGGAGAAATGACAAACAACAGGGTTGAAGCATACAACCTTCTTCTAGGCACAAGGCTTTTAAACAAAAATGCAATCAAGGACCCTATAATAATAGGGGACTCGTCTATCACAATAGCAGCATTGGATGCCAAAAGGGACTTCAAAAGCATGGCCATCAACAAAATCTATCAAAGGATAAGAAAAATCTTTGAAAGCCTGGGAAAAATAACCATAAAGCATGTCCTAAGAAATCAAAATAAGGACACTGATAGCCATGCCAACAAAGCAATTGACAGACCAATTGGGATTGTCAAAGAGAATAATGAAGTTTATGAAGACAGTATACCATGACCCCACACCCAGTCTGAGGATCGAGAAAGAAGATATAGATCTGAAGACACAAGAAGTTTTACAGGGGGGAAAATAAAAAAGAAGAATCAAAACATCAATTCAAGATGGAAATTTCATGAGGAAAACATAGAATATATGTCAGCAGAGGTTCTCAACTGTAATCAGCCTTGCTTAGAGCACTCAAATCTCATAATCCTAACAAGCTACTCTATAAGAAGAAACAAGATTTCAATTTTCCTCCTCTCCTAGGTGAGGTCGGCTTTAGTCATGTCAACCATGAACACCTGGAACCTAACAATATTGCAAGCAACAGTCAAGTCTCCAAGTTCACCTGTGCAAGCTCCCAAGCGACCCGAGATAGTAAGGCATTCAACATTAGCAAGTCTCCCCTCAACAAAGACCAATACATTAGGACCAAAAACCACAAAACATTGAAGATTTGCTGCAAAGATAGCGTGAGGAGACAGATGAAGAACCCTCGCACAGGAACCGTTGGATCCAGAGATCAACAGATAAGGAATGACATCAGAAGTATCGGGAGAGGAACTCGACGGAGGCAGATCAAGGGTCATCGGGCGCTAACTTGCGCAAGACTTAGTCAAAGAGAAAAGGCGGGAATACACAGGAGTGGTTTATCATGAGGTAATTAAGTGGTAAGTGGTTTCAGGAGGGAACCCCCCAATTCCAGTCACCGTTGGACACACAGCAAGCAGGTGGGGCGAGAATACCGCTTTATCGGGTGGTATTCTCCACGCGGTTTGCCCACTCGAAATCCTTGCTCGCCATTGGATCTATTGTGTGTGGATCGACGGCAGTGGAGAGACGTGCAGGTTGAATGATCGGCATTAGGTGGTGTTCGTCAAATTTGACGAAGGAAATCTATGGTGGAGATAGAGACTAATAAAGGTCAGTTTCAATATCTGTGTGAAGGTTGTGGAAAAGCGGAACTTAGTCCCGTGTGTTTGTATTATTGTTCGCCTTATCCAAAGTTAAGTGTGGGTTTTGGTTAAGTCCATTGTTTCAATGTCAAGTGCGGGTTTGGTCTCTTCACGAGGCTTTTGGTGTTCAAGTCATATTTTGTATTTTTTGAAGTTTTTAAGAAACAAGGTTGTTAAAGTAGCTATGGGGACTGCGCTCCTTGTTGTGCTCTACTTTGATCCAACCCTCCTCAGATTGTACAAGGAACTAGCTTCCTTTCTCCTTTTTTGCAATACATAAAAAGTAACTGATTGTGTTAAAAAAAAAAAAATGTCTTAGACTTCATTGACTTATTCGTACAAAAATATGTTGACAAGCCCAAAACTTTTGAACACTTTTTCTTGGTTCTTCATTGTTTTTATACATTTCTTGGAAAAACTATTTCAGTAACGAGTGTATCTTATTTATAGCTAATTAATAATTGAAAATGTATTTAGCTAACTATGCACTACCCATTTTTCCTAATCTAAATCCAAAACAAAATGTGCAAAATGTAATACATCAATGGAAAAGGGACCAAACTGTTGTCGAGTACCAAAAATGCCAATACATTTGTTAACAAAAGTCTTTAAACCTGCCCCTTTAATTTCACTTATATCCACGGAACTATAGATTGGATATATAGATAAGGAAGAATGTAGGTCAGATGAAAGTGCCTCTGCAAAGTCTAAAGCAAGCAATTGGGTTTGTATATGTGTGAAGCTTCTTTGAGTTGCAATGAAATCTTTACTAGATATAGTCAAGGGGGCTTTGACATTTGGAACAACCATTTCTGCCTAGATCCTTTGATTTCATTTCATATAAATTCCGGCTAATATCAGTCTTTCTTGAAAGTTGAAGTAAATTCTTCTATGTACGTGTTTTCATTTAATTTGGCCAATAGCTTAAACTTCTGCAAAATATTCTTCGTTGTCCTAGAACGACCTCCATCAACATCATGCCTATCAATACCTTGATTATCTGAAGTAATATGCATGCAATTCAGCAACAATTTACCTTCTTAGATGTCTTTGGCTTCATCTATCAATATTTTTGGAGCTATCCATCCATTAATGCACGAGCAGTATATGTCACTCTTTGGATTTTGTACTATTTAAGCAAGTGCAAAATACAACGAAAAATATTACAAAATCCAATGAGTGGCATATATCGCCTATGAATTAATGAATGGATAGCTCCAAAAATATTGGTTGCCCTTGGCTTCAACTTGATTTAATTCACCTTTTCTAGAAATATTGGTTTCCCTTAGCTTCAACCTTATTTAATTCATCTTTTACAATAGGAAGAGGCAACATCCCTTCACATTTCATAAAAGGTAAAAACATGTCTGCCATTGCTTTCAAAACCATCTCTCTCTTCTCCAACTTCTCTTCCATGCATTAATGAATGGATAGCTCCAGAAATATTGGTTTCCCTTGGCTTCAACCTAATTTAATTCATCTTTTACAACGGGAAGAGGAAGTATCCCTTCACATTTCACAAAAGGTAAAAACATCCCTTCACATTTCACAAGAGGTAAGAACATGTCTTCCATTGCTTTCAAAACCATCTCTATCTTCTCCAACTTCTCTTCTAGTAATCCATCCTTATTTATATTTCAACAGTGTATTCCCGCATTAACTTGTATTGAATTTTGGTCCACCCTTCACAATTGATTGAGTCGAAAGGCTCATTCTACAACCCAGTATAAGGGGATGTGTAAGTTTGTCTGTTTTTCCATGCCACTTTAAAATAAAAATAAAAAATAAAAATTATGTTCTAAATAGAAAAATAATGTCGGCTATAATTAAAAAAAAATGAATATGGTGTAAACTAATTAGAGGTAAAAAAAATGTGTGAGTCAAATGTTTAAATCTTATCCTTTTCAAAACTATTTCAAAAAGAGATTTAAATAAACTATTTGAAAATCTGTATTAACTAATTTATGTCGATATCAACTTCACATATATCTATATATAGAAAAAAAATATGGTTAAATTTTTTATTTTGTCCTATATATACTTTATTTATCATTTAAAAATACAATTTAAACAATGAAAAATAACACATTGTATTTTGCACTCTAAAAAAGCTTGCACGTGAAGAAATTTGATCCCTCTTGACTCATGTTATATCTGTACTTATGATGGATCTATGTTGGTTGTACATTGAGTGGAAAGGTATTATGTATTGGCATCATCCAACATGAGCCACCATCCCTCTTCTAACAATTGATGGCATTAATGCCAATGGAGGAAGACCTAAGAAAAAAATGCTCGATCTCATGCATTGGATTAACAATCCCACAATGACCATACTCCTTCTAGATTGAATCACCAACAAATGGAATGGGATGTGCACAAAAAATACATGGAGTAACTAGAATATTGTGCTATGCACACACCAAAGCTACAAAACTTGGTGCTCTTCGCCATTTTTGCTTCTTGCAAGCTTCATACTCCATAACAAATGAATTTTATGTTGTCAAGATAATTTTAAAAAATCTTGTACACCCAAGGCCATGAAGATAGGCACATGGACATGCCAAACAGATACACAACATTGTTTTTCCATCAAACAATCAAAACGTTGGGCAATCATTTCATACTCACATTGACATGAAGTACTCAACTCCATCACTTACCATTGGGCTCTCCCCTAGGCTAAGCTTAATGAGAAATCGTCTGCCATCTGGTGTGTTTGGGGAAATTGGAATTTGCAAAGAGCATCCACCAAAGTAAGTGTGCTCTCTACATATAGATCATCACCCTTTTGTTTGAACATGGGGTGTTCTTTCACTCTCAGTTGAACTTCAAGGTCATCAGATCAATTTTTCCTAGGAAACTCATCAGCTTCACCTATAAACGACATGTGAGAGACCTCAGGTCACACACACATTGAAGCAATAGCTGCCACTCTTTCCATATTATCAAATGAAAAGGATCCATTTAGAAATAATATCTACTAACATATCCAAGCCCTCCTTTGTGCTAACCAATGGATGGACCCAAGTAACGAGATTTTCTTGCTCAGGGGGTTGAGACATGTCAACTGGATTCCTCCCAAAAAGTAACTCAAGTAACACCACACCATAACTGTATACATCATTGTTGACTAGAATATGTCCAATCATTGCCTACTCATGAGAAACATATCCAAAAGTGCTTATAACTAACATCAAGATATACCCCTTTCCCTCAACAGAAGCTACTTTTGCAAGTCCAAAATTTGGCACTTTGGGAGTTAAATCATCTTGTGGAAAAACATTACTAGGCTTAAAATCACAATGTATAACCCAAGGGTTTGAAAAAGACATTTCTTGGCCAAGGAGATGAGAAAACTCGAATAAAAGTTTCAAAAGAGAGATAAGTTGGTCTATTTTGAGTAAATATAGATGAATTCAAAAAAAAAAATACTAGGTCATTTTTAAGCTACAATAGTTCTATTGTGGATCTTCTTCCTACATACTCCATTTGCTTGTATTTACTTTACTTTTCTTGCTCCACTTGCTTGGATTTATGAATAATACTTTCATGTCTTCCTTATGCATACTTAATATGAAGACACGACAATGAGCACCATGGATCCAAATTGATTCAATGCAAGTTTCATTCCTTATTATGATAAATTCAATTTTGAATAAGCAGTATTCAGTTCAAGCATTCATTTATTGATTCAATGCAGGTTTGATCTGAATAGAAAATGGCATCAACCCATGGTATTCATCCACCCATGTTATTCATCCACCCATGGTATTGTAAGTGGCATCCGCCCATGGTATTTATCCACCCATGGTATTCATTCACCCATGGAATTGACTCGTGGTATTGTAATTAAAAAATACTATAAGTAACAAGTCGTATTGTTTAAAACGGCAGTTTGTCCACCACAATGTAGCTTTTACAGTTATTCTCATTTTTAATAAAAAATAAATAAAAATTGTGGTTTTGTTTATTGGGCATTCTCCTCTTTTTCTTCTGGAATTTCAATTTTTCAGATCTTTGGGGCCTACCCCCAAGATCTGGATCAGTGGTATCAGAGCAGGTTATGATTCCATGGGAATAAGGGTTTGATGCATATTTTAGTTTCAAATTTTGCAGCAATATTCAACAAACTTCAGACATGTGCTATGTCCTCCACAAAGCATTTTCTTGGGCCAAGCGGGAATAATTTTTCTTTTTTTCAAATTTTTGCAGGAATTGTTTTGGGCGGCGAGTATGCAGATCACTTCTGAAATTTTTGGTGCAAAATTTACAAAAACAAATAACATATTTGGATTCCTTGTGAAAGAATACCCAAATTCAAAAAATAAAATCAGCTGAATCGGAGTCCGGATGAGAGAGATATCGTTGATTTAAAATCAGCTATGTCGCAGAAATGTTTCTAGCGACAATTCGTGGACGACAGTTCTCCTATCTTCTTCTTTTTGCAATTTTGGTGCAAAATTTCAAAAAAAGTGATTGTATATTTGATCTCCTCTTGAAAAATCCCTCAATTTCAAAAAAATTGGGTCGAATCGAAGTTCGGATGTGGGAAATATCGTTGATTTAAAATCAGTTATTTTTCAGAACTTTTGTGACAGTGGAAAAGTTGCATCACGAATCTAAGATTCTAGAGTGTCCAGACACGGATTTCCAACACATGGGAAGATGAAAAATGGTCCTTTTGTTTCCAAAAATATGTTGTAATAAATATTCTGAGTTATATTGACTAATTTATGTCCATTTTAATTATGGAGTAGCATTTGGAGTGGGTTCCCTTTGGAGACGTGCCCTCCCACCCCGCTTTAGTAGGCACCTGCTTCACATTCATCAATTTCAGCATAATAGCATTCGACTTGGGTTCTTTAGAGATGTGCCCTCGCACCCCAGGCTATGTAGGCACTTTCTACTTCATCAACTACCAACATCACGGTTATGGGTCAACCGCACAAAATCCTTGTCATCGAAGTCCATTTGCTAGGCCGTACACTGTTAGTATCACAGTTGGTCACAAGCATTTCAAGGTATTTCTATCCTCATATCTTTGTTTTTCATGGTTATGGGTCATCCACAAATCCACACTTCATCGAAGTCCATTTGCTAGGCCGCTCACTATCAGTATCATAGTTGGTCACAAGCATTAAAGGGTATCTCCATCCACGGATCTTTGTTCATCATGATTATGGGTTAACCACATAAAACCCTTCTCTTTAGTGGTTCTTCATATTCAACAAAGGCTTTGCAGGAGGGAACTTCACGCAACACCATTGCTTCTTAAGGAGGGAGGAATGATCCGAATAGAAAATGGAATCAACCCATGGTATTCATCCACCCATGGAATTTACCCATGGTATTGTAAGTGGCATCCACCCATGGTATTTATCCACCCATGGTACTATAAGTGACATCCATCCATGGTATTCATTCACCCATGGTATTTTCCCATGGTATTGTGATATCCACCCATGGTATTCATTCACCCATGGAATTGACTCGTGGTATTGTAACATCCACCCATGGTATTCATTCACCCATGGAATTGACCCGTGGTATTATAACTGAAAAATATTATAAGTAATAGTTTGTTCGCCACAATGTAGCTTTCATAGTTATTCTCGTTTTTAATAATAAAAAAATCTTTGTGGTTTTGTTTATTGGGCATTCTCCTCTTTTTCTTCTGGAATTTCAATTTTTCAAATCTTGGGGCCTACCCCCAAGATCCGGATCAGTGGTATCAGAGCAGGTTATGATTCCATGGGAACGAAGGTTTGATGCATATTTCAGCTTCAAAGTTTGTAGATCAATTCTGAAACTTTTGGTGCAAAATTTACAAAAACAAATAACATATCTAGATTCCTTATGAAAAAATTCCCAAATTAAAAAAAATAATAATAATAATAAATAAATAAAAACTAAAAATAAATAAATAAATAAAAATAAAAATTCGCCCGAATCAGAGTCCGGATGAGAGAGATATCGTTGATTTAAAATCAACTATGTTGTAGAAATGTTTCTAACGACAATTCGTGGACGACGACTCTCCTATCTTTTTTTTTTTGCAATTTTGGTGCAGAATTTCAGAAACGTGATTATAGATCTAAGCTCCTCTCAAAAAATTTCTCAATTTCAAAAAATAATGAGTTGAATCAGAGTTCGAATGTGGGAGATATCGTTGATTTAAAATCAGTTATTTTTCAGTACTTTTGTGACGGCGGAAAAGTCGCAGCGTGAATCTGAGATTCTAGAGTGTCTAGACAAGGATTTCCAACACTTGGGAAGATGCAAAATGGTCCTTCTGTTTCCAAAAATAGGTTATAATAAATATTCTGAGTTATGTTGACTCAGTTATGTCCATTTTAATTCTGGAGCAGCATTTGGAGCGGGTTCCCTTTGGAGACATGCCCTCGCACCCTGCTTTAGTAGGCACCTGCTTCACATTCATCAATTTCAGCATAGCAGCATTCGGCTTGGGTTCTTTAGAGACTTTCCCTCCCACCCCAGGCTATGTAGGCACCTGCTACTTCATCAACAACCATCACAGTTATGGGTCAACCGCACAAAATCCTTGTCATCGAAGTCCATTTGCTAAGCCGCACACTATTAGTATCACAGTTGGTCACAAGCATTACAAGGTATCTCTATCCTCGGATCTTCATTTGTCATGGTTATGGGTCATCCACAAACCCACACTTCATCTAAGTCCATTTTCTAGGTCGCCCACTGTCAGTATCACAGTTGGTCACAAGCATTACAGGGTATCTCTATCCTCGGATCTTTGTTCATCATGGTTATGGGTTAACCACATAGAACTCTTCTCTTCAGTGGCTCTTCATATTCAACAAAGGCTTTGTAGGAGGGAACTTCATGCAATGGGTACCATGCTTCTTAAGGAGTAAGAAATGATCCGAATAGAAAATGGCATTAACGCAAGGTATTCATCCACCCATGGTATTTATCCACCCATGGTATTCATTCACCCATGGAATTGAGTTGTGGTATTGTGGCATCCACCCATGGTATTCATTCACCCATGGAATTGACCCGTGGTATTGTAACTAAAAAATACTATAAGTAAAAATTCACATTTTGTAAAAGGACAGCTTGTCCGCCACAATGTATCTTTTACAGTTATTCTCGTTTTTAATAAAAAAAAATATGTGTGCTTTTTTTTATTGGGCATTCTCCTTTTTTTCTTTTGGAATTTCAATTTTTCGGATCTTGGGGGGCCTGCCCCCAAGATCCGGATCAAGGTTTCAACTTTCATTCCTTATTATGATAAATTCAATGTTGAATAAGTAGTATTCAATTCAAACGCTCATTTCTATTTATCCAGGTGGATATTGGTGGCCACCCTCCTATTCCACTTGGACCCCCAACACTAACTCTTTTAGTTTTTCAGTTTCCTTAACTGTAGCACAATTTACTATTTTTGGCAGTTTTTCATGTCCTGAACTTCTGGAGCCGTTTTGATGCCCTGAACAACTTTTTTAGGAAAAAATGAGAGTGGAAAAGTGTTGAATAAGGTCATCAATTTTGTTAAACTTACTCTTCGAGATCTTCAAAACGAGGTATTATGATAGCCAAACGGAGATCTTATGCCAAAGTTACGACCTCGGGAAATTGATGTACCAATTTACCCAAACGGGGTCCACAGTTTTGGCGCTTCATCTTATAGGGTTAGATTTTTGGATATGTTGACAGTGTTGGACCCACCAACATGTCAAGGGGATCTCCCCAGTAAGAAGTCCCAATTAGACCTCAGACCGTTTGGTGTAGGAGTCCCAGCAGTGGGTCGTAAGGTAATGCCTTGACCGCAGTGTCGCACAGAGGCAAGTAGAATAACTCTGTCAGCGGCAAGGGTGTGACTAATGCAATGAGTCAAGGAAGGTGTATGAGAGGTTCCAACACTTCGAAAGGGGAAGGAGGTGAAGGTGAGTTCCAGGTTGAAAGGGAGCAGTCCCAACTCGACTAGGAACACACAACACAAAGGACATGCACAGCTTCCCCCAGAGCAGTCCACTCAGATGTGGCAATCACATCATACAAGGTAAGATAGCATGTACAACACTCATGGATCAATCCAAGACAAGTGTAATGGTTGTTATAGAAAGGTTCAAGTGAAAGGTTTGTCTGATGTCCGGTAGAGCAGTCGACACGGATTGTGATAACTTTAACAACATATGCAACACATTAACAACAAGATTCATATAATTGCATGTGAATCAATTCATACACAAGTACGTAAGTTAAACAACACATATCATTAAAGAAACCGAAGCATTCCAACTACAATAACAACATATACGTGAAAATGTGTTGGCTCTTATTATATAAAGAAGTGTAAGTCACAATCATACAAGACATCCATGTAAACCTACTAGCCCCAACAGTGGAATGTTACAGCCACATCTACCTACTCCTCCAAAGAGATGTACTAGCTCTATGTACTGGAGAAGCCAAGGCACGTTACAATATTGTCCAAGCCTTTTTCAAAATGGTCTTAGTAGAAGCTTGGCTGACAAAAATCCTATACAATGAGTTATGATGGACTATTTATAGCAAAGGGTGGGGTGACCCTTGACATTCCCCTTTGTGACCATTCAACTACCCTCATGACTCTTCACCTACTCTGTGACTGTTACATCCACTCCTGACACTTGACTTACACTTGACATGACTCAACATTACACTGCACATGTACCCATGTGAACAATGGCTTGGACAAGCCAAACTAGACATCATTCGGACTTAGACAATCATAGAAGTCCAACTGCTAGACATCCTCATGCTGATCAACAGTGACATATTGATGCCAAGATTGGTAGTCCATGATAGTGTCCGTGTGTTCTATTGTGACATCCGTCTAAAGCCTGAACCCTACCTCCATAGCACCTGGGTACACTGCTCGGGCTCCTCAGTCCAACTCGTCTGTGAGCATGCACACCATTGTCTTTAGTGTGGCCAGACCAGCAATGTACTTGTGCATGATATCTGCAGTGATAGGAAAGTCTAAGCTAGTGGTGGTACGCATTAACTCGTCGAAGTACGAGTCAAGCTCCTGTTGGGCATGCTTCTTGGTCTTCACCTGAGTGAGGGTCCCAAGTGATGGGATCGCATGAGTGTGCACTATAACCTCCATGCTTTTGAATACTCATGCATGGGAAGCCTGTATGTTAGTGATGAGTTGCAGCAGGTCTTCATAGTTATGGACCTAACTCCAAATGCCTGCTTGCAGCTTGACCGCATTAGCCCTCATCATCTTTGGAAAGTGAAGCGAGGCACCCTTGTACTTCATCATCCATGCTCGCATGTTATCAACAACAGTATGTATGTTCTTCAAGATGCGTACTCTTCTTGCACATCGTTGTTACCATCTGTGGAGATGAACGACTGCTTGATGCATAGTACCAAACTTGGAGTACAATGCTCACATAACTGTGTCCAAGGACAACACTTCATCCAGTATTGCCTTCTTTAGTTCAGCTCAGGCAGACATTGTCACCAAGTCTCCTCCTTGCTTGGCCACCTGTAGTTTCTTCGCCATTCACTCATTCTCAGCTATGAGAAAACGAACACTTGACCTAGTGGCTCCAGCATAGACTCTAGTTGAATCAGCCAATGCAGTGGGATGCTTGTGCACATCAGTCACATTCACTTTCCCTTCAAATTGCGCAGGGGATGTTTAATCTTTCAGAGTTAGTACTCTCTGAGATTGCACAACTTTTTGATGAGATTCGTTAAAGGATATGTTGTGCATCTCTGCTTCGAGTTGACCACCAAGGATCTCAATGCCTCCTTGGTCATCTGAGACTTTCTCATCGTCTGGATGCACTGAAGCAGGTGAGTTGACCTCTCTTTGGTGAGGCATGAGGTCAATGTCCTGTTCCAACTCCTGTTGCTCCATGTTTGCATCCAACTGTTCAAGATCTTGTTCTATCTCCTGAGAAAATTCTTTCTCCTATGAGGGTTCACCCTGTTCGCCTGATGCCAATTGTTCAGAAGAATCAACTACTTGTATGGGCGTTACTTCATCTATCTGCATGTGATGCACCCCTTGTTGAATCTGTTGCTGTTGCGCTTCCTTCTCCAGTTGGTGCAGCTCTTGTTCTTTCCAGAGTTGCTCCCTCAGCTCATGCAACTCCTTCTCTGCTTCTTCCATTCTCTTCTTATCCCTCTGCCTTCACGTGATTCACTTGTCGCACTGCTACCTCTTTTGTTGAATAGCCATAGTTGCTTGTTCTACAAGTGGATCTACTTGAAACTTGCAGCTTTGTTCCTCCTCCATCGAGCAACAATCTTTCTCTTCCATTTGTTGCACATAGGTATGCTTGGCTCTGTTTTTTCTGTTGCTACTACTACTACTTGTGTTCTCCATGATGCTGCTTCATGCTACTGTGCTAACCACTCTATGGCGAAATCGAACTGTTCATTGGGTCTATGGGAATTGAAGCAATACCTCCATGAGTCCTCCTCAGCCCAATAACATGCCCCATGGATCCAATTGAACTGAACTCTCATGTAGTGATCCTTCACAATACAATGTGGGTCATACGGGTTGAAGCTTCAAAGTTTGAACACATACTTCTTCATCTGTTCAGCTGCGACATTCGCTTGTTTGATGCTTTGGATCTCGTATAACCCAATCCGCAATGGAAGAGTGGGCCAAGGTGCCTTCTTCTTTCGTTGTAGCGTGGCTGTTAATCCTACTAAGATATGATACGCTACTTCCTACATGACAAGCACATCCAAAGCATACTTTGGCAGAACATGTGGAAGCTTCTCTGCACTGAACACTCGGATGAACGTGTCGTCCGGTGAGGCATACCAATCTACAATGCGTAACAATTCCTTCATCACTTCTTCTGACATGTAGGGTGGATCTTGTTCAAATATCAACCTCTACATTGGGGTGACAAGATGGTCGAACAACCGTATGATCACTCCTCTAAAGCTGCACTCAGACAGTAACTTGAAATACATGCTCACAAAAGTCTCCACCAGTGACCATGCCCAATCTAAGCCCGGGAACTCATGTCAGGCACAGACTGCATCTAGAATGTAGATGGACTTGTAAATCTCTTCATGCATGCCTTCGGGTGACTATCAAGCTTTCGTAACTTCTTTAGCTGATGAGCCAGTATGCCAGACCAGTTGCATGGTCTTCCTTATCTAGCTAGTTGGTCCAACGTGACCACCCAACTCTGAGGGAAGGCCTCAATGCTCGCTTGGTTGCTCAATCGACATGTGAATATGACCAAGTATTGGTATGCTTCCTCAATATCTTTATCTTATAGCTCTGATTGGGGGTCATCCTGAAACGAGGTGGCTCCTTTACCGAATCCTTCAGAATGTCTCTAGAGTGGCCTCTGCTATTAGACAAGTTGAACAAGGGAGTCATGACAGTGATGGGCTCAGTCATCTGATACATCTCATCATAATCTCGTTCCCAGAAGGTTGCGAGCTTCGTCCCACTGACACTGCTCAAGGTCATCGTCTCGAGGTCAATGTGAGAGACAATTTAGTGAATCATGTCTGTGCATGGGAACGCAGGGTATCTGCATGTAATCTGGTACAAGCTGGACTTACTAATGTTCACGTACACCTAACGGTCTTCAAGGTACTCCCCAAAAGTACCGGCAAATGTTTCATTCACCTATTGCCACTTCAGTTTGATGTCCTTGTCTAGATATAACTTCATATCTTCATAGATCGACAGACCAGAGGACGCCTACTTAGTTGCTGCTCCATCTGTCATACCATCAGTGTCCTGAGATCCTATTCTCTTGGAAGCCTTTGAGACAAATGAACACCTAAAATATTTGGAAACAAGCACCATGCATGGCAAGAAATATGTCAGTGAAAACAAAGAAAATCCAGGGAAGTACATAGCACATACCTGAGAAAATGATGAGAAAGATTGTGCAAATTTCACTGGGAGGTTGAGTGACTGGCTGCCAGAACTGCGGAAAAGGTAGTCTGGATTGTCTGGGAGGTTGGACTGGATACTGGATCTACGAAATGTGCAATCTATTTTGGCATATGGTTGTTGGGATTGCACAATGCGCAATTCCAGATGGGAAGGATTGCTGGCCCAAGGGTAGATTTGCACAATTTCCTGGGCCAAGCAGCCACTATCCCCAGGAATGCGCAAAACAGTCCAGGAGGCCAGTGCTGGGCCAGAATGCACAAATATTGAAGGCAAGGTGAACCTTCCTTCTCCATATTGCACAATGCAGCCTTGGTGAAGGCGGAGATCAAGCCAAGGTTGGCCTGACTCGCCGACGGGCAAATGAAAGCAAGTAAGTTGATGAAAGGCATGGCGACACTAACTGATAGCAGAAGTGATAAACAGTGCATGAAAAACATGAATGGAAGATTCAAAAAACAGATCAACATGCATGTGGGTGAGGTCATTTGCAAGATGGGTGAACATCTATGTAAAACAGTTTCATGCATGCGACAACAGTGAGATAGCAACGAAAATTGAAACAGAGCTAGGACAAGCTAGAATATATGTAAACGACAGTAAGCATTCAAAGAAATCAAGCAAACAACACTCACACAATTGAATACACAAAAAGCCATAGAAATGTTTAACAAGACAAGTTGAGGCCACTTACCCGTGAATAGCTGAGCCAGATGTGTCGAAGAGTCCTGGATGTGTAGTGGGTTGTCAGAGATCCAAGATCGATGTGAATGAACGAGCTCTGATGCGTCGAATAAATAAGTTTGGTCTTATAATGCGCATGCCACAAATCTAGGAAAAAGTGACACTTGGAGGGAAACTCCTAGAACAACTTTGCATGTAACCCCTGACTGATAAATAGTTCCCTAAATCATGGAATGCCTTTTGCATGTTATCTATTTCTATTCCGGGAAGGTCAAGTCATTCATGCATGCAATTCAAGTTTCCTCATTCGTAGGTGGAACTGATCAATCAGACTATTCATGCATGCAAGTGGTCAATTGTTTGGGAAAAATGCACATTCCTGGCTTGAAGCTAGGCTGACTGCCTAAGGGGATTGGGAAATTTCTGGGTAGAGCAGCTTACTGCTACCTAGATTTGTGCAAATCCTAGGCTGAATAGCCTGCTACTAGGAAAAATTGTGCAAATCCTGCTGGGAGGGTTGGCTGGAAGGATTGCGCAATCCTGGAGCCTAGCAGGCTGTCAGGGAAGATTGTGCAATTCTTGGAGGGAAGGCTGGTTTCCCTCCAGGAATGTGCAATTTTCAAGGGGAATCTGCTCAATCTATAGTTGGACCAAGTCCGGGTAAGCAGCCTATGAGGGGAATGGATCGACTATGATCGATAGGCTACTTTTGTGTGAGGAAAACACTAAAGCTTGAGTACTTGACGTAACAAGACAAAGTTTTGTGTAAGGTTGGTAGGGAGGCTCCAAAACAAGCTAAGGCGAAATTTTGGAGGGTGGTTGTAGATGCTACAACAGGATTTTTAGGTTTTTCCATTATTTATCAATAATAAATAGGCCTTGGAGTCTCATTGTAACACAATTTAGAGGCATGTAGCCGCCACACCTCTTCTCAGAGATAACCTACCATCGCCCGAGCTAGCCTTATTTCCATTCTATTTTTAAGCATATTTCAGTATTTGATATTAATAAAATGAAGTGTTATTCTGTTGCGACTTTGTATTTAGGGTTATATTTGTAATTTGTTGTGTTCCTTTTTAAATTCGGATCAGTGGTATCAGAGCGGTCTGCTCTTTCTCTGCTTTTTCTTTGCATGTCCCCAACGAGGTTAGGATATAAGCAGTTAGGGCTTGAACTGGTCGAAGCTTTGCAAGACTAGCCTCGCAAATCCCAATAGCCTCCCATGGGGGAAGAGCAGAAAGACGAGGGGGCAAGAGATCCTTTCAAAATATTTCTCGAAGAAGCCCTCAAGCGACAAAGGAACGTGATGATGAACAACTTTGCCCAAATCCTTCAACGGCTACCCAAGGGTGACACATCTACTTCCAAAAGCTACATTGGAATTGTCACACCCTTTAAGGTACAAGTTAACTTTGGCATTCCCATATTTGAGGGTCAAATAGATGCAGACGTCATAGATAAATGGTTAAATCTCATAGAAGGATAATTTTTTGTTCATGATTTTTCCAGCCAAGAAAAAATTACGTTTCCTCTTCTCAAAGTCACCCCCCACATCAAGGACTGGTGGGAAACCTACTATGAGAAGAAATATGAAAGTATGCCCTCACTATTTTCAGCCACAACCACTTGGGATTTGCTCTAGGATGCCATCGAGGAGTAGTACTACCCTGTCTGGAGCTATGAGGATAAATACATAGTGTACCACACTGTGACAAGGAATGGACCAAGACATGATGGAGTTTACCAATGTTTTTCATACCATTCACACGAAGTTGGGTATAAAGGATTCTTAGAAACATTTAGTACACAAGTACTGCGGCTTCCTACATAGGTACAAGTTCTTGGACATCTCCTCGCTCGGCACGGCATATCAATATGCTGTCAAGATCGAGCAGAAGCTTAAACAGAAAAATCGAGACTTTGGATCTACGAATCTGAAGCAAGGGAAAGGTGACCCCAAACCACAAAGCAAAGGGCAAGGGCAAGGCGGGACGATCCAAGAGAAATTGTTGAAGATGCAAGCAAAGAACAACACCATGAAGACAAAGAAGGACACAGGAAAGTGGTGTGAGTTCCCTAAGAGCTCCACTCACAACACAAGTGAGTGTCGGGCCAAGCAGTCACTGGTGGTCAAGGTGAAGGCTTCTGATTCTGACGCATGTTCCAACTCGGACTCAGAACCCAACAAGGAGAATGACAAAGGGAAGCGGATCATTGATGCAGAACCCAGTGCCACTGTGGCCACCACCAAGATCTAAAATATTGATCCTAGATATCCAGAATAGGGGGAGCTCCTATTCCACTCACAGATGTGGGTAAAAGGTTATCTGCTATAGTTCATTGTCGACAGTGGGAGCTAAAAGAACCTCATTTCAGCGGAGGTCGTGAAGTGGATGGGCCTACCGACTATAGCACATCCGCATTCACATAACATTGGGTGGCTTCACCAAGGAAGATATCTTCACGTCAACTAGCAGTGTCGACTTCCCTACAACATCAAGCTCTTCATGGATGAGGTACTGTGTTATGTTTCTCCTCTTGAAGTTTGTGATGTATTATTAGGAAAACCATACTTATGGAAGCAGCATGATGTATATAAGTCTAGACCTTGATCTGGTATTATTTCTTTGGGCACTAAGTTATACAAAATACTGTAGGTAGCCCCACCTTCTGCCATATATTTGATCTCTGCTAAGAAATGCAATAAGTTCATCTCCCAGAATGGGAAATTTGTTTTCTTTCTGATTCTCTCTCAAAGTAAGGGGAAGGTCATAGCCACATCCATGGCCCCAGGGAAAGGTTCCTCCAAGTAGCAGAATCATGTGGATACAGTCATGGAGGAACACAGTGACATCTTCTCCTCACCCACAGGGGTATCCTTTCATTGTTAGGTCAAACATTCAATCAATCTGACTCTCGGAGCACCTCTACCCAACGGGTCGATATACCATCGCTCCATTCTAGAAAATGAAGAGATCAAGTGGAAAATCCATGAGTTGCTTCAGAAAGGGCACATCCGACCAAGTTGCTCGCCTTGTGGGAGACTGATTGTACTTGTACAAAAGAAGGATGGGACTTGGAGGCTCTGCATTAGTTATCGGGCACTAAACAAAATCATTGTCAGGAACAGGTATCAAATCCACTGCATTGATGACCTGCTTGACCAACTTAAGGGTGTCAAGTATTTCAGCAAGATCAATCTAAAGTCTGGTTATCACCAGGTTCCAATAGAGCCCACAGATCTATGGAAGACCTCCTTTAAATCCAAGGAAGGTCTCTTTGAATGGTTGGTTATGCCCTTCGGGTTAACAAATTCCCATGCTACTTTTATGATTCTACTGGATGACATCTTTCATCCCTTCACCAACTCATTCATGGTGGTTTATCTGGACGACATCGTCATCTTCAGCAAGAGTTGGGAAGAACACTTGCAACACATTAGGTAAGTCCTTCAAACCTTTAGCAACACAAATTGTGTTCCAACTTGGACAAATGCACCTTTGGCATGAGCCAGGTCCAATACTTGGGTTACATCATAGATTAGTGTGGTGTGCATGTAGACTCGACCAAGATCCAAGTCATTCAGGATTGGCCAGCCTTGATCACTCTAACAGAGCTTTGCATCTTTTTGGGCCTTGCAAATTTTTATCAGAAGTTCATGTTAGGATTCTCCCATATCACTTGGCCTTTGATTTAGATTACTAAGGGTGGGGCAAAAGCAAAGTTTTCCTGGTCCGAGTCCCAACAAAAGGCATTCGTTGAGTTGAAGCACCTCCACTACTCTGCACCGATACTCACATTGTTAGACTTGTAGAAGCCATTTGAAATCAAGACATATACCTTAGAATATGCTATTGGTGCAGTCCTCACCCATCACGGGCATCCAGTGACCTATCATAGTGATACACTTTCCGATAAAATTCGGAAGTACCCCACCTATGATAAAGAGATGTATTCCATCGTGCAGGCTTGCTGACAATGGAAGCACTACATTCTAGGGAAGGAGACGGTCATCCACACCGATCACCAACCTCTTCAATTTATACAGACACAAGGGAAGTTGCAGAACAATCGCCATCAAAAGTGGTCTACATATCTGCAACAATTCCACTTGAACATTAAATACAAAAAGGGTAGAACCAATCATGTTGCAGACTGCCTAAACCGGCCCTCAATTGTAGCACTAGCTACTGTTCTCAACTTTTGTGGTCACGAGACCTCTGGATGGCCACAACTATACAAAAATGATCCAGATTTCACCTCGACATACCAAATGCTTGTAGCTGGCAAGCAAGTTCCTGATTTCCACCTCCATGACGCATTATTATGCTACCTAGGCCACCTTTGTGTTCCTTCAAGCGATCATGCCAAGCTAATTTGGGAGGCGCACTACAGTTGAGTCACAGGACACTTTGGTTTGGATAAAATTGTGGTTTTACTACAAAACTACTTTTATTTTCCCAAACTCCGACTAGATGTTGGGAAATATATGAGATCCTGCACTACCTGTGCCATCGCCAAGCCAACCATCAAGAAGCAAGGCATGTACACTCCTCTGCCTACTCGCAACCAGCCATGGGAATCCATCTCCATGGACTATATGTTTGGCCTCCCTTCTACCAAGCATCATAATGACTATGCATTTGTGGTTGTGAATATATTTCCTAAGATGGCTATATTGGTGACCTGCAAGAAGAGTATCACATCAGAGGACACTGCCAAACTCTTCTTTGAACGAGTATGGGTAGATTTTGGGTTCTCGCAGACCATTATATCATATCAAGATAGAAAGCTCCTAAGCGCATTCTGGTCAAGCCTCTGGACACTATTGGACACCAAGCTCACCAAATCGAC
The DNA here is from genome assembly GCA_031772625.1 of Pinus tabuliformis. NCBI lineage: Eukaryota > Viridiplantae > Streptophyta > Pinopsida > Pinales > Pinaceae > Pinus > Pinus tabuliformis. Next base: position 634,875,370 of record CM062816.1, read on the forward strand.
TGCCTTCCATCCCCAGACTGATGGCCAAACGAAGGTTGTCAATAAGATGATAGTGAATATACGTTGCATGTACAACTCCAAGCATCCTCGAACCTGGGATGAGAGTCTTCCATATGTGCAACACATTTATAATAGAGCTCTCCATAACTCAACTAGTCGCAGTCCCTTTCAAGTAGGGTAAATTTTAGGGGCTAATATTCATAGGTGAGCTAATTTTCCATGCTTTTTCCAAAAAAAAGATTTGCTAATTTCCATTGTTCCCTAAAAATTATTCGCCAAAATTTTACAATACAATTTTTTTTACTTTAACAATCGCCAAAATTTTATATAGGCTAATATAAAATCATTGGAAATACAAATATTTCTACAAAAATATCACCAAATATTTTACACTTTGCACATTAGGGACAAGTAATATTCTCCAAGGATTCTAACCTTTAAGATAAACTTCCATCCTTAAAATTTCCCTTGCTTTCAAGTGGGTCTAGGATTTCAACCATTGTCTCTGATTGATGTTTCCATGCCTCATGCGACTACGGAGGTTGAATCCACACATATATTGTTTGGGGCTTATAAAGCAACTAGATTTATTGAACGCATCCAACACATCTGTCAGTGTGTTCATGACATTCTGGAGAAGTCAAATTCCAAGTACAAGCAGTGACATGATTAACATTGAGTGCCACACAAGTTTTCGGTAGGTGACAAAATTTGGTTGCATTTGCAGAAAGAACACCTTACTAAATCCCATCGAAATTTCAGACCACTCTGATATGGTCCTTACACCATTACCAAGGTTGTGGGACAAAAAAATTTTGAGTTCAGCATTCCCCCATTCCCTGGCCTGCACCTAGTGTTCAATGTGGACCGCCTTTGACCATACTTCCCACCATTGTTGGATGCATTAGACATTGGAGATCATCTCACACAACAGAGTTAAACCCAAACTACATGGAACATGCCACAACTGACTGGATTATGGACATACAAGTCAAAAACACTCACCAGAAAAATATGCAACTATAACAGGTTGTCAAAGCTGGCTAAATCCTGCACCAAGGCAAGTGGCTCATCAAGGACAAAGTTCAGCAGAATTTTCCCCATCTCATGGAAGCACTCAACACAACGGGGACTATTTATTACTAAGGTGGGAGGACTAATCCAGGTGGATATTAGTGGCCACCCTCCTATTCCACTTGGACCTCCAACGTTATCTCTTTCAATTTTTCAATTTCCTTAATTATAGCACAGTTTACTATTTTTGAGAGCTTTTCAGGTCCTGAAATTTTGGAGCCATTTGGAGGCCCTAAACGACATTTTTAGGAAAAACGGAGAGACTATAAAACTCCCAAACAAGGTCACTTGCTTGTTTTTGGCCTACTATTCAAGATCTTCGAAATGAGGTATTATGATAGCCAAATGGAGATCGTATGCCAATGTTACAACCCTGGGAAATTGATATACCAATTTACCCAAACATTATGGGATTTTTAAGGTTTAAAATGGGCCTCCTAAGGAAATTAAAAAATAATTGTGGAAATAATAAAATAAGATTAGATGACATCATCAAATTTTAGAGGGAAAAAAAAAAAAACTATTTTTTCAACTTGTATTTTCAACTTATCTCCCTATGGGTTTACTCAAATTTCGAGCGGAAACACTCATTGGATGTATAATTTGATTCCTCATCCAAGAAGTACCCATGTTGCATACTTTTGATGCACCCTACTAAATGGAAACTGAGAAATACATGACAAACATGATTGCAATCACGTTTTTCATGTATTTCTCATTTTTCGTGTAGCAGAGTCCATCAAAAGTATGCAACATGTGTACTCTTTGGATGAGGAATTAAATTTTTCATCCAATGAGTACTCAAGCTCAAAATTTGAGTAAAACCTTAGGGAAATAAGTAGAAAATACGAGTTGAAAAAGTAGTTTTATTATTTTATTATTTTTTAATATTTTTACTTTTTTACTCCAAAAATGGTGAATCATCCCCCATGGTTGACATCATGATCTTGAATCCTATTGGTTCTTATAAAGTTTATTTTGGTTGAGGAGACCTCAAATGACCCCTAATGCGGGGCCCACAGTTTTGGCGCTTCATCTCCTAGGGTTAGGTTTCTGGATGTTTAGGGTTTTCCATTGTTTCTCAATAATAAATAGGACTTGGACCCTCGTTGTAACATAGTTTAGAGGCATGTAGCCTCCACATCTTTTCTCATAGATAAGATTCCATTTCTCGAGCTAGCCTTCATATTATTCAAAATTTCTACATGGTATCAGAGCTGTAGATCGTCAGATCTATTATTCAGAAAGTGTTTACATCTTATTTCTTCAGGCAGAGTCTGTAATCGGGCCAGGTAGCCTCTGATTCATCCTTCCTTTGGAAGGTGATATATCCGGTAAAAGCCCATATAGTCAATCTTTGTACGAGAAATACTTTGTTCTCACAAATTCTAGATCAGAGGCGGTTGAGTTTGGAGCTGGTGGAATTCGAATTTGCAGCAGTGTTTTCTTGGTATCAACGTGGCAATGTCTTTCAACAGATTGCGATTGGAGTATGCTCTTGAGGGCAGCTCAAACTATATTGCATGGAAGGACAGGATGGAACCAGTGTTGGACGATAATGGGCTGAAGGATTTCATAGAGGCTGATGTCCCAAAGCCTACTGATACTACGCAAGTTGATGCTTGGCAAAAGAAGACAACAAAGTGTCAAAGGATTCTGTTGGAGGGCGTGAAGGATCACATTGTGTCCAACCTACATGGAAAGGCTTCTCCATACTTGATGTGGAAAGAATTGATAGATCTATTCCAAAGCAAGAGCGATCAGAGGAAGCTGGCGCTCAAAGATAAACTCAGAAACATCAAATGTGAGAAGGGAGATAGTATGCCCAAGTATCTCACGAAGTTCACTCAGTGTAGAGATGAGCTGGGAAGTGTGGGGGTGACTGTCGATGATGAGGACTTGGTGAGCTTGGCTCTCCTTGGTCTTTTAAAGAGTTGGAATTCCTATCAGGACTCTGTCAATGGGCGGGAGAAATTGCCAAGATGGGAGAGACTTTGGTCAGATCTTGTGCAGGAGGAGATCAGGCGGAATACCAAGGATGGATCTTCATCAAAGGGACCTGATGAAGAAAATTGTGCTTTGGCTGCCAAAGCAAAGAAGGGGAAGAGTAAGAAAGCTTCTCATTCTAGTGCGAAAGGCAAGAAGCAGGACATGTCCAAGGTGAAGTGCTTTCACTGTCACCAGCACGGACACTATGCCACTAATTGTCTGCAGAAGAAGAAGAACAAGTAAGCTGCTGGATCTGCAGCAGGAGAGGCTCTAGCCTCATAGTTTGAGCTTGATTTTTCATTGATCGCATGCTTGGTTTCAAGTGTGATGGGATCGGTGTGGTTCTTGGACAGTGGTGCGTCTTTTCACATGACAGGAGATCGAGATTTGTTTTCTGACCTGGAGGACAAAGATCTTGGAGTGCACATCGAGATGGGCGATGATGGTAGATACAGTGCGACCGGTATCGATACCATTTCCTTTGAGAGGGAGTCTGGTAAACCCTTCATATTGAAGGAAGTGATGCATGTTCCAGGATTGAAGAAGAATCTTATCTCTATGGCGATGTTAGAAGACAAGGGATATGATGTTGCTTTCAGCGAGGGAAAGGCTTTCCTGTGCAGCAAGACAACTGGAGAAATCCGGAAGATAGGGGTTCGAGTGAGGAACCTTTATCAATTACATGTATATGCATGCGCATGCAATGGCATGCAAGGTAGAAGGATTGGTGAGCCGGGATGATGGCGAGCTGTGGCATAGGAGATTGGGTCACCTTCACCATGGAGCCTTGAAGATATTGCAGCAGATCACTACAGGGCTTCCTAAAGGCACCCTTGCACAGTCAAATCAGTGCAAGGCGTGTACTTTGGGAAAGTTTGTGAAAGCCACCTTTCACGAGAAGGATAGTTGTGCCACGACGATCCTTGAGAGAATTCACACAGACGTGTGTGGACCTTTCTCAGTAGCTTCGACAGCAAAACATAGGTATTATGTGATCTTTTTTGATGAGAAGAAGGTGAAGGAACTTAGGAGCGACAATGGTGGTGAATACATCTCTGGCAAGTTCAAGGATTTCTGCAGTGCAGAAGGGATTCAAAGAGAGCTCATATCTCCCCATAACCCACAGCAGAACGGGGTTGCTGAGCGGAAGAACAGAACGATCGTGGGTGCTGCACGGGCAATGTTGCATGATAAGAGACTACCCCTTCACTTGTGGTCAGAAGCATGCAATACTGCAGTATATGTGCAAAAACGTTGTCCTCACAGGATACTTGGCATGAGTACACCCGAGGAGGCTTATTCTAGTAAGAAGCCTGATCTTTCTCATTTGAGGATTTTTGTTGCTAATGTTTACATGCATGTGACGAGGGATGCCAGGAAGAAGTTGGAGCTGACTGCAGAGGTTGGGATATTTGTGGGGTACACTGATACGCCCCACAACTATCGTGTGTATTTTACAGACAGTGGTAAGACTGTTGTGCGACGGGATATAAAATTTCAAGAGGAGAAAGCCATGAAGTTTTCGCTTGAGAGGGAGCCACACTTGCATGCAGATGAGGAGCTATTAGTTCCTAAAGATGAGCTTTAGGACGTGGATTAGCCACAGGACGAGGTTCATGGAGTGGAAGAGACCACTCATGCAGCGCCAACCATCAGAGGGCGAAAGCGCTTGACAGAAGCTGAGCGACTGGCTCAAGATGCAGAGAAAGTTGTAGGACCACCTACAGCCCAACACAGGAAGAGAGGATCACCTGATCGGTACACTGGATACATGGCTCTTATGAGCAAATGTGTTGTGACTGAGCCATCCTCTTTCGAGGAAGCTGTGGAGGATCCCGCATGGGTAGATGCCATGGTGGAAGAGTATGATTCGATTATTAGAAATAGTGCATGGGATATTGTTCCAAGATCAGAAGGGAAATCAGTGGTGGGTTCGAGATGGATCTACAAGGTTAAGTAGGCAGCTGACAGGAGTGTGGAGAAGTACAAGGCAGCGTTTACATCTTATTTCTTCAGGCAGAGTCTGTAATTGGGCTAGGTAGCCTCTGGATTAATCCTTCCTTTGGAAGGTGAGATATCTTGTAAAAGCCCATACAGTCAATCTCTGTACGAGAAATACTTTGTTCTCACGAATTCTAGATCAGAGGCAGTTGAGTTTGGAGCTGGTGGAATTCGAATTTGCAGCAATGTTTTCTTGGTATCAACGTGGCAATGTCTTTCAACGGAATGCAATTGGAGTATGCTCTTGAGGGCAGCTCAAACTATATTTCATGAAAGGACAGGATGGAGGCAGTGTTGGATGATAATGGGCTGAAGGATTTCATAGAGGCTGATGTCCCAAAGCCTACTGATGCTGCGCAAGTTGATGCTTGGCAAAAGAAGACAGAAAAGTGTCGAAGGATTCTGTTGGAGGGCGTGAAGGATCACATTGTGTCCAGCCTGCATGGTAAGGCTTATCCATACTTGATGTGGAAAGCATTGACATATCTATTCCAAAGCAAGAGCGATCAGAGGAAGCTGGCGCTCAAAGATAAACTCAGAAACATCAAATGTGATAAGGGAGATAGTATGCCCAAGTATCTCATGAAGTTCATTCAGTGCAGAGATGAGCTGGGAAGTGTGGGGGTTACTGTCGATGATGAGGACTTGGTGAGCTTAGCTCTCCTTGGTCTTTCGAAGAGTTGGCATTCCTATCAGGACTCTGTCAATGGTCGAGAGAAATTGCCAGGATGGAAGAGACTTTGGTCAAATCTTGTGCAGGAGGAGATCAGGTGGAATACCAGGGATGAATCTTCATCAAAGGGAACTGATGAAGAAAATTGTGCTTTGGCTGCCAAAGAAAAGAAGGGGAAGAGCAAGAAAGCCTCTCAGTTTGGTGCGAAAGGCAAGAAGCAGGATATGTCCAAGGTGAAGTTCTTTCACTATCACCAGCATGGACACTATGCCACTAATTGTCCGCAGAAGAAGAAGAACAAGCAAGCTGTTGGATCTACAGCAGGAGAGGCTCTAGCCTCGCAGTTTGAGCTTGATTTTTCATTGATCGCATGCTTGGTTTCAAGTGTGATGGGATCGGTGTGGTTCTTGGACAGTGGTGCATCTTTTCACATGACAGGAGATCGAGATTTGTTTTCTGATCTGGAGGACAAATATCTTGGAGTGCACATCGAGATGGGCGATGATGGTAGATACAGTACGACCGATATCGGTACCATTTCCTTTGAGAGGGAGTCTGGTAAACTCTTCAAATTGAAGGAAGTGATGCATGTTCCAGGATTGAAGAAGAATCTTATCTCTGTGATGATGTTAGAAGACAAGGGATATGATGTTGTTTTCAGTGAGGGAAAGGCTTTCCTGCGCAGCAAGACAACTAGAGAAACCCAGAAGATAGGGGTTCGAGTGAGGAACCTTTATCAGTTGCATGTAGATGGATGCGCAGCAATGGCATGCAAAGCAGAAGGATTGGTGAACCAGGATCATGGCGAGCTGTGGCATAGGAGATCGGGTCACCTTCACCATGGAGCCTTGAAGATACTGCAGCAGATCACTACAGGGCTTCCTAAAGGCACACTTACGCAGTCAAATCAGTGCAAGGGGTGTACCTTGGGAAAGTTTGTGAAAGCCACCTTTCACGAGAAGGATATTCGCGCCACGACGATCCTTGAGAGAATTCACACAGACGTGTGTGGACCTTTCTCAGTAGCTTCGACAGCAAAACACAGGTATTATGTGATTTTTGTTGATGATTTCTCTCGTAAGTACTGGATCTTCTTCATGCAAAAGAAGAGCAAGACATACTCAAAGTTCTGTGAGTTTAAAGCACTGGTCGAGAAGGAGTCTGGGAAGAAGGTGAAGGCTCTTAGGAGCGATAATGGTGGTGAATACATCTCTGGCGAGTTCAAGTATTTCTGCAGTGCAGAAGGGATTCGAAGAGAGCTCATAGCTCCCCATAACCCACAGCAGAACGGGGTTGCTGAGCGGAAGAACAGAACGATCGTGGGTGCTGCACGGGTGATGTTGCATGATCAGGGCCTACCCCTTCACTTGTGGGCAGAAGCATGCAATATAGTAGTTTATGTGCAAAACCGTTGTCCTCACAGGATACTTGGCATGAGTACACCCGAGGAGGCTTATTTTGGTAAGAAGCCTGATCTTTCTCATTTGAGGATTTTTGGTGTTAATGTTTACATGCATGTGACAAAGGATGCGAGGAAGAAGTTGGAGCCGACCGCAGAGGTTGGGATATTTGTGGGGTACACTGATATGCCCCACAACTATCGTGTGTATTTGCCAGAAAGTGGTAAGACTTTTGTGCGACGGGATATAAAATTTCAAGAGCAGAAAGCCATGAAGTGTTCGCTTGAGAGGGAGCCACACTTGCATGCAGATGAGGAGCTATTAGTTCCTAAGGATGAGCTTTAGGACATGGATCAGCCACAGGACAAGGTTCATGGAGTGGAAGAGACCACTCATGCAGTGCCAATCATCAGAGGGCAAAAGCACTTGACAGAAGCTGAGCGACTGGCTCAAGATGTAGAGAAAGTTGTAGGACCACCTACATCCCAACGCAGGCAGAGATAGTCACCTAATCGGTACACTAGATACATGGCTCTTGTGAGCAAATGTGTTGTGATTGAGCCATCCTATTTCGAGGAAGCTGTGGAGGATCCCGCATGGGTAGACGCCATGGTGGAAGAGTATGATTTGATTGTCAAAAACAGTGCATGGGAGATTGTCCCAAGACCGGAAGGGAAATCAGTGGTGGGTTCGAGATGGATCTACAAAGTTAAGCAGGCAGCGGACGGGAGTGTGGAGAAGTACAAGGCAAGATTTGTTGCCCGAGGCTTTTCACAGATAAAGGGGATCGATTATGAGGAGACATTTGCACCTGTCGCAAGGTATTCTTCCATATGGATGATTCTTGCTCTCTCAGCGTAGATGGGGTGGCACATTCATCAGATGGATGTGAAGACTGCGTTCCTCAACAGAGTCATTGACGAGGAGGTGTACATTGAGAAGCCCGAAGGTTTTGAGATCTTCAGCAGCGAGTTGCATATGTGCAGGCTCAAGAGAGTGCTGTATGGGTTGAAACAAGCACCACGTGCTTGGTACACACGGCTAGACAATTATTTCACCGGACTTGGATTCTCCAAGAGTGAGGCGGATCCTAACCTATACCAGATTGTGGTGGAGGGTAAGTTGCTTATCATTGTACTTTATGTAGATGATTTGATTCTAACGGGTGATGAATTGTTGATACTTTCATGCAAGGATGATCTTTCTAAGGAGTTTGAAATGAAGGACTTGGGCCTCCTTCATTATTTCCTGGGATTGGAAATTTGGCAGCGCGGTGATGGACTATTTATTTCTAAGGGTAAGTATGCTCGGGAGATACTGGAGAAGTTCAACATGCATGGCTGCAAGCCTGTTGATACTCCTCTTCCTAGAGGTTGGAGGAATGAGGATGCCACTTCGGCAGAAGAAGTGGATGCCACTATTTATCGACAGTTGGTGGGGTCGCTTATGTATCTGGTCAATACACGACCCTATATATGCTATGCTGTTAACCAGCTTTCACAAGCTATGGTTAAGACAACCAAGCTCTTCTGGAAGGCATGCAAGCATGTATTGCGTTATTTGAGAGGCACATCGGGATATGGTTTGTGGTATAGATAGGAGGATGAGGTGAAGCTATGTGGCTTCATGGATGTAGATTGGGCAGGGAGCCCAATGGACAGAAAGAGCACATCAGGAGGGGTCTTCAGTATCGGGTCGACAGTAGTTTCTTGGTATAGTAGGAAGCAAAGATCCGTGGCACTCAATTCAGCAGAGGCCGAGTATATGGCAGCAAGTTTGGCTGCATGCAAGGCTATATGGATGAGGAAGATCCTAGTCGGTTTGTTTGGTTCTCACTTGGAGCCTACTATGATTTAATGTGATAACCAGATTTGCATTAAACTCTTGGCTAATCCTATATTTCATGATAGATCTAAGCACATTGACATCAGGTACCATCATATCAGAGATTGTGTGCAGCAGAGAATCATGTTACTTTCATACATTCCAACGAAGGATCATGATGTTGATATCTTGACGAAGGCGCTCACCAGGAGAAAATTTGAATACCACCGAGGCAGGATAGGGGTTGCTGATAATCCATATCTTGTTGAGAGGGAGTGTTGAGAATGCAACAAGATGATGGAGCTTAGTGGAAAGGAGTTGCCTTAACTAAGTGGGCCCGCAGGCAAATTATGGCACAAAGTCTATTTTTAGACTATGTCTATTTTTAGACATATGGATCATGGTCTATGAGTTGCAGGTTGTTGTTTATGGATGATTGGTCATGTTGGGAAAAATAGATGGACTTCTATTTTTGGAACACGACAGGAGTGATCAAAGTCTATTTTTAGACCGCTAGTCAAAAATAGAAAAGTCAAATATTATTGTCTCATAATAATATTTAGACTATAAACTTTATCTTATCCTCTTGGAGCACTTCAGTTTGAGCTACATATGTGGCACATTAAGCTGTCAGAAGGAAATACGATTTTCTTGTGAGTCAGTTGAGATATTGCATGCAGGACATCAGTTAGAACTCATGTGGTTGAGTTCGGTGGAGTTGGATGTGGAGTTGATGGAGTTTTGTTCAGTTTGACTTTGTTAAAATAGTTGTAATTAGTCTAATTGCAATTAGACTAGTGATGAGTTATGTGAATTAATTATTAACTCATAATGCAACTGAAGAATACATCAATTAACTCAGTGCATGTATAGTTCAGTGGAGACAGGTGTTAGAGGTTGAGATTGCTATCAGTTGTGACTATAGTTGTGCATGAGATCTTGCACAATCAATGTATTGAGTATGCCAATGAGTATTGCACATCATATGCCCAATAGAATAGCCTGTGCTCACGTGATTTCCAGAGTGAGTGATTCTCAGCAGGTATTGTGCAATAGAGGCAGGCAAAGCAGCGGAGGAGATTTGAACCTGTGACTTGTTCGGATCTGAGCTAGTTTTGTGCGTAACAGGTGGAGATAGTGCTGGATACTTGTGAGGAGTATTGTACTATGTATTGTTACATGTTCTCAATCATTTATATACAGATAGTGTGGGGTTTTCAGCTGTAAGCTTTCCCCGAGTTACATATTGTGTTAATGTGTGCATGCTATTGATGTTTCATTGTTTTTGATGCTGCTAAATTGATGATCAACGTAGAGGAGGTTATGTATTATGCATGTATTCCGCAATAGTGTATAATCGGGATAATCTCTGTGAATAAGTGTCATATTATTCAAAATTTATACAAGCCTTATTTCCATTCTGTTTGTAAGCATATTTCAGTATTTGATATTAACAAAATGAAGTGTTATTTTTGTTGCATCTTTGTATTTAGGGTTATATATGTAATTTTCTGGGTTCCTATTTAAATTCGGATCAATGGTATAAGAGCAGTCTACTCTTTCTCTATTTTTCTTTTCATGTCCCCAACAAGGTCAGGATATAAGGAGTTAGGGCTTGAACTGGTCGAACCTTTGCAAGACCAGCCTCGCAAATCTCGACAGCCTCCCATGGGGGAAGAAAAGAAAGACGAGGGGGCAGGAGATACTTTCAAAATATTGCTTGAAGAAGCCCTCGAGTGACAGAGGAACACGATGATGGACAACTTTTCCCAGATCCTTCAAAGGCTACCCAAGGGAGACACATCTACTTCTAGCAGCTACGCTAGAATCTGCACACCCTTTAAGGTACAAGTTAAAATTTGCATTCCCATATTTTAGGGTCAGATAGATGTGAATGCCATTGATAGATGGTCAAATATGCTAGAGGGATATTTTTATGTTCATGATTTTTCCAATTGGGAAAAGATTACTTTTTCTCTTCTCAAAGTCACCCCCCACGTCAAGGACTAGTGGGAAACCTACTATGAGCAGAAGGATGAAAGTACACTCTCACTATTTTTGGCTGCACCTACTTAGGATTCATTCCAGGACGACATCAAGGAGTAGTACTACCCTATCAGGAGCTATGAGGATAAATACATGAAGTGGACCACACTGCAACAGGGAAGGGACCAAGACGTGTCAAGGTTTAGCAATGTTTTTCATACCCTTCGCATGAAGTTGGGTATCAAGGATTTTCGAGAAACATTTGGTTCTCAAGTATCGTGACTGCCTACACAGGTACATCCAGGATGAGATGGAGTTCCTGGACATCTCCTCGCTCAACACGGCATACCGATACAATGTCAAGATCGATCATAAGCTTAAACATAAAAAGCAATAATTTGGATTTGTGAATCTAAAGCAAGGGAAAGGTTCCCCCAAACGGAAGAGAAAAGGGTAAGGCCAAGGTGGGGCGACCCAGGAGAACCCATTGAAGCTGCAAGTAAAGAAAAACACCATGAAGATAAAGAAGGACATGGGAAAGTGGTGTGAGTTCCATAAGAGTTCCACTCACAACACAAGTGATTGTTGGGCCAAGCAGTCACTAGTGGCCGAGCTGAAGGCTTCTGAGTCTGACGCATGTTCTGACTCTGAGTCAGAACCCAACAAGGGGAATGATAAAGGGAAGCAGATCATTGAGGCGGATCCCAGTTCCATTATGGACACCACCAAGATCTAGAAGATTGATCCTGGAGATCCAAAATAGGGGGGCGCCTATTCCACTCACAGATATGGGTGAAGGGTTCTCCGCTGTAGTTCATTATCAATAGTAGGAGCCAAAAGAACATCATTTCAGTAGAGGTTGTGAAGCGGTTGGGCCTACCATCTACAGCACATCCACAGTCGTATACCATTGGGTGGCTTCACCAAGGACGAGATCTCCGCGTCAGCCAGCAGTGTCAGCTTCCCTACAGCATCAAGCCCTTCACGAATGAGGTACTATGTGATTTTTCTCCTCTTGAAGTTTGTGATGTATTATTAGGACAACCATACTTATGGAAGCGACATGATGTATATTAGTCTAGACCTTGATCTCGTATTATTCTTTGGGTATTAATTTATACAGGATACCATAGGTATCCCCACCTACCTCCATCTCTTTGATCTCTACTAAGCAATGTAGTAAGGTCATCTACCAGACTGGAAAAACAATTTTATTTCTAATTCACTCTGAAAGTAATGGGAAGGTCATAGCCACATCCATGGCCCCCAGGAAGGGTTCCTCCAAGTAGCAGAAGTAGGTGGATACAGTCGTGGAAGAATACAGGGACATCTTCTCCTCACCCACAAGGGTACCCTTGCATTGTCAGGTCAAGCATTCAATTGATCTGACTCCTAGACCACCTCTACCCAACAGGTCGATATATCACTGCTTCATTCTAGAAAATGAAGAGATCAAGCAGCAAATCCAGGAGTTGTTGTAGAAAGGGCACATCTGACCAAGTTCCTCACCTTGTGGGAGCCTGATTGTACTTGTACAGAAGAAGGATGGGACCTGGAGGCTCTGCATTGATTATTGGGCACTAAAAAAATCGAGTTCAGGAACAGGTATCCAATCCCATGGATTAATGACCTATTGGACCAACTCAAGGGGGCCAAGTATTTCAGCAAGATCGATCTGAAGTCTAGTGATCACCAGGTTCCAATAGAGTGCACAGATGGATTGAAGACCACCTTTAAATCTATGGAAGGCCTTTTTGAATGGTTGGTTATTCCCTTCGGGTTGACAAATGCCCATGCTACTTTTATGACGCTAATGGATGACATATTATGGCCCTTCACCAACTCTTTCATGGTGGTTTATCTAGACGACATCCTCATCTTCAACAAGAGTTGGGAAGAACACTTGCAACACTTTCTGTAGGTCCTTCAAACCCTTTGGCAACACAAAATGTGTGCCAACTCTGACAAATGCACCTTTGGCATGATCCAGGTCCAATACTTGGGTTACATCATAGATGAGCATGGCATGCATGTGGACCTGACCAAGATCCAAGTCATTCGAGATTGGCCAGCCCCAACCACTCTAATGAGGCTTCGCATCTTTCTGGGCCTTGCAAATTTCTATCAAAAGTTTGTATTAGGATTCTCCCATATCACTTGGCCTTTGAGTCAGATTACTAAGGGTGGGGCCAAAGAAAATTTATCCTAGTCTGAGTCCCAATATAAGGCATTCGTTGAGTTAAGCACCACCTTTGCTCTGCATCGGTACTTACACTACTAGACCTGCAGCAGCCTTTTGAAATCAAGACAGATGCCTTAGACTATGCTATTGGTGCAGTCCTCACCCAACACGGGCATCCATTGGCCTATCATAGTGATACACTTTCTGATACAATTTAGAAGTATCCCACCTATTATAAAGAGATGCATTCCATCATGCAGGCTTGCCAACCTCTTTAGGGAAGGAGATGGTCATCCACACTAATCACCAACCTCTTTAGTTTATATAGACACAAGTGAAGTTACAAAACGATCATTATCAAAAGTGGTCTACATATTTGCAAAAATTCCACTTGAAAATTAAATGCAAAAAGGGTAGCACCAATCATGTTGTAGACTGCCTCAACTGGCCCCAAGTTGTAGCACTAACTATTGTTCTCAACTCTTGTGGTTAGGAGACCTTTGGATGGTCACAACTATGCAAAAATGATCCAGAGTTCGACTCGACATACCAGATGCTAGTAGCTGGCAAGAAATTTCCTAATTTCCACCTCCATGATACATTATTATGCTACCTCAGCGACCTTTGTGTTCCTTCAAGTGAGCATGCCAAGCTGATTTTTGAGGCACACTACAATCGAGTCACATGTCACTTTGGTGTGGAGAAAATTGTGCTTATACTACAAAAGTACTTTTATTGGCCCAAACTTCAGCTAGATTTTGGGAACTATATGAGATCATGCACTGCCTGTGCCATCACCAAGCCAACCATCAAGAAGCAAGGCCTGTACACTCCTCTACCTACTCCTAGCTATTCGTGGGAATCCATCTCCATTGACTATATGTCTAGCCTCCCTTCTACCAAGCATGGTAATGACTATGCATTTGTGGTCGTGGATAGATTTTATAAGATGGCTATATTGGCGACCTGTAAGAAGAGTATCACCGCAGAGGACACTGCCAAACTCTTCTTTGAACGAGTATCGGTACATTTTGGGATCCCACAGACCATTATATCATATCGGGATGGCAGGTTCCTAAGCACAGTCTAGTCAAGCCTCTGGACACTATTGGACACCAATCTCACCAAATTGATTGCCTTCCATTCTGAGACTGATGGACAGATAGAGGTCGTCAATAGGATGATAGTGCACATACTCTACATGTACAAATCCAAGCATCCTCGAACCTAGGATGAGAGACTTCCATATGTGTAGCATATTTATAATATAGCTCTCTGTAGCTCAACTGGTCGCAGTCCCTTTCAAGTGGGTCTAGGATTTCAACCATTGTGTCTGATTGATGTTGCCATGCCTTATGCGACTACACAAATAGAATCCATACATGTACTCTCTGAGTTTGATAAAGCGAATAGATTTATTGAACACATCCAACACACCCACTAGTAGGTTCATGACATCCTGGAGAAGTCAAATTCCAAGTACAAGCAGTGACATGATCAACATCGGGTGCCACACAAGTTTCAGGTAGGTGACACAGTTTGGTTGCATTTGCAGAAAGAACGCCTTACCGGAGACCATCGGAAGCTCAGACCACTCCGATATGGTCCTTACACCATTACCAAGACTATGGGAGACAATTTTTTTGAGCTCAGCATTCCCCCATTCCTTGGCCTAAACCCAGTGTTCAATGTGGACCGCCTTCTACCATACTTCCCACCATTGCTAAACACATCAGACATTGCAAAAAAACTCACACCAACAGAGTTAAACCCAAACTACATGGAATAGGACACAACTGATTGGATTATGGACACATAGGTCAAGAATACTCGCCAGCAAAAGATCCAACTGTAACGGGTTGTCAAAGTTGGCCAACTCTTGCACCAATGCAAGTGACTCACCAGGGACAAAGTTCAGCAGAAGTTTCCCCATCTCATGGAGGCACTCAATGCAATGGGGACCATTTCTTCTTAAGGGGGGAGGATTGATCCAGGTGGATATTGGTGGCCACCCTCCTATTCCACTTGGACCCTAACATTTCCTCTTTCAGTTTTTCAGTTTCCTTAATTGTAGCATAGTTTACTATTTTTGGTAGTTTTTTCTATCATGAACTTCCGAAGTTGTTTTGAGACCCTAAACGATGTTTTTAGGGAAAACTGAGAGACTACATAACTCTCATTTGGTCATTCGCTTATTTTTGGCCTACTCTTCAATATCTTTGAAACGAGGTATTATGATAGTGAAATGGAGATTGTATGCCAAAGTTACGACCCCGAGAAATAGATGTACCAATTTACCCAAACGGGGCCCACATTTTTCCGCTTCATCTCCTAGGCTTAGGTTCCTGGATGTTTAGGGTTTTCCATTGTTTCTCAATAATAAATAGGTCTTGGAACCTCATTGTTACATAGTTTAGAGGCATGTAGCCGCCACATCTCTTCTCATAGATAAGCTACCATCGCCCAAGCTAGCCTTATTTCCATTCTGTTTGTAAGCATTTTTAGTATTTGATATTGAAATGAAGTGTTATTTCTGCTACATCTTTGTATTTAGGGTTATATTTGTAATTTGTTCCATTCTTGTTTAAATTCGTATCATCTATAGACAAAAAATAATGTTATTTATTTCTTCTTCGATCATGATGTTCTCCATTATAATGTGTATGTGCACCAATCATTAGACCTAAAATTCATATGGAAAAATATTCTAGTAATTAATATTTTTTTATGAAACAATGTGTTGTTGAAGATTTTAAATAGTTGTTTTTTCAGTGGACATTGCATTGATATTTGTAAAAGAATACTATATTTTGATTGCACGGGAGGAATGGCATCCAAGAGATGAAAGAGTAAATAGTCTTATTGAAATCCCTCTATATAATTCCTATATAGACTATAAGTAAATGGTCCAATTGAGTTCCCTCCATATGACTTCTATAGAGTCTTTAAGCAAATAGTCTTATTAAATTTCATCCATATGATTTCTATATAAACTGTAACATTGGTGAATCAACACCGTGTATGAGTATTTTTTCAAGTGTACATGGAGTTTTGATCTAAAGATAGGATTCTTTGTTTGAGGTCTCTACTAGTATAGTATGAGCTATGATGTTCGAGGTTTGCATGAAATTTCAAATTATATTTCATTTTCATATGAAAAGAATGATTTAGTTTAATTTTTCAATATTGAAAAACTAAAATGAACCAACCCTTCAACTTGAAATGTAACCCTTCTCGTCAAATTTAATCCATGGAAGTGTCCACAAACTGAAACATGGTTAGTGGAACAACAAAAACTAAAATTTATTTTTGGGTTACTAATTGTTGGGCACCTTGTACTTGGTTTTTGTTGGTTAACTTAGAGATATCGATTATAAATTCTTCAAGTTCGTTGAGTTGTCCAGTCAAGCCCCCTCTATCTATATTGCTAGATCCATTTATGTAGATAGAAAGACCCATTAATGAAGTCAGAAAACCCCTAAGAAATCCACAATCAACAACACTTGGCACGTATTTTCATTGTACTTGGCACACAATATGTATGAGCTATCCTTAACTTGAATAGGACATATAGGAGTAAGGTCAATTTTTGACCTCATTTCTTTCCATCCAGTTTTCAAATATTCTTGAAATAAATAATCTAGTTAAGTTCAGGGTCTAAGTCTATATTCAAAGGGGCTCAAATCTGAGCAAGTTATACCAATGAGGCTATAAATTCTTTAAGTCTCTCTCAACCAAATTTATATCCATCCCACCATACATTCATCCATGAAATGAATCAATACATGGATCAATTCGATTATTCATCATCTTTTCAAAGCACCATCCAATCACTAATTCGAATCACTACATCCTCCTATCATGTCATCCACTAAACTATTTGATAGTGACAAAATTTTTGTTTGTGTCTGACAAGACGTGAGGTATAAGAATTCAAAATTTCATTTAGAGACCTGAAGGCACAACATCTACCATGCCCATCCATCTAATCTTCACCCAATGGGATTTTGTACATAATGTATTCAAATTTGAAATTTGAATTTTATGTGCATGCTTCAATCATATATTATTCATCATGCATTAAAATTTGAATTAGGCACACTTGGAGAGAAGATACAAAGAGAAAAGGATATTTATATTGGAATTTCTCTCCTTCATTGGGAAACCAAGAAAGGCATGCCCCTTTTGAGGAAACTCATAATGAGGAAGGAAACATCTACTCATGTATTTGATGTTTCTAAAATATGTATTTTATTTTTCTCATGCAAAAATAGTTGGAAACTTTAAAAAGGAAGGCAATATCTAGATAATGTTTTATTGTTTCAATGAAAATCTATTTGTAATCAAGTTAATAAGAAGACACCTTGCTTATAAAAGGAGTATTCTCCTTAATAATAGAATGGTGATATTATTTTCAGGATCATTTTGTTTATCTATTTGTTATTTCATTCTATCATGTATGATTACTAATTCTTAGTTATGCATGTAAATAAATTAGTATCAACGTGGATGATCTCAGCACGTTGTTGCTCAACATCAAAGAGTAGATGGGAAGCCATCCATCTATTCAAATATTTTTTTTTCATAGACTCATGGCTCAATATTCCCACACCCTTAGATGTTCAAAGCCCCTCCCAATGCACCTCCCTCAAGGCAATTGGATCCATCTCATCACTGAGATCTACATTTTGGTCAATTTGGGTGGATGAAAATCATGTTACCTCTTAAGGAAACCACATTCAAGGACCCAACCGAGGAATCAAAAATATAGGATTTAGACATGGCTCTCCATGAGCTAATAAATCTGAAGAATTTCTCATAAGTAGAATCAGATTGGTAACCCATTTGTCTAGCACCATATCAATCAGCATTGTCATATAGCAAGTCCTTGACTAACGTCTTTATCCACATGATCAGAGAACAATGTTGGCGAGACCAATTATTCATATACACCATAATCATTGTCTCTCAAGGTACATACTCCACTCGGGTTTTCACATAGTATGACCTACTTTGGACTATTCTTATCTTGGATATCCACTCCTCAAAGAATATTGATCCATGACTACTCTTATCTTGGATGCCCTATCTCATCCTCAAAGAGTATCGAATGCTAGATGATTACCCAATCCTCCATTCTGTCTTCCCAATGGGAAGACCAAAATGATATGTCTATCTCTCCCTCTCAATTAGGGAGGACATATCAATTCAAATAAAGGATTGTACTCATTACTCCGGAAGGAATGTACCTAAGATCTCTCTTGGCTTAGGGATTTCCAAGTTTCTTCCAAGTAAGAAACTTATTTTCAGGCTCCCTCTTAATTAGGGACCTATAGAAACTCTGCAACCAGCTGCTTGAAGATCTCCTTCCTTCGATGCCATGAATTTCTTTGTTAACGAGTCTTCATCTTTTGGGGATTCTTCATAGGGCACAAACCATCCATCACTTTCATCCATGGATCAGTCATGTCATTATTCCTTTCATCATAAAGTGATCCATTAGCCTTAATCTGGTCTTGCTTCATGTCATGATTCCTTCTTCATGCCATATTTTCTAAAAGGATCGTACGTCCTTCTATATGGTCCTCTTGGAAGACATACACAGTTCTTCCCTTGGCAGACCTACATAAACTCATCCAGATATTTGTTCAAAAATAAGAAATGAACACTTAAATAAAAATTACCTTTGTGATGGTATTTCATCATGACATCTTCCAATGTGCATCAAAATCCTACATACATGTTGACATATCTCCCAAAGATATCCATTGTTAAGGGTCTCCATCTTTTTCAAAATTCCATCAAAGCCTTCATATCTTTCCAGGTTATTTCCTAGTCAAATCTTCTTGGTATTTCGGATGTTGATTGCCTTTACTATGGTTTCATATCTCATGATCTCTTCCTTCCTTTCTTCACACATTTCATTCCCAGGAGCTTCCAATCATAATTCCTCAATTGTAATCAACCACCTCATACTATATATGAGGACATATTATTTTTATTTCATCTAGTGTGACCTATGCCTTCCTGCATCTTTTAAGAGGAGGAGATATTTTTCCTTTGATCATGATTCTCAACATAGAAGTAGTGATCCATGTTACCTGCAACCATATGACATGAAATTATAATATTGAATACAAGCATACATACCTCATTTACCTTTAGGCCATCTAGGCTTCTTTCAGCAACTTCCTTGATTGAAAATATCTTCAACCCCTTGATCTTCTTCATCTCTTATGTCATCATACCATCATCTTATGAATTCCACAAGTTCGAGTTCCTAATGAAACACTTTCTTCCACTCTAGATCAGTGAATCTTCTAATGAGGATTCCATCAGAGAGTCTTGAGGATCTCGCATATCCTTATTCATCATATGATTCCCTTTTAAATGATGTATGATGAGACTTGTCTTGGATGACTTATTCCTTTGATCTTTCAATGAGGTCACCAATATTTATATCCTTCAAAGTTGACTATTAGAAAACCTTCATGATGCCATGAGCTCTTACTTCTAATGCTTTCTTCTTCCTTGGACTTCCTTCTTCAACTTCCTCCACTTCTTCAGTGAAATGGATTTTTTCTCTATTCTTCTTGTTATTATCCTTCTTCAACTAAGGACAATCTTTCTTTTAATGTTCATAGCATTGAATCTTAGTTATGTTCTTCTTTCCTTTCGATAAAATGTATGAATCCTTTCATTTGATCCTTCAACACTTTTTCCCTCAACCTGTCTCCTTCTATCTTTCATAGAATCCACAAGTTGTTGAATGGGACAGCCTTCTTATCCTTATAGACATTGTTACCTTGTTCATCAGTTAGTTCATTTTGAACAATGAGGATTATCTCTCTCAGACCTTGCAATTAAGATCTTATGAAGATAACCCTTTATCCTTTGATACCTTCAATTTGTATAGATCATATCTAGGTGATGTGATCTTCTTTATCACATCTTTAGAGAATATCTCTACCAGCCGATCATATATATCTCTTTGACGTCTCCAATAATACTATGTGGGGATGAGGGATATTTGATTGATTACATAAGAATCCCTTGAGCCCTTTGATCCCTTTCCATGTATTCAGAGGAGACCTTTCTATTGATATTTTCAATGACTTCACTTTCTTAGAGGACTATATCTATCCTCCTTTTTCCATGAAAGGAATTTTGATGACCCAACCAGCTTATAGATCTCCTTGCAAAACGAAGTCATTTTACTAAATTTGATTATAGAATGAAAGATACTTACTTGATAAGTGAAGATGAAATCTTCAACTTGATCCCTTTGGTGGTGGTTGATGAAGATGCATTAGTGCTTATTTTGGATGATCTTCTTCCAAATGAAAATTCCTTCTTCAATGAAAGGAGATTGCTTCTTTTATGACAATGCCTTTATATCTAGCTCCCTTTGTTGATGGTGATTGAAAAGGATGTTTTGTTTCTTTCTCAGATTATCTTGTTCAAGGATAAGGATGGGATCCTTGCCGAAATGAGAGGGAACTTGCCTTATATCTTTTGAAGATGATGACAATGCCTTCTAGCCTTCAATATGCTTTGACTTCTTCGATGGTGAATGAATGTAGATCGTAAATGCTTCTAGAGTTTAGATTTTCTCTAATATGATGTGATCTTAGTCTTAGAAATGATTCTCTTGAGTTTCTATACTTAGGTTTTCTTTGTAGATCTCTTCATCTTGATGAAGGTCTCTATGGTTTTTTCATGATGACTTAGAGGATCCAAAACTCTTGTTTGTGTAGAATGCTTCTTCAATATAGGGTTTGATTCTTCAATGTAGATCTTGAACTTTTGCTTTGACACCCTTCGACTTGCTTTGATTCCTTTCTAAAAGACTTGATCCTTGAGTTTCCCTTGATAATATGCCCTTCCTTGACTTTGACACCTTAGCTCTGAAACTATGTTGAGAAATCTATGGCATTAGTATTAGGTGATTTCCCTTTGATTAGTAACTACTTTTGAATGATTTTTACTTCTTTAGATTAGGATCTTCTTGTTCTTAGATTATTAGTTTTCTTCTTCATCAAATAGTAACTAATGCATGAACATAAATAGACAAGAGACACGGAATGTAGGCTATCATCTAGGGCCAAAACCTCTCACTCTTTGAGAGGAAAACCGACACAAATTCTTCTTATAGATATTCCAATTGACGAATACCAAGACCAAGACCCTTGACCTATTAGCCACTCCAATATGTTATGAAACCAGCTGACAAAAAGATAGAAAAGAGAGATCCACGACTTAGAATTCAGCCCCTTCGAGGGGGCAACCTCCTTTAAATTACATAAATGAACAATTCTTGGATGATACAAATGAAAATACCTCCTTTCTATATATAGGAGTCTAAGTGGTCCCAATACAATCAAAGCCTACATAACAATAATATTGTAGGGCACAACAATAACAATAGTGGGCTTCTATGGGGCACAATAGTAACAATATGGGCACTACATGGGTACATCAACATAATAAGTGGGTTATACTAATAACAATAAGGGGTTACACTAGTAGTATAGGGGCCTAACATGCCCCTCTCCTTCAAAAAGCGTTGTCCTCAACGCTTGAGTAGTTCTTGATGCTTCTGTATAAAATTCTTGTCCTCCCATGTGGAATATTCAGCGGGTAAGTTCTTCCACTTGATGAGATACTCTGAAATTGATCGATTTCGTAGCTGTCGGGTTCTTGTTTCTGTGATTGCTCCAGGTTCCAATATGATTTTTCCTTCCTCTTCAATTTCTGGCAATATTGCTTGAATTGGGATCTTTTGCAACTTTTGAATTAGTGGCCATACTTCTTCATCCTTCTTCCATTCATCCCTTGCTTCGTTTATCCAATTTGGTTGGATAATATAAATAGCACAAAACAATGCTTCCACATCCTCATCCTTGAAGAGTCTTCCCATTCGGTAAGGTCGCCATTTTTTAAGTGCATGTAGTATTGCCAACATTTCCTTCTCATAAATAGCTTGCTTGAGATGTAGCAGTAAAAATACCCAATCACCTACATCAAAACATTTTTCACTACGATGTTGATCTACCTATTGTTTCGTTTGATTTTGCACCAAAGTGGCGTTATCCTTTAAAAGTTGGAGAACTTGCTGTTGATGCTCGATGTGATCTTTCTTTGCTAGAACCTTTTTCTTCTTGATATGTCCTTCTATCTTTTGAGGAGTGGTAATTTCTTCCAGTCCTTTACAAGATATGGTCGGATTCATTTCTTGATGCTCAATGCGATTTTTCACTTCTTGAACATTTTTCTTCTTGATATGTCCTTCTATCTTGATAGTTTGAGGAGTGGTAATTTCGACCAATGAATTACAAGATATGGTTGGATTCATTTCTTCTTTCTCTGGGATGGGGTCCTGGCGCATATCTTCTTCTTTTGATGTTTCTTGATCCTTTTCTTCCTCCTCTTCATATTCTATGTAAAATAATTTCTTCTCAGCACACTTATGACCTTTAATGCATTTTCTATCACAATTGTAACAAAGCCCTTTTTCTCTTTTTTCTTCCAATTGTTGTGGTGTAACCCTTGTAGGTTGTGGAAGGCTAGGAGAAACAATACTTCCATATTTATAGTTGTGAGGGGTATGCTTCCTGGTTTCCATAATTTTGCTTTCCACTATGTCACAAAGCCCTTTTACACTTTCCAATTGTTGTGGTGTTGCTCTAAAGAAGGTGTTGCTCTTTGTATCCTCATAATGTGCTATCATTTCCTCCGTGAAAATTGACCACGTAACAAGTTTTTTACGAGAACAAAGCCCTTTGTACCATAAAAATTGATCTGGTTCTAAATATGAAGATGCAATACATACCTTTTGTAACAGTTGTACACCATGTATATCAAAATATTGCTCCATCTGAAGTATCCAATTTACCGGATCCTTGCCATCAAACTTCCTCATCTTGCTTTTTCTTGATTTTAAGAGCTCTACCTTGAAACGCCTGTAAATTTGTGCTTGCAGATCTTTAAGTTCTGAAATTCCTATCTGTAGTAGCCTTCTGCGTCCTCTTTCCAATGCCACAAGTCTGAGCCAAATTGGATTCTCCAAGGAAGAGTTATGTGAAATCTCCCACAGTGACTTGCTTTTAGACTGGTTTAGTAGAGCGAACTTGTATGACGTGCCACGAGTCACTGTTTCAACCTTTGAATCTCAAACTCATCCACAAAAAACTGCAGTCCGTCCTCTTTCTGTACCTTTTTACGAAATTTCAATCCGATCCTCAGAGAGAGATTTATGGCGATTTTCCCCAGGTCACCTGTTTTGAATGTAATTCAGGAGTCTGCAAAAAGGCCAAATTCCTCAGATCATATCTCCGAAAATATCGCGCTAAAAGCTCTGAAATTTGGACCCAAAGTTCAGCGCCAATTCTTCTCAAATGGGTTTTTTTTGCGACTTCTGAAACGTCACAGAAAAATAGTTATAGCGAAAATGCCACGATGACCTGTTTGGAGCAGCGAAACCCTAGAATCCAAAGCTCTAATACCAAATGTTATGAAACCAGCTCACAAAAAGATAGAAAAGAGAGATCCACGACTTAGAATTCAGCCTCTTCGAGGGGGCAACCTCCTTTACATTACATAAATGAACAATTCTTGGATGATACAAATGAAAATACCTCCTTTCTATATATAGGAGTCTAAGTGGTCCCAATACAATCAAAGCCTACATAACAATAATATTGTAGGGCACAACAATAACAATAGTGGGCTTCTATGGGGCACAATAGTAACAATATGGGCACTACATGGGTACATCAACATAATAAGTGGGTTATACTAATAACAATAAGGGGTTACACTAGTAGTATAGGGGCCTAACACAATACCAAGACACTAGTTCTCTTGATTGTCTTCTGATTATTTCTTCTTTTTTCGTGACTCCTCTTCCTTCTTGTCATTACATCATCAAGAGCCTCCTCACTGCATGAACTATGATGGCACTGAATCGAAGAGGCAACAAACCCTTCTCACTATGGGAGCATCAAACTATAAAGAAACCAAACTATGAGCCCTTCAAAATCTTCTTCACTTGTGGCAGATTCAAACTAAAGTGACACTAAATTTGTCATTGCCATTATCATTCGAACCTCAAAGATAGAATTGATATTATTTCTGCAAAGTTGTCTCCTTATCTGAGCTCATGTCTTCTTACAAGATACCTGACTTTGTCTCTTCTTTCGACACCCAAATTTGAGAGATATATGAACCTTCCTTTTTTTCCTATATTCTCCAAAAGCACAGAGAGACCACCAAACTTCTAACTGTAGATATCATCCGAAAATCTCAAAGATGGATCCAAATATTTCATTGTGGAAATGTAAAGACTCTTCCCACGTATTTATAGTGGTTTGTCCATGAATAAGTCAACTTGACATTTCGAATAGATTTGTCTCCATATAAGGGTAGACGACATGAGTTTCCTTTCTATTTTGAGGCCGAATTCAAGAGCAGGACTAGTGCTTGTCATTGGAGGGCTTCTAGACATTTTCATAAACTCATATACATTATTCTATCCCCAATAAGGGCTCTTCATACATGATATTGACTTTTTGAATTTAATGACAAATCCTAAGGCTCTCAATGGGAGCCATCTACATAAAATATCTTGCTCATGAAACCCATGAATCAAGTATTAGAATAATTATTTTTATTCTCTTATTTTCATCATTTACAAAGATCATAATTACATGTCATTATGAATACCAAACCTAGTTACACTTTTCAACCCTTGGAAAACAAAGGCATATGTTGCGAAAATTGAAGGAATGACGGATCTGGATTATCAAAGTGACTCATGAAGACTCAATTACATATCAAGACCCTTTGGAGGTTGAAGGAAAAAACAAAGCAAAACTTATTACAAGTATTGAAGACATAGTGGCAATGTCATCACTTCTCAATAAAGCCCATTGTCACATGTCACTATGAGTCCAATTCATCAATGTCTATGACTTGTCATGTTGTCATCACATGATGATGTGGAAAATGATGATGTAATCACTACAATAAAAAAGGACAATGGTGAGGGGCGAAAAATGTCACCATAAGCTCATTGGTGACAGTGAAAAGAGCTTTCGTCACCAAAACCTGAACGTCACCAAAAGTGGTGTCGCCAAAAGTATAGGTGTTGTAGTGACATTCAAAGTCTGTCACCAATAATTATTTATAATGACGGATAGTGACTATCACCATTTCATATGAGAAATGGTGATGGACCATAGCCTCTGTCACCAAAAATTGAACGTCACCAAAAGTGGTGTCGCCAAAAGTATAGGTGTTGTAGTGACATTCAAAGTCTGTCACCAATAATGATTTATAATGACATATAGCGATCATCACCATTTCATATGAGCAATGGTGACGAACCATAGCCTTCGTCACAAAAAACTGAACATCACCAAAGGTGGCGTCACCAAAAGTATAGGTGTTATGGGGAAATTAAAGGTCCATCACGAATATTGATTATAATGACGGATAGAGACCGTCACCATTTCATATGAACAACAATGATTTATTATGATGGATATTTCATGGGCGCCACTATTGGTGCATATATATGATGACGTTCGTTGACCCTCACCAAAAGCCGCATTTCCATAAGTATAGGTGTTGTGGTGACATTCAAGATCTGTCACAAATAATGACTATAATGACGGACATCGACCGTCACCATTTCATATCAACAAAAACGATTTGTGGTCATAGACCTTTGAGGTTCATCACTATTGATGCATATATATGGTGGCGTTTGTTAACTGCCACCATTTCATATTTTGGTGACGGTTGAAAAATGTCACCAAAGCTCATTGTGATCGTCAAAAGCTCATTCCATATGGATCATATCAAGGCATGATGGAATCGAACCACCAACCTCCTGCTTGTAAAGCAGGTGCTTTTCCATTGAGCTAGCACCCTTTAAAGATTTATACTTTTAAAATTGGACCTTGAAACTTCATAAATTGTAAATTCTACAACTTTCAATAAATTAAAGTCTCAACAATATTTTACTAAACAAGCAAAGCAACATCGAAGTTGCAGGTCCCTACCTAATGGTTATGGAAGTTATGAAAAGTGGGTGGAGGGAAAAATAATTATGTACAAGAGAATCAATATGTTCAGTTGAATACTCAATTAGAAGTGAAAGTCTCAAGACATTTATAATCTATAAATGACCTATAACTAGAAAATGCACCAAATATTGCAAAGGAAATGTCATAAGTTGATAACACATGGAAGAAGAACATTGGTTAAGACAGATGCAATATGTTATAGGTTGAGTGAAAGAAAATCCTCGATGTTGTTGTTGTTCGGTGTTTAGATATCTGAATGATATCTAAACTTCTGTGCATGTAACACAGATCTCCAGAAACCATGAACGACATATGATAAATTTTCTATATATATATATATATATCCCCTTTACATAAACCAACATGCAATTTGGAATTTCACAAGTCCACTCTCAAAACATGACAACAACCAGCAAATAAAAGAAATTGACTTGGACAGAAAGCAATAGCTTCACCTTCATTCTTGAGCTGCTTTTGTTTATTTGAATTTGACTCATGACATTCTTTATCTGACAAGGAATCAAAATCATCACTAGTATTAAATTCATGCAACACGGACTTTGGATATCCCACTAACATTTGTGTTTTTGTTGCCATGCCTGAAAACCATGTAGTTTCCTACTAATAGTAGAATAAGATGTGTGCCTGTTGCTCAAGAACGCATTCCTTACTAACCATTGTTACCTAAAAAAACCAAAGAGACATCACAATATCAGCGTACACAATCCCCTACCGAAATATAATCATAACTTAGCAAAGAAGTCTAAAAGATGTTCTTAATTAATCAACTTTGTATTTGGAAATATTGTTTCTTTAGATTTTAAAAAGATTATGTTGTACAACACTTCTGTCTATTTCTCCAGGCAATTATATCATAGCATATGTCACATAGTAGCAATCTACAATACCTAAAGTAAAAAAGACAAATTTGCTCAAGAAAATAGATTTAGAAAATAGATTTGAAAACTATAAGTTTGTCATCAAAGCTTTACTTAATTTAACAACAAACTAGTTGGAGTTTGAAAATCAAAATCATTCATATGAAATGAATAGGACAATGGCCAAAGTCATTATTCATACAAATAAAGCTAGAATCGTTATTTCCTTTGCAGATAACTGAAATTTGGTCAGTGGTTTAACAATTAGAGCTTATTTTCTGCGAAGACTCATCAATACCACCATTTTTTTCCATGGTCTGTTGTGTCTAGATCCAGATCAGATAGCTTGCCATTCTCAAGTTCTACCTTTCAAGTATTGATTTCTGGCTCACCCTTTAAAACACAATTCTACCACTCCATTTTATTTTGTTTTGTCAAGAGAATTGGCAAGACCTTCCCATCCTCTATTTTACATAATCAATAACCGTCCATCAATGATATAGAGAATAACATATACACAACAAAGGCCAAAGATGTTCTTGTTGTATACCTATGTTCTAGGACTCATCTGACCTTACTGGTGCAAGGATCTCACCCTGAAAAAATAACATTCATGTGGAGTTTAGATTTTTTTTAAATCAAGCTCCAAGTAAACCAATCAAAATATGAACATCCTTTTAATCAATAAAATCTCTGACTTAAAATAAAAGTGGCCTAGAATTGAATGTTATATCAACCATGTCAAGTAACTAACATCAGGTGAGAAATACAATCCATGCATATTGGATTAGTGAAATAATTGATCTGGTAAAGCTCAAAAACAAATGACTTAGAGCTAAGAAACGCAAATAAATGACTTAGACCTAAGACATGAGGTTTCCCTTTCAACCTTGTCATTAAATAACTCTTCTTTATGTCACTTACCATTAAACTTTTTTTGATACCAGGTGGAAGTGGTATTGTAACACTAACCTATGATAGTATGTTTCCACGACTACTTCTCAAGATCCGCTCCATTACCAGCATTTGGGGCTAGATAAGATACATGCAAAAACCATCAAAATGAAAATCAAATCTATATCCTTGTAAAAAAATGGGAGGAAAAAAAATATCCACAAATTGAAACAGATTGTAGGATACCTCATTCCTGCAATATGATTATCTTGTCATGAACAATAAAAAAAAAAAAAAAAAAAATCAGGAGAAATGTGATTTTTGCCACATTTTGACAATGAAATCTTTTGCATATTCTATGAACAATTGATGAAAAAGTCAGCTAAAGCTTGTCAGCATCATGATTATAGTAAAACTTAAAGGAATCGCTCCAACACATATATAATCCTAAACATAAGTATCTATACATATAAGTATTTATTGAGGACATTGTATTTTGTGGAAATATGGAAGTCAAATCTTTGAAATAACACAATTTATTGTACCACTGCCTTATGAAGTCCATTCATTCGAGTATTTACGAAGTCCATTCAGGAATTTATTCAAAGTTCAAAGTTCAAACAATTAACATGTAGCCAAAAAAACTCAGATTTGAAAAGGAGATAACCCAAAGATGTAGAGTATATATCTCACATTTATATATCCTAATTTCCAGACATTGAAATGACACTTTTTAGCATACTATTGTGAATTCAACCCAAAATGCTAGAAAAAAATATTGATGGTTATTTTGCTAATATAGAAGTTTTATACATGCATTTATTTAAATTATTAGCTTGCAATGTCAAACATATCTAAGGATGCACAAAATACGTTGCATCTTTAGCGCTAGTGTGTGAACTTGAGACAATGAAGTCCAACATTAACAGTTTGCCTAAAATATGCACTGGCAGAATAGGTGAACAATAACATTGTAGGTATGTGTTATGAATATGTGTATTGCAGGCCAATAAGAGTATCATTGGAACATCTATGTCCAACCCTTCCAATTTTGCCTATAATTTTCACTGGTCTAATAGGTGAACAATAGAATTGTAGGTGTGCATTTTGTATCACTTACCTAAATCCAACACCTTCAGCATAGAAATTTCAAAGAATATGTCCAGAACTGGTAGGTAATTTGCAAAATGAAAGAGTTGGCTTGATTGTTTCTGGAGAAGACTAGATTCTTACATTGTTCAATGTAAATTCATGACACTTTTCCAAGCTTAGATGGAACAAAAAGGAACCAAGCTAGAAGGTTATTTAAAGAATCCTTACTTAGCTAGGGTAAAATGTTAGCCCTTTTTTGTCAAAAATCATAAATGTAAAAACTTTAAGAAATTCAGTGAAGAGACTGTAGAAATGTTCTTATCAAACCACTAACGTAAACAAAGATAAGAAATATTGCTTTATAGAAGAGATATTCATGGTCAAATTAACAAGAAAGTGACCTTTTAGCATAGTTAATGCACTAGTGCTCATGTCGTAGTGTCCCAGGGCATGCTAGGGACTACAGGGAGTGGTCATGTACATCTGGAGAAGAGGTGGGGAGACATCGAGCTGTAGTCAAGAGGACTACAAGAGATGAGGGGCTGACACTTGAGGTACACAACCTCTTGGATTATACCTTGCTACAGGAGCCCCGAAGAGAGAGTAGCAGGACTGGCAAATGTGGGTAGAGACAAATGCGGATGAAGCAGTAGAGCGTGCTACAATGCAGGAGTCCTCAGGCAGCGCGAGGCTAGCAGGCTACAATAGTGCAAGCCCTAGTTGCAGTCACAAAGGAGCCCTAGCTACAGTCATGAAGGGAGATCTAGACGCAGTCTTCAAGGAGCTCTAGCCACAATCGAAAAGGAAGCCCTAGCTGTAGTAAAAGGCAGCCCTAACCGCAATCAAAAGGAGGCTTAGCCATAACAAGAGAGAGGCCTAAGACGTAGTATAGAGAGATGCCTAAGATGCAGTGAAGAGAGGCATAAAGACGCAGTCAAGAGAGCCCAGATACACAGCAAAAGGAAGGCTCTTATCCATAGAAAAGGAGGCCTCAATTCGTAGCAAGAGGGAGGCCCTTATCATCCATCAAAAGAATCATATAGCCGCAGTCAAGGAAGGTCTAAATCAGCACTCAGAGAGGCCCTATATGCAGTCAAAGGGAGGCCCTAGCCACTGCAAGAAGGATCCATAAGACAGCAAGAAAGAAGCCCTAGAAGCAACGTGGAAGTCTTATGTTTTGTTGTAGGTACAACATGTGAAAGAGAGGTTGTTTTGTGTTGTTCTTGGATGCTCTTGTAGGGAGAAGGGCTGAAGTTTGAAGTTTAAGATCACAGCAAGAAGAGGCATTCAATGTGGGTTAAATAGGGTTATTTTGTAGCTATTCCAAGAAGACTGAAGGGTTGAAAAGAGGTTGAGTATCTTGCTTGAAGCTTCAACTAAAGGATGAAACTCAACTAAAGGATGACTTAGCTTAATAAAGTTCATGATGGCCTTTTACAATCATATACTTATGAGTGAACCCAACTCTTATTATTGGGACTTATCCTAGTGTCCTGATAGGTGGGATATAGAGGACAAATACGATCTCCCTTTCTCCATTGCATTCCTCCCACCTTGAAAATCAAAAGGGGACATAATGAATTTCATATACACATACTTAATAGATATATATTCCCAATCTCTTGCCATCTACTAGTTGCGCCTGCTTGAGCTAGGCTCAAGCAATTAGTCAATCTAAAGCATGCATATCCCTACTTATTCTCCACATGCCTCTGGGTGGAACTCTCTATCCCTGTAGTGCTAGTAAAAGGGTTTGGTTATGGTAAGGGTTGCTAGCTATTTTTTTGAACCTTTGTATTTACATCTATTTTCTCCTGGCCTTACCCTACTCTCATCTCTATGTATTCTCAAATTAAACCAACTACACAATCGAAAACTTTGTTCTTGTGTGATATCTCAAAATACTTTTCAAACATAAAATTACAACATACTATCGCAAGGATACTAATCATGGTTTAACAGATCAAACTTGACATCTTACATTAACAATTTCCTTTTATGTGATGTCAGTCTTCTGCCCAGGCCTTGGAACCATGCCTAAAGGGGTGTACTACATGACCGGGGGTTTGCACTGCTAGTAAACTTAATTATAACTAATTATGAGAACAAGATAGCATTGTTTATATACCATATTTCTTAAATTAAAGATTAACATCATGTATGAATTATAGTGCACTGATAGAAACAGAGATAATTTCCAAAAAAAGCACCCAAAAAAACAGCAAAAGTCATAGGAGACACTTATTTCGCTTCTTTGGTGCTCATCTTTGAAGAACTCCACCACCATCATCACTTCTACATTCATCCTCCTGCACCTCAAGAGTTACAGGTACCACTCTGCCCTTGTTTCTTGAAATCTCTCTGATAGGAGTCTCTGCAGCCTTCTCAGAACAAGGAATCATAAGTGGATTGGTTCTGTGAGGCATCAACTCCTCACCACTTTCAACAGCTTCCATCATCAACTTCTAGTCTTTAAAATCAAACTAAAAAACAAATTGGCTGTAAGAAGCTTCTCCAGATGCCATTTCTGTAGCTCTAGGAGCATTTTTGGGGACAACAAAATGTTTTCCATTTTCATCGACATTTATTTCAACTCTACCATCCTTTACTAGAAATGATAACGCAAAGATGTTTTCTACTATCTAGGAAAATGATATTCTATTTAGAACCAAATTCTCTAATCTGGCTTGCTTCTGTTTTCACAAAATGTTAAATATGCTTGCCATATTCTTGTCTATTTCTAATTTTTCATCTTCCAAGGACTCTTCTGGGTTCATTATCCACTATCCATTGGTCCAAGCATACTGCAAATTCCTACCACATGCTGGAAAACAAAAGCAGCTAAAAGCCCAATATTTCTCCATGATATTTGGGTTTGATCATCATTTCCCTCCAAAGACCTGCTTCCGTATGCCTGGTCACTATAGGTTCTTAGAATATCACTACTAATAAAATCAACTAGAGTATCACCATCATTGTTTTATGATCGGTTAACAGTAGCGAGGAGTGTGGATGTGAGATCAAAGAGTGTATCTGCATCTGTAACTTGCTCACAAGGTCTCTAAACAAAATTGTGCAAGCTTTCCACTTTGCTAATTATAGCCTCAAATTTGCCAGATTTTGCTTTTAAAATATTTTTCTCTCCTCAACAATCGAAGTCTTGAGGGGATGATAATGGTACCTTAATATACAGTGTTGCACCATACTCTGATTGTTACCACTACATGTAGTAGCATCTTCTTTCTCTCTCGGGGGCTTACTGTGGCATTTTTGTGATCCTTTTACCCCACAAGAGGAATCTTCCAGTGTCTGACTCAATGTTTCTTCCTCTTTAACTCTAGCTTGGGTACCAAGCCTTCTACCCATCCTTCCTATCACCTACTTTTGGAGCTGATAGAAATGAAAATATTCAACCAAAGCTAGAAGGAAGGGCTTGAAATTGAGATTTCTGATTGAAGAACTGCTGTGAAATGGAAAGAGAGCAAGAAAAGATTTTTGTGTTGCATTGAAATGAGGGAGGGCAGGGAGTTGTGATTTGCCCTACCTTGAGAAGTATGCTTTGTAATAGAAGAGGGATGAAGGCCCACTATAGTGGATATAACGTCCCAAGACATATGCATTGTCGAATGAAATGTGTAGGTGAAGTGTGCCAAATAAGCATGAGGATTGGGAGAAGTGACACATGTGGGAGAGTGACCATATTATTGAAGAATTGCTTACATTGAGGAAGGACACCATTTGAATATGGTAAGAGTGTCAATTCTAACGTGGAGAGTTTTCAACACCACTTTCTCATCTACATGAGGGAGTTTACAATTTATATATCTTTGTCTCAGTCCCATGGTGAATATATTAGTGTGAGGATCCACTATTTCATGATCCATATGTTGGATGCTTTGCTGAACTTGAGCTTTATAAGGAAATCTCTTTAGATATCTAGAACATCTCAGACATTTATTTGAACAATTATTGTCTTGCAACAATGTTTATTGATGATAAATTGCTTGGTAATGTACACATGCATAGAAGAGTGTGACTGATGGCATGGATACTCAGCCTTTCGGGTCGAAATGGCCACCTCTAAAGATAATATTTGGAATATCCTTTGAGCCTTTCTTTGAGATGGCATCCAAGAAGTTGGAGTGAAGACATCAAGGAACTCTATATTTTGACATAGTCTAGCTGCATCGCCAAACATGCAAGAGAAACTAAAACTAGGGGTTATATATGTAATAGCCCCAGTGTATGGGAAATCCAGGCTTTTAGAGGAATATTTCCGAATTTAATAATTGGATGAGGATGAATATTTTTGTTACACTATGTGTTGTTATTGATATGTTTGGACATTTTGGGTGAACACTTGGCCCATCTTCAACAACATCCAATAACGTTCGAGTCCAAGACAGATTTAAAGAGATCATTTATCAAATTAGTTGTCCAACTATGAAAGACAATCAAGTTTTGGAAGAGATACAACGTAGTACTATAAAAGCATATTGTGGACCATGTTAGAAAATGGATCAAAAAGGTTTTCAGAATGTCTGCTAAAATTTGACATTTAGCATTGTCTTAGCATTTTCTTATCAACTTTCATGGAGGCAAAAAGTGATAGGAGAAACTTGCACAATAATGGCGGCCACTAGAATGAGAAACACAATGAATTAGCAAAATGGAATCTGTTGCTATGATGACACATGGGAAGATACTTATTACTCTCAACATGGTTGTACAGGAAAAATAGTTTTTGCCTTTGAGTATAGTTGATGTATCGTAATGTAGCAGTTGTTTCCTTGCTGCAATAAAACAAATATATATCCATCTCAAGGTGAAAGAATAACACTAGTATATCTTCGAATGATATGGGTTATGTGTTGTGCTCAACAACTAGGAAAGTCTCTATCGGTCATAGTGCGATGAAGTGATGGGTTCGGGTTTCCATGCCCATGCTGTCAAAGTATATCAATACAAGTGATGAAAAAACATATGCTCAATTCGTTGGAACATATCTTATTTTCATTACTTGTCCAGGATAAATTCACGACCATAGTTGAGAAACGTAATCAAAAGAAAATAAATCTATAGTTTATTTAAACAAATGTGGCATGAGCGGAAAACATATGCACCAAATTACAAAGTGTGAAAGTCAAAGTTCTGTATAAAATTTTTAAATTAAAAAAATTTCAAACAGTTTCCAGGAAGTTTAACAAATGAAATTTCCCAACACTCATCCAATGTCCATTCAAGGAGGGCAAATCCATCCATCAATATGAAGAGATCTATAAAAGAAAACAGGGACTTTGAAGAAGGGATCCCTGATTTTTCATACCCAAATGTCGCCCGATTATTGAGCAAGGCCCTGACGAGTTAGTGAGGGTTTCCCTTTTGTTTTTGTTTCAGTCTATTTTCATGTTTAGGTTTTTTCTAATATGATGTCATTGGTGGACCTTAATATACGGCGTTGCACCATACTCTGATTGTTACCACTACATGTGGTAGCATCTTCCTTCTCTCTCGGGGGCTTACTATAGCCTTGTTGCTATCCTTTTACCCCACGAGAGGAATCTTCCAGTGTCTGACTCAATGTTTCTTCCTCTTTAACTCTATCTCAAGTACCAAGCTTTCTACCCATCCCTTCTATCACCTTCTTTTGTAGTTGATATCAATGTATAAATTCAACCAAAGCTAGAAGGAAGGGCTTGAAATATATGTTACTAGAAACCAGAAAGGGGAAACGACAACGAGACAAGAAACGGAGTTTGGAGATTTCACATTCAAGAAACAAGGAGAGAGAAAAACAAGAAAAATATGAAACATACAACCAAGAATTTGTTTCACATTCAAGAAATGAGGAGAGAGAGAAATCAAGAAAAATATGAAACATAAAACCAAGCATTCATCATTAACATTCTCGAATACTATGGTTCATAGGTAGTTGCTCATAGGCTTTAGCTACCCACATTGGCCATTCCTTAATACTTATAGTGATCAACATAGCTTCCATTTCTCACATAAGCCATTCTTGAATACCCATGTTTGATCCTCTAGGCTAGAAAATACAATAGTGAAGAAACACTTGGCACCGAATTCAAGTTTGATTTAACCTTTGCATTTTCCGGATGAGTATATGATCCCACATACATTGTATATATTCTTGGATGTGACATGAGTGGATCTCAAATTTTGGATCTATTGTATCATTTTCCACACAGTTATTGGGTTATTGTTTTCATGGTTGGGTAACAAGATGGTGGAGATTGAGTTGATCTCCATTGGATATAGAGCCAAAAATAGAGGGTTGTCTCGAACTATTGCCACTTGCAGAACCATAAATACTACAACATGCGTTTGAAGACAAAATATAAAGAGAAAACTTTCAAAAATTTATCTTTAATCCATTATAATAGAAAACTAATCTTTATAATAATAAAAATAATATATTTTAAAGGTATAGTTGAACTAGATATTAAATTGCTAGTTTGTGAGAAAAAAATAAAAAATTAAAATACACTAAATTATTTAACTACTAATTTACAAAAATATATATATAATATCTATACATGTTACTAATTTATAAAAGAGATTTGATCCCTTTAGGGTGTTGGTATATCCGAAATTAAGATGGATCTAGGCTAGTATATATTATTTACCATAATTATTGTTAAAGTGTATAATGGCTATCTCATATTTGTATTTGCATTGATTGAATGATTATTATGTGTAGTCATGTTTTATATTAACTATTTTAATGCATCATATATATGGTTTTGTATAGTAAATGTATTTTTATGTTAAATTTTAATAATTAAATTTAGATATTCTTTCTTGATATTAGTTATTTTTTATTAATTTTCATTTTATTATGTTGGATCCATTAAAATTATCTGAGTCAATGTTTCCAATTAACAAGTGTGGTTGATCAATATAAATAAGTGAAACAAATTATTAAATTGTGATTTTTTTTAATTTCTACTTAGTTAAATATTATATATAAATATCACTTGTGGTTATAACATACCAAACGATTCATTTTTAGTTGTTAAATATGATTATGTTAAAAATAACTTTAAAGAAAATGTTATCACCCATGGTTAGAACTTACCAAACCATTCTTTTTTAGTCCCTAGATTTGTTTATGTTAAAATAACTTTTGAAAAAATGTTATGGCCAATAGTTTTGTTATATTACATGGTTTTGTACTTTATATTCATTTAATTTGCTAGTTTTTGCACATGGTTTTGTTAGATTCCATGGTTCTGTGTTTAATATTTATTTAATTTATTACTTTTTCCTCATCAATTTTCTTTCATAAATTAAAACAAGCAAGAGAGACCTTGAAGTTTTGAAAAGAAATGTCATAATCTAGGTATTTTATTCTAGGCCCCTCTTAATATATTTTTTGTTGTTAGATTTTTGTGCCATGAGACCCTTTCCACCTGGGGAATATGTTATAAGATTTGGCATTTGAACTCAGTCAAAATAAAACAAAATCAAATCAAATCAAATTAAAAAACATAAAATTCTCCAGTGCATAGTTTTTTCTTGCCCATGGTTTTTTCCCATGGTACTCCTAACCCATGGTTTTTGTCCATGGTATTTTCTGCAATGTAACCTATTCAAAGGCTAATAACTAAAGAAACCTAGATCCATTTTAACTGTGGATCAAGCGTTAAGAGGATCAAATCCCTTCACTTAAAGAGGTTTGTAGAGAGAGAGAGAGAGAGAGAGAGAGAGAGAGAGAGAGAGATTTGATCTCTCTTGATGCTCGAGAGAGAGAGAGATCTACGCTGGTTATGTATAAATGAAGAGGAGTATTTTCTTGTAGTAGTACTCCTATTTGTTTTGTATTTAAATTTTATTAAATGATGGATTTCTATTTTGTATTTTGATTTTTGAGACTTGTTTATTTTTATAAATTTACAGTTATTTCTATCACTATTTTTATGTAATCATGAAACTTTCCATATTTATCATAGTTGAAATTATGTTTGTATTATAGACATATTAATCAATAGCTTGTTTCTCTTAAGCTTTATTATTGCAAATTATCTAACATAATTTATGGGATAAAACTATTAATGGGATGGATAATAGATAATTATTATTTTTTATATATTAAATTAATGTCTTTGGTTGATGATATTTAATATTATAGATAGTCTAATAGTTGATAAAAGTTTCTATAGGATGGTTTTATCAAAATCCTTTTCCAATCATTTGAGAGGTTATAAACCAGACCAATGGGAAAAAAAAAATATTGTGTCCCAATGTTTATATAAAATAATTAATTAACTAGAAAAATTAACTAAATTATTTAACTACTAATTTATAAAAATATATATATAATATCTATATACATTACTAATTTATAAAAATATATATAAAAAAACCTTATGCATTTAAATTTATAATTTTATATAAAAAAAATACACATTTTAAATGTTAAATACAATCACTAAATCCACTTTTAAATAAAAGCAACACAAAAATAACAACAACAACAAAAAATTGTAAAAACTTAACCATACACTGCTATACATCAATGGCTACAATTAAAAAAATAACATAACTTTAACTAATAAAATCCCTAAATAGTCAACATTGTTAAAGATATATTAAGCACTATTGTAAGGTGTTGTCACTAGGGAGAACACCCAACCTATTTGCAACAAACCTGTTCCGTTAGCACCTAAGCTATATATGGCTGACTTCTAACCATAGACAATGAAAATGCTTTCAAAAACTATCCAGAAAACCAATGCCTTTTATGATTCATTTCGATGTCCAATCGGGAAGAGATCCATATTGCAAATGAACAGATTAACGTTTTCCATAAAACAGTTTCAAGAAACAAACCTTTTTTTGAAAACCCAGTTTCTTGCATTAAAAAACGAAAACTACTGTATAAAACACTGTTTTCCGTGCAGTTTTTTCCAGAAACAAAGACTTCTGTTCCGTTTCTAGTAACAAACCGAGATTTCTGATTAAGAACTATTGTGAAATGGAAAGAGAGCAAGAAAATCTTTTCATGTTGCATTGAAATAAGGGAGGGCAAGGAGTTACCCTGAGAAGTCTACGTTGTTGTCTTTTCCCCTATTTTCTGGGGTGGTATACTACCAAACTACTATTTTTGTAATTTTTGGTGTGGTATACTACAAAACTACTATAAGAGTTCAACGTATATTTAATATAAATTTCATTGCCAATATAGTAATTGTGGGGCTAGTTCATTTGAAGCTAAATTCTTAAAAAACAAAACCCAAATAACCTAATTTCAGGTGAAAAAGTTGGTAGATTGTTTGAAGCAATTGAAATCGAGGAAGGAAATAAAGGAGAGAAAGGGTACCTGTGCAAGTAATTTCTTGGGCTCTTGAAAGAAGGGTACCTGTGCAAGTATTTTCTTGGGCTCTTGAAAGAAGACCAAGGCTTCTGACCCTTCCATCGTAGTCCAAATTTGCCAAGCGAAAATAGATCCATGTTTTGTGAGCAAGACATTGAAGAGGTCCTCCTCAATCTTATTTCTCAACGCATCCAAATTCAACCATGAAACAATAACTGTGAGCGAATTACTACAACATTTCATGTGAAAATATAAAACAAATTTTCAAATCAATTCTAAGAATGGCCATCGATCTAGAAACCCTAAAAATTGATCCAACCACCTATACCTGTTTCCATATAGCCACAGAGATTGTACTGTGCCCATGGTCTTTCATTTTTTTTTCAACTACTCAACATATATTTCATGTGAAAATATAAAA
Organism: Pinus tabuliformis; assembly: GCA_031772625.1. NCBI lineage: Eukaryota > Viridiplantae > Streptophyta > Pinopsida > Pinales > Pinaceae > Pinus > Pinus tabuliformis. Next base: position 634,914,212 of record CM062816.1, read on the forward strand.
CAAATTTGCAAATCAATTCTAAGAATGGCCAAATTCAACCATGAAACAATAACTGCCAGCCAACTAATGCAACATTTCATATGAAAATATAAAACAAATTTTCAAATCAATCCTAAGAATGGCCATCGATCTAGAATCCCTAAAAATTGATCCAACTACGTGTACCTATTTCCATATAGCCACAGATATTATACTATGCCCATGGTCTTTCCTTTTTTTTCAACTACTCAACATACATTTCATGTGAAAATATAAAACAAATTTGCAAATCAATTCTTTTTTTTTCAACTACTCAACATACATTTCATGTGAAAATATAAAACAAATTTGCAAATCAATTCTAAGAATGACCATCGATCTAGAAACCCTAAAGATTGATCCAACTACCTGTACCTGTTTCCATATAACCATAGATCAGATTGTACTGTGCCCATGGTCTTTCCTTTTTTTTCAACTACTCAACATTCATTAGCATACACTAAGGCAGGGAAGAAAACTTGTTTTGGTCTTTCCTTTTTTTTCCAACTACTCAATATTCATTCGAATACACTAATGTTGGGAAGAAAACGCGACATAATGGTCTTTCCTCTTTTTTTCAACTACTCAACATTCATTCGAATACACTAAGGCGGGGAAGAAAACACGGCAAAATGGTCTTTCCTTTTTTTTCAACTACTCAACATTCATTCGAATACACCAAGGTGGGAAAGAAAATGCGACAGAAATTAAATTTTTAATTTGGATGATCGATAAATTTTTTAATTATAATTATTTAATTTTTTATAAATTTTAAAAACATTATATTTATGAATATATCAAAATGTATGGAATGTATAATTTCTTATTTTATTGTATACTCATTTCAAAAATATATATATTTTATTTTTCAAAATTACAAAATAATTAACCATGTTGTAAGTTGTAATTTTAAACAAATTTAGATTTGGATTTTATATAATTAAACAAAAAAAACTATAAATATTTTTTATTAATGTTTAATTATCTAATACTAATATTATGGGTTTCCATGTTATTTAAACAAATGAGATTTGGTTTTATAATTATTATGTCAAACTTTAAAGCTAAAACTTAACTTTTAACAATGCAATCTTTTATAACCAATTTGGATGTAGTTCATTGTTATGGTAGTAAAAAATGAATCTCATGAGTCAATTTGGTTGTAGTTCATTGTGATGGTAGTAAAAAATGAATCTCATGAGCTTGGTCCCACCCACACATTGGTATAGTTCCACCCAAGAAACCATTGATCTTTCTCCATGAATCGGTAATATTGTACCAAGAAGCACCATAATGTATGGCATTTCTATTTCCCACAATTGAAAAAGCACCATAAATCCTTCTACATGAGCATTTTGCTTCTATATTGTTGAACTAAACATGGCAATACTTTCCTGTGGCAACAAGAATTTCCAAAACCCTCATCCCCCTATCACAATATATCTTAGAATCCGTCATGTTGGAGTGTAGTATCCCTAGTAAGCATATAGGAGTGTAGGGGAACACAACCTCAAAGTCAATGGGAAGCCAAGGGGAAAGGTTTGTGCATCTAAGAGGGATACCTCGATTACATAGATGTGGTTTTCTAAGCTTTTTCATTAATCAAATGTATATTTGAGGGGGAATTCAGCCATAGAAAAAAGGTTTGACTAAATTTTCATACACAAGGGTTGATTCTACTTCGAATTTTGATAATTTGTGTTTACTCACTTTAATGTCATTACATATAACTAATAATTTGCAAGTCCTTGTCTCATTTGATCTCATTTTATTTCAATTGTGAAGTGACTAAGCCTTGAACCCCAAATCCTCATAGCTAAGATTTACAAAGTATGCATTGCCTCATTTCCTCTCATTTTACTTCAGTTAAATGGAGCAACTATGCCTTAGCCCCAAACCCACACAACTAAGCTTTGCACACTACTCTCTCCCTGGTATTGCACTTGGTTTAGATATACTTCTTTTAGAAGAGAAGCAATGTCTCACTAAATACCTTACATGTTAACTTATCATCTGATACCATTACATTTTCCAAGCATTGAGAACATTAATAAAATTTCAAAATTCAATTTCACACTCATTTGATGTAATCACCATGTTCCATCAATTTCAGGTAAACTCTGCAAATAAATGTAAGTAATTATTTTGATTTTTTTCATTGATTCTAAATTAGAAAGTGAGAAAACTACAGATGCATCTTTATTTTTAAAGTACAATCATCCAAAAAAACTCATCAAAGACTAAATATAGGTTAAAACCTTTATGGAGTGAAACATATTGTTGGTATCCTCCAGAATAACACTACTCTTAGAAGTTAGGTTTATATTTTACCACAATTTGCAAGAACAAAATTGAGAAGCTTATTTTAAAGTTTTTATAACATGATATATTATAAAAAAAAAAATTGAAGAAGCACACAATACAAAAAAAATTTGTATCTAGTATCATTCTAGATAGAGAAAAGTACTTGTTGAGCTATCTATGACATGAGTAAGAATTGCTACCCACCTACTCTCAAAATCATCATGGACATTTAAATATTAAAAAAGGAACTGATTAGGCTGCCTATGACTAAATAAGAGTTATTCCTCACCTTACCAAACTATCATGTACATTTAAGCTATCATATTTTATCAACATCCTTTCTTTGATGCAACACATTACAACTTTCTATTAGATTTATGCATTATATGAGTTGATGTACTTGTCAGGTGCATAAATTCCAAAATAATTGTCCAAATGCCCATGTTTCCACTAAATTAATTGTTTAAGTAAGAGACACATTCTATTGTAGGAAGCATGCATAAATCAAACACTGCTCTACTCATAGTTTACAAGCCCAACCAATTTTTCATACACAAACACAGTCAAGACTAATCCACAATAACAAACAATGCTCAAAACAATATTCTTCATCAAACATCTACTAATGCATAAAAAATAAGGAGACAAGAGACACATAGAATATGCGATCAACTAGGGCCAAAACCTCTCCAACATGAGAGGAAAATCCAAACGATATCTTCTTCTTATATAGACTTCAATTGACGAATACCAAGACCATGGCCTAGACCCTTGACTCAATGACCTCTCCAAGACCAAGTCACAAGCCTCCTTGATTCAACTTCATTATTTTTCCTTGAGTCAACGATGATCAGGCTTATTCCTTCAATAACTCGACTATTGTTCAAATTCCAGTTCCATGGATCAGATCTGTAGTTCTTGGCCCTCTTGCATAAACCCTAGAATGTTCGGTTGACCAACCTTTTGAACCTTTATCTTCTTCGCTTTGATGGTATGAAATATTATTATAATTCAATGTGTAACCTTGCTTATCTTCTTCCTTGATTCTACTTCTTGGACAACAACAAGATCTTCGACCTTTTCTATAGTAGATAGTTCTTCCCTCCTTCGCACGTGTGGATATATTAGCCCTAAAACAAACCCAGAAACAACACCAAAATCTTCTCTCTTTGTTTCCTTCTCTTGGTTGGTTATCTTCGCACTTCTTATTATATATTTACTTAACCAAATTTGCTTGTCCACAAATGGAGGATGAGCTGCCCTATATGTAGTGTTTTGTTCGTCAAAAACACGTGCTAGGAAGCGTTAAGGAGTGCTAGGGGAGAACAAGGGAGCAATAGGTGAAAATAATGCAAGCAAATGAACGATTAAGATTTTGTGACAGGAAGTGTTAGTGAGTTCTAGGTGTGATAAGGTATGCTAGGCAGTGTTAAGGCATATTAGAAGCCAGGGAAACATGCCAAGATGTGTCAGGTGCTAGGGTGTGCCAATGCATGCCACGGAGTGTTATGGAGTGCCAGGGAAACATAAGGGAGCACTAGTTTCAAATGCATGGAAATGAATGACTAAGAGTGTGTGACAAGGAGTGTCAGCGAGTTCTAGGTGTGCTAAGGAGGGGACGACAAGGTATGTTAGGTGGTGCCAAGAAATGCTAGAGTGTTAGGGTGACATGCTAGGGTATGCAAATGCGTGTCAGGGTGTGCCAATGCATGTCAAGGTGTGCCAATGCATGTCAGGGTGTGCCAATGCGTGTCAGGGAGTGTTAGGGAGTGTGACATAAACACAAAGGAAAACTAGTTCAAAATGCATGGAAATGAACAAATAAGAGTGTATGATAGGGAGTGTCAGTGAATTCCAAGTGTGCTCAGGAGGGAGTGACAAATTTATATGCTAGGTAGGTCCAAGGCATGCAAGAGTGCCATGACATGTCAAGGAGTGGTACGGTATGATAGGGAGTGCTAAAGCATGCCATGGCATGCAGGGAATGCTAACATGTGCCACATAGTGCCAAGGGATTGTCAGACATGCCAGGTGCTATGCCTTGTCATGACGTAAAATATGTTGTTTAGTTGTTTTATGGCCATGGTTAGACATGAGCCTTGACTTGGTAACTTCTTAAGTGAGATGAGCTAAGATTGGGCATGAGTAGCCTAAGCTGAGTTATAGTTAGGTGAACAAGGGATAGTATAGTTGTAGTAACTATATCTTGGTCAAGGTGTTGTAGTCGAGGTAGGAGTTGGTTGGTTCCCAAGTCTTAAAACCAATTAGGTTAGTTATGAGGGCATGATAGCTAAGGAGTGTCAAGGCATGCCAAGGAATAAAAAGGCATGATAACACATGCCAGACAATGGCAATGCAAGTCGAGGAGTGTTGGGGAGTGTGAGGGCATCACAAGGGAGAACTAGGTCAAAGTGCATGGAAACAAACTAACAAGAGTGTCTTCTAGGTGTCCCAAGGATGAAGTGTATTAGGATAATTTCATAATAGGACTTCCAATAAGTAAGCCTATGATTACAATAAGGGGATGGAAAAATCAATTCTAGACAAAGGGAGACTTTTTTCTAGGGACAACATTATTTTTCAATGACTTGGTTGGGTTCCAAAGTCACAAAAAAGGTAAGGCTATCTATGAGGGCATGACAAATAGGGAGTGCCAAGGTGTGCAAGGAATTCCAGGAAGTGATAACACATGCTAGAAAGTTCCAAGGCATGTTAGTCATTCCAAGACATGCCAAGTGCTAAGGCATGCCAAGAGGTGTTAGGTGTTAGGGTGTGGTGCCAATGCATGCTAGGGAGTGCCAGGGAAACACAAGGGAGGACTAATTTTAATTGCATGTAAATGAATGAATAAGAGTGTGTGATAGGGAGTGTTAGCAAGTTCTGGGTGTGCTAAGGAGGCATTGACAAGGTATGTTAGGTAGTGTCAGGGAAACACAAGGAAGGACTAGTTTCAATTGCATGGAAATGAATGAATAATAGTGTATGATAGGGAGTGTTAGCAAGTCTTGGGTGAGCTAAGGTAGCATCTCTGGACAAATTTTGGGATGGTTTGGAGAAAATTTTGTGTTTTGGTGCAGACTTGCAAATTTTTGGCAATTTTTTGTCTAGCAGCACAACGAGCTCACGCTTTGCTTATTCCTCGAGGCTCCAACTGATGTAAAATCAACATATTTGGAAAGCTTATGACCCCATATCAAACCCCAATTTCCCACTTTCCTGGTCTCAGGCTCAGGTTTTGAGAAATTTGCAAAAACGAGGCAAAAAATCACCTTTCTGCCCCTCTCTTTCCATTTCGTTGCGCACCTAGAGACACCTTGGAAGAATGGCCATATCTCAGCCAAAAATTGGTCATTTTGAGTGAAACAATACTCTAAAGACATCTACACTCCCATATTTCTAGAAAAGGCTTCCGATCTAGATTTGGACTTCATAAAGGCACTCAAAAATGGCCTCTAATAGCTCACTATACACTTGGAAATTTCTGAGATTTTTGTAAAATTTTCACTGTGTAATTTTTTGTAATTCCTAGTATGACTCTAGTAAAAGTCAAAACGGTGAAGTAGATGAATGTGAGGGTAAAATTAAATGTAAATAATGGGTGGCTATTATTTATAATATTGTTTTGATGTAAATTTGACCTCATTTATGAGAGAGGTTGGAGTCAAAGTTAATTGTAGAAGACATTTTTAACTTCCCTAGACATTAGGGTTTGGTTAGAACACCTCATGGAACAGTTCCTAGAGTCATTGATTCAACACGTAAGAGTGGGGAGATGTTTTTTTGGTCTTTATGTATCAGTTTCTTAGTGATAGAACAGGTTGTATTTCATAGGAGAGAATTATTGTAGCTTGTACTTGGACATTTTCTAGAAATCAAAGGACACAATTTGCAACTATTATCTAGGAATTCATGTGTAGTAAGTTTGTGATGTTATTTTTTCTCTGTTATAGCTTTATATGAAATACATTAATCTCCTCTTTCCATTCATCAATTATTCAATGGTTTTCCTTACATTTTATAAACAAAATTCTTTGCATAAAGCTATGTTTTGATGGAAAAATCATTGTGTTACTTTATTTCTTGCTTAATGAATTCATGTTTCATGCTCATTAATGCCTTTCACTTCTTCTAAACACTACACTACACAAAAAAACCCTAAGATACATCACAAAAGTAATGCTACCTTTCTCCTTTTTGTATTTTTTGTTGTAACCCTTTGATCCTCTAACCTAGCTACCTATTTTTTCTCCCTTATCCAACAACAAAACCCTAAATTTTCCAAAACCCACTTGAACCTAGCTATCTAGCCTAAAATCCTTTACATTCTAGTCATCTCTTTGTTGTGATTTCATAGAGATATCCTTCTCTAGTTTGGTAGGACTAGCTACCAAACTAAAAGCTTGGTCTGTGATTACCTCCGTCGATCTCCTCATCAGCCTGGGACATTGTGGAGGATAACAGAGGGCATGAAAACTAGGGAGTGCCAAGGTGTTCTAGTGAATGTAATGTTCCCAAGTCATGGAAAAATGTAATGCTAGTTGTAAGGTCATGACTACCAAGGTGTGTTAGGGAATGCTAGGGCATGCTAACATGTGCCAGATAGTACGAAGACATGTCAAACAAGATAAGATGTGCCAAGTGCTAAGGCATGCCAAGATGTACAAGGGTGTGACAATGCATGCCAGGGACTGTCAAGGGAACAAAAGGGAGAATAAAGTTAAACTACAAGTAAATTAGCACATAATATGGTTAATAAGTCATCAATTTACCTTTTCCATGAGGGTCATGCTAGGAAAACCAACACTAGGTGCCAAGTGCCAAGTGTCAATGCATTCTAAGTGCCAAATATTCCTCCATTTCTTCTCATCTAGTTTCCAATAATTGATCTCAAATAACTTTAATATTAAACCATGCTAAATCATACCAAGTCATCTCAATGCATGCCAAACATGCTAATACTTTCCAAGTGCCAACGTGTGCCAAGTGCCAATGTGCATCAGGGAGTGTGATGCATGCTATGAAGTGGAAGAGCATATCGAAGAGTGCTAAGGTGTGCTAGAGAGTGCCAATGCATGTTGAGGAGTGTTAGGGAGTACTAGGACAACACAAGGGAGCACTAGGTCAAAATGCATGGAAGTGAATGAATATAAGGGTGCATCGGGGAGTGTTAATGAGTATTAGTTGTCATGCCAAGGAGGGAGTGACAAGGTATGCTAAGCACAGGTAAGGCATGCCAGGTAATATCAAGGAATGTCAAGAAGTGCTAGAGTGTGCTAAGTATTTTTGGGGTGTGCTAGAATGTGCCAAATAGTGCCAAGGCATTCCAGGTGCTAATACATGCTAGGATGTGCATGGTGCCATAATATGCCAATATGCGTCAAGGAGTTTCAAGGAAACAAAAGGAATAAACAAGGTAAAATGCAAGGAAATTAACACATAAGAGGGTTAATAAGTCGGGACTTTATATTTTTCAAAATGGGCATGCTAGGCACACTTATAATATGTTCCAATACATGCCAAGTGCCAATGTGTGCCAAGTTCTAATGTTTTTCAATGCAATATTTGCCAAGGTGTTCCAGGGCATGCCAACACATAATAGGAGAGTGTTATGCTATGTTAGGGCATGCCAACATGTGCTTGGGCATCCTACTCATGGCAAGATGCTCTAGGTACAAATATGTTCCAAGACATGCAAGGTGCTAAGGAATGTTACTGTATTGTTCCAAAGCATGTTAAGGTGTGCCATGAGTGTTGAGGAGTGCTAGGTTTCTCTCATTAATAGAATTGATAGAGCTTGATTATGTATTAAATAATATAGTTCCTACACACACTAGTAGAACTTTATTTAAAGTAAATTTGCTAGATAATAAACCTAATAGAGATGAATCATGTGTTGACTCATAGGAAAACTATATTCTTATGACTTGAGGGAAATGATACATACTAATTAATTCTTAACAAATTGACTGACTATTATAACCACTATGACCTTGGACACATAATAAAAAAGGCTCCACAACAATGGTCTTAAATTGTTATCTTTTGACAAAAAATATAGTAACAAGTACATAGCTTCATCAAAAACTCATTGGCATGATCAATGATGACGAACATTTTTTTACCGTCATCAAAAGTAACCAAAAAGAGCATTGGTGAGGGTCAATAAAATATCGTCACTAGAAATGTCACCAAAAATAGAATTAGTGATGGGCCTTTAACGACCCTCACCAAAGTGTCACCAAAGATAAAATTAGTGACAGGCCTTTAATGACCCTCACCAAAAGTGTCATTGAAAATGGATTTGGGGATAAACCTTAAAGGACCATCACTATATACACTTACAACAACGATTTTTTAAAGATCGTCACCATATGAGACATTGGTGACGAACAGGCATGAAGCGTCATAGAAAACTCATTGGAATGGTCAATGATGACGAACATTTATTGACCATCACCAAAAGTAACCAAAAAGATCATTGGTGACTGTCAATAAAATATTGTCACTAGAAGTGTCACCAAAGAGAGAATTAGTGATGGGCATTTAACGACCCTCACCAAAAGTGTCACCAAAGAAAGAATTAGTGACGAGCCTTTAACAACCCTCACCAAAAGTGTCATTGAAAATGGCTTTGGTGACAACCTTAAAGGACCATCATTATATACACTTAGAACAACACTTTTTTAAAGACCGTCACCATATGTCACATTGGTGATGGACCTTAAAGGTCCATCACAGCCTTACCCTCACCAAAGACCTTTTTTCTTGTAGTGAATTTCAAAAAATATTGTAAATGTAAATATGTGGAAGTCTAAAAGTCATATATGGACAAAAGAGTCATTAGGAAAAGTGTAAAAGTCTCGTGGAAGTCAAAAGGTCACATTATAAGTCCAAGCGTCATGAGGGTAGTCCAAGATTAATGAAGAATATGAAAGGCCATTCCTCTTGTTATAAAAAATGCTTGATTACTCAAGAAAAGTACTTTTCACCTTGTATTCTCCACCTAGGCATTAGAGGTAAAGATTGTTCTTTTGGAGAGCAAGTAGTGGATTAATGCTCCACTATTGGACCTAGTGTTGTCTCATTGTATCAATGTATCTTGGACTTTTGCATAATATTCAAAGCTCATTGAACCAACACACTTTCATGCATATATCATGAATGTAATAAGACTATTCTTTATATGTTTTTGGTATGTGTGTTGTTCATGTACTAAGGAAATTGCATTATTTCATTGAATTTGGGGGTCATCCTATTGAATGTGTGATGTAATTGTTTTAATGATCGTTATGTCCATGTGAACTACTTTTCTAGATAGTCAAAAATTCTTTCATATGTATGTGTGTAAGTCTTTATTGGAATAGTACTAATAATTTTCTTGTAAGGGCTCACTTTCTCTCCCATTTCAGTGAAAAAACCTTGATATATATTACAATTGAATGTTTCACAAGGCATCCTTGCTTGCTCATGTGAAAGTACATGTGTGTTTCTCTCTCATGGTAACGACTGTAGCGAAGGAAAATCTTTAAGTATATGGTAGTCGGGCCACATTTTCGAATGGATCTCCTACACCAAACGATGTGAGGTCTAATTGGGACTTCATATTACGGAGATATCCTATATGTTGGCAGATCCAGCACTGTCAATAGGTTGGTTATATAAACTTAATCAACTATGTGTTCCTTAATAATATTATCATCTCCTTCTCATCCATGAATCACGTGCGTATTCATGCAGGGGGCATTTTGGCATAGCCAAGACCATTCTCAATATTCAGCGTTACTTCTACTATCTTAACTTACCCAAGCAAGTAGAAAAATTCATTCAAGCATGTTCACTTTATTTATAAATAAATCCATTAAATTGTATGCATGGTTTATACCATCCTTTACCTCTTCCCTCTCACCCTTGGAAATCCATTTCGACAGAATTTTTGAGTGTTCTTCCTACTATTTTCTACAAACATGATGTTATTTAGTTAGTGGTTAGTATTTTTTCTAAGATGTCTATCTTTCTTCCCTATCATAAGACTACCTTTGTTTCTCAAACCACGGATCTCTTCTACTATCATACTTGGCCACACTTTGGATTTCCAAGTAGCATTATTTCTTATCAAGATTCTCATTTTCTCAGTATATTTTGGTGTACTCTTCAATCTATGATGGGTTTTCAACTTTGTTTCTCCACAACATTTCACCCACAAACAAATGGCCAAACTGAGGTTGTCAATCATACTCCAGTTCACTCCCTTCACAACTATTTTTTCCAAGAACATACAATGGTATTCCTATTTTCACATTATTCAACATAGTTACACTAGGGCCATGCACTCCCCTACTGGTTTCTCCCCTTTCAAATTTTTTTTGGGTTTCATCTAAGTGCACCCTCTAAGATGTCACTGACTATTAGCCTTTGTCATTTTTCACTTTAGAGATAAGAATAGAAACCATCTCAACATTTTATACACTCCATATCTCAATACCATAGTCAAATAATTTCTCCTTTGTAAGCTTCCCAAGATCCTACCAAACAAAGGCATAACAAACATCGTACACCCTTGTAATTTCAACTAGGAGATCATGTATGGTTCATGTTGGCAAAGCAACATTGCAAGGGCCAACACCATAAGTTTCATTCTCTAATATGTGGTCTCTATACTGTTCTAAAATTCATTGGAGAAAATTCATATCACTTGGAATTTCCTTCTCAGCTAGGCATCCATAATGTGCTTAAAGTTAACAATCTGAAGCTCTTTGAACCACCTCTCCGTGAAGAATCAGTCATAATTCAACATCCCGTGGATAATATTCTTGATTTTTAGCCTCCCCTCCTAAAGGATATAATTCTTGATTCCAAAATGAGGACACGTCGCTATTAGACATGCATATCATACCTTGTAACTTTAAAGGGAGACACTAGTGCAAGAAAAATGGATGACTGCACAAACATTGCAGCGCAATTTCCCTCTTTTGGTGGTTGAAGCAAGGATGCTTCTGGCTCTAAACAGGAGGAATTGGGAAACCAGGAAAGATGTACACCTTCCAGGAAAACTCATAATGTGGAAAGAAACATCTAATAATGTATTTGATGTTTCTAAAATATGTGTTTTTTTTTCTCATGCAAAACTAGTTGGGAAACTTAAAAAGGAAGTTAATATCTAAATAATGTTTTGGTGTTTCCATGCAAAAATATTTGTAATAAAGTTAATAAGAAGGCACCTTTCTCATAAAAGGTGACCTCTCCCTCATAATAGAATGGTGGTATTCTTTTCAAAATATTTTTATTTATCTCCCTGTTGTTTCATTGTGTCATGTATCATTAATAAATTTCATATTGTAGCTTTTAACCTTATATAGAAATTACCTACAAAAGATTTCTTAAAACAGAAAAAACAAACAACGACGAGAACATAAAACAAATATACACAGAGATTTTCCCTTGGATCCTAAAAATCGGGACTACAAGATTTATTTTTCATTATATTCCTTCCAATGTTACAATACATATATATACATTTCGAATCATTCATAAACCCCAATCCATTAGATCTAGATTAGAACATAGTCGTAGTTTCCTTGACTTGATCTACAAAATACTATGGACAGAAAACAATCATGCCCAAAACCATGTGCAAAATCCATGCACAAAACTATGGGTAGATCCACCCACCATCTTTGGGTCTGCATATATATATAAAATCTTGAGGCGCTACCCCAGATCCCATACAAGGGGGATAATTCCCCCTTGTAAAGCCCCCTGTGACCCCCCCCCAACTCATGCGACTAGTCGTGGAAATAATATAACACACACCCAACATTCTCCCACTTGTTGTTTTCTTTTCCACATAGGGGGTCACAGGAGAGCTTAGTCATTGTTCCAACCCTACAACACCCATTGTTTCTCTACACCAATAAAACTTCTCAATGCTCACAGACTTCATCAATGCCTCTACAACATTCTTCAAAGTGTCCAGCTTTACCATCAACACCTTTTTTTCCTCAACCGTATCCCTCACAAAGTGATAATGAACATCAATATGCTTTGTCTTTGGATGATAAGCAGATTTTTTTGCCAAGAAAATTTCACTTTGGCTATCACAATCTATCCTTATAGCTCGTTACACTAACCCCATACTTGAACACAATATCTGGAACCAAAATTCTTCCTTTCTTGCATGAGTGATTGTCATGTATTCTACCTCTATAGTTGAAATTGCCACTACAAATTGTCTCTTGCTCATCCAACTAACTACTCCTCCAAATAGGTTAAACACATACCCACTTATAGATATTCTTTGATCTAGATCTCCAACCCAGTCTGCATCAAAAAAGCCACATATTTCAAAAACTTTGTCCAATATTGTTCTTCCATGGTAGTATGGACCATAATCACTAGTTCCACGCAAATACCTAAAAACGTGCTTCATTGTTGTCCAATTCTCCTTCCCTGGTTTTGACATAAACCTGCTCAATACTCCCATTGCATGTGTAATGTCTGGTCTAGTATATACCATTGCATACATTAAGCTACCGACTTCACTTGCATATGGAACACAAGACATGTCCTCTTCCTCTTCTTGTGTCTTGGAACATTGTTCAGCATATAACTTTACACCTACAAGAATAGGAACCTTCACCGGTTTACTATCTTGAATATTAAACCTTTGCAGTATTGTCTCAAAATACTTCCTCTGGTTTAACTAGAGCTTCCTCTTTGCCCGATCTTGTTCAATTTCCATGCCCAAGATATTGTTTGCAGCACCAAGATCCTTCATGTTGAATTTGGAGGAAAATTGGGTCTTCAAATCCTAGATAATTTCTTTGTAATTTCCATTCAGAAAAATAGCATCCACATACAAGACCAAATAAATAACACGGTCACCAATTAAGTTACAATACGCATAGTGATATGCTTCTCTTCAAGTGAAGCTAAGTCCTTGTATATATGTATCAAATTTATGATACCACATCGTTGGTGATTGTTTTAACCCATACAGAGTTTTTTTTTACTTGCATACCAGTTCTTTCTTACCCTTCATTGCAAAGGCTTCAGGTTGCTTCATGTAGATTTGTTCTTCTAGATCCCTATGAAGAAATGTTGTCTTCACATCCATCTATTCTACCTCAAAAGCAAAACCAGCAGCAACATATAAAAGTAATATAATAGAAGCTAACTTGGCAACATGAGAAAAAATATCACCAAAATCAATTCTCATCACCTGGCAATAACCTTTTGCTACCAACTGATTTGTATTTCTCCACCTTGCCTTCTGCATTCATCTTCTTATTAAACACACATTTGATTCCAATGGGTTTCCTTCCACTCGGAAACTCCACTAGATCCCAACCCTCATTTTTGTCCAAAGATGCCATTTCATCAACCATGGCTTCTTTCCAGAGTTTTCCATCCTCTGAATCTACTGCCTCGCTAATAGTTCTGGGATCATAATCAGTAATAGAAAGATAAAAATTTGAACAAAAAGCAGATGAACTATACCTTTCTAGTTGCCTTCTCTCTCGAATTGATCTTCTCAAAGCTAGAGTTTGTGGCTCTCCCTCTTCTTATTCCTATTCTTTTGTAGAGTTTGATTCTTCCTCCTTTAGCTCAAACTCTATCTTCTCAAGTTCCTTTGGTAGGAATTCATGTTTAATAACATATTTCACCTCTCTAAACACCACATCTCGGTTGTACACAGCCTTCCTTGTTTATGAGTTCCAGAGCTTATTGTTGGAATACAATCCTAACATCTACATTTATTTTTTAGCCTAAGCATCCTTGACTTAGCCACATGCACTAAAAATCATGTTCACACTTGGTTTTTGGTAAACTAGCTCGGTGGACCAACTTTCCCTTGTTTTTTGCCTTTAAAGGCTTAATATTATGGAAATATTAGTCCAACCACTTTCCTAAACCATTTAGACATCTAAGTGCATGTTCACACCTAACCACACCTCATCCACTTGAGTTATTTGAGGATTGGCGCCCTGCATGAAGATTCCCCCTTAAATCAAGGGACTTAGTCCCCAGACCATTTTAGCATGTTTTAAAGTTACCTTCCTTGGGAAATGTGACCCTCCTCATGCTTTCCTCGTGGTTTATAGTTGGCATAGGTTGTCTTGAGTCATTGTTTCTATTTTAGGCCTCCCTTCAGCTTTTCTTAGCCTTTTCTAGTTTTTTACTAGTTTTTTCCTAGTTTTCTAGATTCAGCAATTTTTATATAACCACCTCCCTTTGGGATTAGAGGCTTGGTTTCTCATGTATTACTATTGTTCATTAATTTAATACATTTATTTTATGGAGAAAATTATTTCTCTCCTCTCTTGAATATCAGCAAATTACTTGTGTTTAATTTAACTAGAATTCTAGATCTATTGGAGTTTCTGCAGGAATTCTACATGGTATCAGAGCTAGTTCGAATCTAGTGGATTGTACATGGTTTTATTTGCAAGTATAGATCATCAAGAGGTGCAGAAAGCAGCAATGGATCATCTCTCTCAGCCCACAAAACTCGTTCTAAATCCTTTCAATTACTTCGAATGGAAGACAGAGATCACTCTACTCCTCCGAAGCAAAGGGCTTTACATGGTAACAATGGGAACGGAGACTGAACCGACTTCTGCAACAGAGAAGATCAAGTATTTCAATAAATTAGATGAATAAATTGGGCTGATATGCCTATCAATTTCCAGAGAACTCCTCTTTCATGTCAGCGGAGCCACTACTCCCGATGTGGTCTGGACCACATTGGAAGGACTATTCGGCAAGCAGGATGAAATGAGAGTGCATCAACTGGAGAATGAACTCATATCCCTCAATCCAACTCATTTCAGAAACCTTCAATAATACTTCACCAAGTTTAAATCCCTCCTCATTGAACTTTATGCATGTGGAGTCAAGAAAGAGGAAGATCAACTCATCCTTTCGATTCTCTCAAAATTAGGCCCTGAATATTCTGTATTTGTATCGTCTTTTCAAGCATCTAAATTAACTCAGGAAAAATGGAGAATGCCTCTATTGAATGACTTCACTATAGCATTGACTCAAGAGTAAGCTAATTTAGTCCAAATAGATGCCATCAAGCGTTCAAAGAACCAAGCACTTGCGTCTACTGATGCTCCAAAGAGCAGTGGAAGAGACAAGAAAAAAGGGAAGGGTAAATTTAATGAACCAAAGAAGGAGAGCCCCGTACAATCTTTAGAGAGCTCTTCTTTGCCTAAGGGTAAGAAGAAGAAGGAAAGAACACTTTGCAGCTACTATTCCAAAGGTTTTAATCCTGAAGAAAATTGCGTGAGGAAAACAATCAATGAGATCGCTAAGCAATTGCAGCAGCACAATCTCACTGTACCTAAGAATGAAAAGAAGAAGGATGATAACAGAACGAGAGATGGGAGAGGGAGAGCACGAGATGGTCATGCTTTAATGGCTGTAACATCCACTCCATCAGCTTGGAACCTTGATTCAAGTGCATCAAACCATATTTCTACATCAAAAGATGAATTTTCCTCCATCAAAGAAAGCACCAGATCCCCAATTTACTTGGGAGATGCCACACCCGCAAAGGTGTGCGGAGAAGGAATTGTATACCTTGAAGGGGGTTGCTTCAAAAATGTGCTTCATGTTCCCTCGCTGTCCAAAAATCTTCTCTCGATATATCATATCACTCATTCCGGCTCTGGAAGGAAGGTGGAGTTCACTCCAGACTCCGCAGTGATTACCAACATTTCCACGAGCTCACAGCTTGCACATGGAATTGCAGATCACGGTTCTCGTTTGTATTTATTCTCCCAATTTGTTCCTAAATCTATTAGCACTATATTTCTATCACAATCTAATGATATCAGCACGTTATGGCATGAAAGATTTTGCCATCTAAACTATAAGTACTTGCATCAACTCAGCAAGGAAAACATGGTAGAAGGATTGCCCACTATAAAATTCACAAGTTGTGTATGTCAAGGATGCATTATTGGCAAGCATCCAGAGCAAAAGTTTGACAAAGGGAAGGCATAGAGAGCTTCTTCACCTCTTGGGCTTATTCACAGTGACATCACGGGCCCATTCCCGCAGCCTTCAATCAGTAAGGCTCGATATGTACTCACCTTCATAGATGATTTCTCTCACTTAGGTATTTTTTCTGAAATTAAAATCGGAAGTATTTGAATGCCTTATAGAATTTAAAGCACTTGCTGAGAATGAGTCTGGGTGTAAGATTAAGATACTTCGTGCTGATAATGGGGGGGAGTATGTCAACAAATATGTGCAGCAACTTTGTATTGATGCAAGTATACAGCTACAACACACAGTGCCATATACACCACAACAGAATGGTGTTGTGGAGAGGAAAAACCGGTCGTTAAAAGAGATGGAAAATTGTATGCTACAGTCCAAATCATTAGCTCCTAAGCTATGGGCTGAAGCTATTAATTTTGAAGCATACATTCAGAACTGAATTCCTCACAAAGCACTCAAAGGCACCACTCCATTTGAATGTTGGACCGGTAAGAAACCGAAAGTATCGCACTTTCGCATTTTTGGTTCACGAGCATGGGCTCACATTCTGACAGATAAGAGGAAGGCTTTGGAGCCTCAAAGTGTTGAATGTATCTTTTTTGGATATCCTGACAGTGTCAAAGGATATATATTTCTAGACTCTCACACTGAAAAGTTCCTTGTAGCTCGAAGTGTGAAGTTTGAAGAAGAACCACTACATGTTTTTTCAGCAAACCCTGTCGAGGAACCACTTGTTGCCACTGATGAGGAGGAGTCTGAAACTTCTTCGAGCACTTCAGAGAAGCCATCAGAGAAGCCTCTTGGATCTAATTCAGAGGATGAGGAGTAGGTCATGGCTTCTCCAACTCAACTTCCAACTTGGGCAGAGAAAACCCTGCAAGATGCAAGTGAACTAGTCGGTGATCCTACAGATGCCAGAAGGACTATATCACAGTTTTTTGGGGCTCCTCAAGCCCTAGCTGGCACCGAACCATTGCTTCCCATGCATTTCTATATGAAACTTGGTTCAGATCCACAGTCACACTCTGAGGCTGTTGGAAACCCGCTTTGGGAGGCTGCCATGGATGAAGAGTGCTCTACTCTCATGGAAAACAACACATGGGACTTGGTTCCACTGCTGAAAGGAAAAAAGCTTGTTCGATGCTGATGGATCTATCGAACAAAGATTGATGTAGGTGGTGAGAATAGAAAGTACAAATCTTGAATTGTTGCAAAAGGATACTCACAGGTACATGGCATAGACTACACAGAGACATTTGCACCTGTTGCAAAAATGGACTCCATTCGACTAGTTTTAGCCATTGCTGCTTCTCACATATGGGAATTTCATCACATGGATTTGAAGAGTGCATTTCTTCATGGATATCTCAAGGAGGAGATATAGATGGAGCATCCACAAGGATACATTCAGAAATCTTCCCTCGTTTGTAGATTAAAGAAATCTTTGTATGGCCTAAAACAGGCTCCCAGAGCCTGGTATGCAAAGCTGGATTCTTTCCTGCTTTCCATTGGATTCATTTGATGCAAATCCGATCTGAATGTTTATTTGCTGCAACATGATGATTCCCTTTTGCTAATATTACTTTATGTAGATGATTTACTGATGACAGGGAACCTTACCTCAGCTATTGATTCGGCAAAATCAACATTGCACGATTGATTTTCCATCACAGATTTGGGACTGTTACACTACTTTCTTGGTCTTGAATTTTCTCAATCTACTTCAGGGATCACGATGGCATAGTCTAAGTATGCATCAGATCTACTTGTTCGCTTTTAGATGACAAAATGCAAGCCAGCAGCATCTCCCTTTCTTTCGGGGATCAAATTTGAGGATGTGGGTACTACACCTTTGGTGGACAGTACATTGTATCGACAGTTGGTTGGGAGTTTGTTGTATCTTACTCACACCTGACCTGATATATATTTTGTAGTAGGAGTTTGCTCCAGATATATGTAGGAGCCCCATGAGCTTCACTGGAAATATGCAAAGAGAATCCTTAGATATGTGAAAGGTACTTCTAGTTTTGGTATCTTTTATGCTGCAGATTGCCCACTTTCATTAATTGGGTACACATATTCTGATTGGGTTGGCAATGGTACAAACCGCAAGTCCACCTTTGGTTATGTTTTTAGCTTTGGTTCAGGACATTTTTGTTGGTCTAGCAAGAAGCAATCCATGATTTCTTTATCTACAGCCGAGGCAGAGTATAGAGGTGCAATGAATGCAGCTACACAAGTTGTTTGGTTGTAGGGGCTTCTCTCTCCGAGTTTGGTATTCAGTATCCACTTCCAACTGTCATATTTTGTGACAATCAAGGATCCATTCAGATAGTGATTGATCCAGTTCATAGGTAGAGGACCAAGCACATCAAGATTCACATGCATTACATCCACAAGCTGATCTGTGACCGAGTCATATCACTGCAGTACTGCCCCACTGAGGAGCAGGTTGCGGACATCTTCACCAAGTCTTTCACTGAAAAAAAAAAATCAATAAATAAATAAAAATAAAAATAAAAACAATAATCAGAACTAAGAGCTATGCTTGGAGTGGTGGAGACAACTAAGTAGGCCCTTCTAGCCACTTATCCCTTTTTTCCTCTTTGGGGGGGGGGGGGGGGGGGTGGGGGCGCGGGGGGCGGGGTTTCCCACGAGGTTTTCCCTCTTTCTTCATTTTATGAGGATCTTTTATTTATTGTACCTGAGTACCTAACATGGCATCTTGGTCGAGACTCAGTTTAGATAAGTGAGTTAGGATTTGGGGGTGTTGGAATGTAATCCTAACATCTACATTTATTTTTTAGCCTAAGTATCCTTAACTTAGCCACATGCACTAAAAATCATGTTCACACTTGGTTTTTGGTAAACTAGCTTGGTGGACCAACTTTCCCTTGTTTTTTGCCTTTAAAGGCTTAAAGTTATGGAAATATTGGTCCAACCACTTTCCTAAACCATTTAGACATCTAAGTGCATGTTCATACCTAACCACACCTCATCCACTTGAGTTATCTGAGGATTGGCACCCTACATGAAGATCCCCCCTTAAATCAAGGGATTTGGTACCCCGGACCATTTTAGCATGTTTTAAAGTTTCCTTCCTTGGGAAATGTGCCCCTCCTCATGCTCCTGGTGGCTTATAGTTGGCATAGGTTTTCTTGAGTCATTATTGCTATTTTAGGCCTCCCTTTAGCTTTTATTAGCCTTTTCTAGTTTTTTACTAGTTTTTTTCCTAGTTTTCTAGATTCGGAAATTTCTATATAACCACCTCCCTTTGGGATTAGAGGTTTGGTTGCTCATGTATTACTATTGTTCATTAATTTAATACATTTATTTTATGGAGCAAATTCTTTCTCTCCTCTCTTGAATATCAGCAAATTACTTGTGTTTAATTTAACTAGAATTCTAGATCTATCGGAGTTTTTGCTAGAATTCTACACTTATAACCTTTTAAACCATACTTATACCCATTAAAGATGCACCTTTTAGAATTAATATCCAACTTGGTTATTTTATCCTTTGGAACATGTACATATGCATCACAATCAAATACCCTTAGAAGTGAAAGAGATGGTTTCATACCAGTCACAACCTCATGTGGATTCTTATCCTCCAACATTGATGAAGGTGATCTGTTAACCAGGTAACATGGAATCCCCATTTCCTCTGCCCATAATTCTTGTCCTAACTTGGTGCCACTAAGCATGCTTCTTTCCTTTTCCATCAAAGTCTTGTTCATTCTTTCTGCAACTCCATTTTTTTGAGGTGTGTATGGAGTAGTCTCTAGTCATGCTATACCACACTTCTTACAAAACTCTTCAAATTCCTTCTTGCAAAACTCTCCACCATTATCTATCCTCAACACATTGATCTTCTTCTTTGTTTGATTTTCCACTAGAGCCTTAAATTCTTTAAACCTCTCAAAGACTTTAGATTTCTTCCTGAGGAAATATATCCATTTATTCCTTGAGAAGTCATCTATAAATGATACATAATATTTAGACTTACCCAGTGATGGAACTGACACATGTCCAAACACAACATTGTTCACAAGCTCTAATATCCCTTTCACCCTCTTAGCACTAGAGGGAAAAATCTCATGATTCTTCTTCCCATATACACATTGTTCACAGAAATCGAAATCTAGAGAGAAATTAAAAATACCTTCTACCATACCATTACCATGTAGTATTCAAATACCCTTCTGTCCAATATGTCCAAGACTTTGATGCCATAACATGGTATTTTCTCCAGAGACCACTAGGCTTTCTGCTCCACTTTCAGGAACCACAGAACTGTTGCACCCATAAATAATAGTGCTACCCATAAGCTTGTACAGAGTTCTAATTTGAACTCCCCGCATCAATACCAGTGCTCCCTGAACCATCTTGCAGGTATATTTCTCGAACATTGTTTTTATGCCTCCATCTTCCATCTTGCTTACATAAATTAGATTTTTGGCCAATGTAGGAATATGAATAACACTAGGAAGTGTTCTAATCCTTCCACCTTGTAACTTGAGCTTGGCTTTTCTACATCTAATGATTCTAGCCTTCACATCATCCCCTAATAATACATCACCACCATCATATTTCTCATACTAACATAACCACTCCCCATGGGGAGTGAAGTGAAATGATGCACCTGAGTCAATCAACCATGCATCATGATATACATGTGTACTTGAAGAAGAATCCAAGTGCACATCCACACCTTCATCTGAGGTGGTTTTCAGCTCTGCAGAAGGAGCATCATTAGATCCCTTTCCTTTCTCAGGAGATTTAGATCTGCAATCCTTTTTTTAGTACCCTTCCTTTTTGCATTTCCAAAATACCTTTATATGCTTTCCTAGAGATATAGATCTCCCTCTAGATTTAGATATCCCACTCGAGGACTTTTTTTTTTCTATTTTGGGACCTTCCTCATACAGACAAGGAATCTCCATTCTATCTCTCCATATTTTTTCGTCTCATCTCCTCCGACAACAAGGATAAGACTATTTCATCAAAATTCAAGGTATTTGCATTGCTACCTATAGTAACAACTAGACTATGCCATGAATCGTGTAGAGAACACAGCAAACTAATGCACTTATCTTCATCCAAAATTTTTATATCAATAGATAAAGACTGTCTTACCATAGTATTAAAGGAATTCAGATGCCCTTTTACCGAGTCTCCATCCTTCATCCTTAGGTTATACAGATTTTTCCACAGGAACAATTTGTTCACTAGAGACTTATATTGGTACAAAATCCCTAACTTGACCCACAAATCCTTCGTCGTAGCTTCCCATGTTCCATTCAACAATATTGAATGTAAGATACACAATTGTATTGTTCTCTTTGCATTCTGATCCAACTTCGTCAAGTCTTCTGCTAACATTGTTGTTGGTTTAGTACCTGGATCTACCGCAATCCATTTATCTTTATCCAACAGTATATCCTCCATATTGACCCTCCGCAACTCAAAACTCTTACCATTAAATTTCTCGATCTCGATATTTCCACTACTCACCATCTTCTTTCACTGCAAGAACAGATCCTACATATCTCCCACTGAATAGGGTCTACCACAGGCCCAAGAAAAACCTTTGAGTAGTAAAGGTGTCCCCTTGAAGATGAAACAACTCTGATACCAAATGTAGGTTTTAACTCTTTACAAAAATTACGTGCAAATGAATTCTTAAAACAGAAAAAAATAAACAATGCTGAGAACATAAAACAAATATACACAGAGATTTTCCCCTAAACCCCAAAACTGAGACTACCAAATTGATTTTTGATTATATTCCTTTCAATGTTACAATACATATATACATGTTGAAGCATTCATAAACCCCAATCCATTAACCCTATATTATAACATAACCGTAGTTCCCTTGAACGGATTGCTGGGTACAGTATAGGGTCTCTAAATGTACCAACATTTAATTTGTCAATCCAGATAGTTCATGAACTTTGAGACGTAGCACTAGAAATGCCAGAGAAATCCCCTGACAACCTGCAAAATAAATGTTATTCTATCTTGCGTTTTAATCTCATCAATAAATGAAATCCTGCACTAAAGAGAATTCAAGAAAACATCAATCCACACAATTAAATCATGCGGGAAATAAAAGGCAATTAACAATGTGAAATGAAATTCTAATTACAAGCGAACAGAAGGAAAACTGAACTAGAAATAAAGCAGTGCCAGCAGAATAACAAAAAGACTGTAAATGCTTGAATAAATTCAAAAGCAATTCAAAACCAGTCTGCTTGCACTAATTCTACCTGCACTAATTCTTTGTAAGGTTAACTTGAAATCATCGTCAAGTAAATATGTTGCATAGATAGCTTATGAAAGCAATTAAATTAATGTAAATCTCTAGCCTTCTCTGCCCTGTAATAAAATCTTGCAAACTCTCCAGAAGTTTAATGGAAAGTAAATGACACAATTTACTTTCATTAATATTGGCTCCGCGACATCCAAATAATATATGGGTTTTTGTAAGAAGACTTTTAAATGGATATGTCAGTGCCTCAAAACCACACCCACTCACATCGTTTTCATATTCCGAAGTATAAATCAATTTCATCTCATCAATGAATAAGCAGAGCTTGTCAATAAGAACAACTGGAGGAATATCCCAAGCGTAAGCACAAATAGGAATAATTTCTTAATGCAACAAAAAAATGAATTTTAAAGCTGAAGGGAAACACTGCAACAATTTAAATAACATTAACTTAAATAAGGAAAAGAGACTTGAAACAGTTAAGTCTTTCATACAGTAAATAATAATTTAGATTTTATTTAATCTAAAAGATGAGAGCAGTGTCGAGCTGGTCTGGCAGCCAACCCAGCCAGCTCACACCCTCTTTGAGTGCCTGATTCACACAGAAATAGAAATCATTAGACACAGCAAGTAGATAAACGGAACATGTTGGGAAATTGCTTCAATTAATTACTGAAACAGCATTTACATTATGCAGACATCCCTCAACTCCAGCAATACCAGAGGAGTGATCCACAGCTAATGAATTGCATGAGGCTACATTGGGACAGCTCGTCTTCCCTTCTGTGCCTTCCTCTGATGCGCATTATCCCTGACTAGGTCGATTTCCTTCCTTATTGTAATTAATTGAGATTACTTTTGGACTAGTGCTCCAAGCAGTTTATATAGGCATCAATTTACAAATTGGGGCTTTTCAACAGCCAATTAAAATACAAGAGGGAAGATTATTAGTTTTAACAATCTACCGAATTAAGAATTAGTTTGAACTGAGTGTCGAAAGAGGGAACGATTCTGGTGAATCGTTCCTCTTTTCTTGGAATAGTTGTTGCTGGAAGGTGCGATTTGACTGAGCGATTTTCTCCTTGCGTGAGTTTCTCAAAGGTTGTCATCGTCGCATAACTCCTTCGATTAGATTCGTATTGACTTGGACTATCAAGCATCGAATCTAGATTGATCACCATAATTCTAATATCCATATCATTCGCACTAGTGACAGGGCGATTATCAAGGTGGAATTTAGCCGAAAGCACTAGGAAGACGTCCTCTACTTCAGTAAGGTTCTATATAGAGGGATGATCACTGTGAGCTCTGAGTTCAACTTCAGATCATTAAAGCGTTTCATGTGGATGGCACTGCTCTGTTGAACTTCGCGCAGATCCTTTCTGAGCCGAGTTCGCTCACTCAGAGTGAACACGCCCATCCCATACAGCTTCAACATCTTTGTTAAAAATAAGTGGAGGTTGGGCCCCTTGTAAACGTATGGCTTGCGCCATTTTCCATTATGCTCCATCTGCTTCACCTTAAAACTTCTATCGATACATATAATGCAAATTGTCCCAATAAGTTGTATAACACCCACAACTCATAGTGGAGTAGAGCCAGATGCTACTCCTTGAATATAAATCTCAGGCTTGACAATGCCCGCGGAATTGAACCTCTAATCTTACTTTGCCCACATGGTCTTGGAGCTGAATCAGTAACAAGGAAAGCTCCATCAACAAAATGTATGAATTATGTGCTTGAAGCTCATGCAATGGCTCGAAATTTTTCATTGTCTATGTTCCATGCATCAACCTCCAAACATAGCATGTTCCATGATTATTTGCAGCGACAACCAGACTTCCATCCCACATAATTGTCACTTGTTTCAAACTAACAATACATAGACATATTACTGCCCAAATCACTTCATCACCGAAGATACAATTCGTGATAAAAAAAAACTTCAATAAAATGAAGGATGTTCAAGTGAAGCAATTAAGAACAGCAACGCAGAATCATTGGACTCATAGCACAGGAATTTGAATGTAGTTCATGAATCCTTCATAGTGCAGGAAGCCCACTATAACTAGTGCAAGAATCCCAATGCATGGTGTAGGAAGGTAAGTGCAATGGTGCAGGCATGTGAATGCACTGGTGCAGGCATGTGAATGCACTGGTGCAGGCACATCCCAAAGTATAATAAAACCAGCTTTAATCCTGCAACATACAAGCCTTAATTAAACTCACATTAATGCTATTTTAATCCTGTTAAAACAAAGAAGTAGCAAATACTCTTCAAAAATAATCATTTAGCCAATTGATAGCATGAGAGAAATAGATAAAAAAATAGGAAAAAATGGAGACCCAACACGGATCTACAAAATACCATGGGCATAAAACCATCATGCTCAAAACCATGTGCAAAACCCATGCACAAAACTGTGGATAGGTTCGCCCACCATCCTTGGGTCCGCATATATATAGAAGAAAAAAAATCTCGAGGCGCTGCCATGGACCCGGTGCAGGAGGGATACCGCCCCACTATAAACCCCCCTATGACCCCCCTCGTGCATGTGACTAGTCATGGAAATAATATAGCACACACCCAACACATATTTGCTTGTAGATCATTCATTCTAACATTTTAAAATTGGAAATAGGAAATCATGTTTCATTTGAAAAAAAAACTACGTCAAACAAATGGATAGATATATATATATATATATATGATCAATTTTAACTTTCACTAATGTTTGCAAGTCTATTTACAGGAAATTTTTCATTCTAAATTTTAAAATTTGAAGTAGATGTGTTTCATTTGAAATAAATGATACATTGAACAAATGGAGATTTATATTGCCAAATTTTAGCTTTCACTAATGTTTGTAGATTGATTTAAGGGAAATTCTAACTTTCACTAATCATATTAACATTTGCTTAGTCGTGGTGTGATGGATCCCTCTATACAAAAAATCCTACCATAACAAACCGACCAGCGGATACCAAGCACAAGCTCTTTCATTGAATTTTCTTCATAGAGAACTTTAATTTTGGTTTTTCCATTCAATTCTCATTGTCTAGAGAATGAAGGTATAAATATACATCTCTCCCTTGATATTATCTTCATTATTATTTGTTCAAATGGACCTATTCATTTTTTGATGGCATAATTCACTATTTCATTGGTATTCATCTATAATGGCTAGACCTATCCACAATGAAAATGGATTAGATGTTTGTAAGATATTGAGGTTTTAGTTGAATCCAATTTAGACTTATTAAAATTGTTTTAGTTGAAAATATTCCATGATGAAATTGGTGAATTATGGTGTTTTTCGATCACAGTATGGAGAGTAAATATTTTGCATCTTATAAATTTTCAATTTTTTTGTCTAAATAAAATGCATCCATTAGTTTTTGTATTGTCATGAATACCAAAATTACTTTAGTTTTTTTTTTTGAATTCAATCCTAATGATAGGTTGAAAACATTCATCGCATACATTAAGTTAAACACCTAAACCTCTAAGATTTTGGTAAATTGTAAATGGTTATAAATATGAAATGGAAAATTCATTGAGAAAACGAATAGCCCACGTATTTAGAGAACCATTCTCCTTTGTAATAAACTTGTGTCTTTCATTCATGAATAAGGCATTGGAGTTTTTCCAATGATCCTCAATCTTAAATGGTATCAGAGTTGAGTGCTCTTTTCCCCTCCTACTTCTACCTTCCTCCTGCATCCTTATTTTCTCTTCTATTCACTTTGCATAGATCTTTGTGTGTGATTTTGAATATGATTTATGTGCACTCCCACGTGCCTGAATGTAGAGGACAGGTTGATGTGTGTATAATCAACCTGCTTGTTTGATGACGTTGCAGTCATCGCTAGAGAAAACAAAGGAGAATAAAGGGTCGCAGCTACAAGATCAAGCTCGACCCATGACGAAGAATCCATCCCAGTAATTTTTTGGCTCTCTTTGTATTTGGATTGGTTTCTTTCATCGATCTAGGTTCAATTTCAAGTTTAAGCCATGGTGAAGGATGTAACTAGCATTTTTGTGTTTTCTAAGGCTAAATATTAATAAGAATTGTGCTTTTACTTGAAAACTTGGGAGAGAATATGTCTACAAAATAGGAAAGGTAATATGGGCTTGTAAAACATAAGTAGTGTTTTATTACCATATCTAGTTCTTTGCATTATGAAAAATTCTTGAGCTGGCCAACAAAGGTTATTTGCTAGCGAATAGTATAGTTCCCACTATACTTTTATATTTTTTGAATGTGTTAGAGGCAGATGCAATAGAGAGATTAGGGTATCTTATGAGAAATCACCTACCTGGTTAAGGCTGACAAGAGCGGTTGGATGTGAAGCATCCCTTATGTTGTTAATTTTGGCAACTACGGTAAAATTCTACCTTGGATAGCTCAAATGACCGAGATAATGATTGCATTAGATTCCTCTTTTCGAGAGGACAAAAATCAACCTAAATATCACCCAATTTGGTTAAGAGAAAGATGAATTATGAATTATTTTATTCACACATGTATTATGGAATGGGTCGGCCCTAACCTAATGAGTAACTACTTGGGTCAGTCCTAACCCCAAGTGACCCCTTAGGAAATCCTATAAATAGAAGAGACCTCAAGATCATTCATACACATCTTCTCTTCTCTTTTGTCTTGGTTTGTATAGGTTCGACAGAAGTATTTCACTCAAGGGTCTGAAATTATAGGCGAAAGGTTCGCTCTGGGTTAAGGTCTTATGGATCTCAGTTGTTGGCATAGAACAGGGCAATCTGATCCTTGGTCACTAGCACACAAGCCTATGAGAGCAAATATAGACCCTTGGATGTTGGCACAAAGACTTATGGGAGCAACTCTGGGTTCAAAGGCAGATCGGAATGTTTCAGTGCCCAGTCGCTCGCACAAAGTAGTCCTAGGAGTGACCAGGACATCAAGGTCGCTGACATAGCTTAGCTAGGGAGCGACTTTAGGTCTTTGTAGTTCATTCGTAGAGTCACAGGCGTAGATACCTCTAGGGAGAAAATCTACAGTCGCAGTCGCTCGCATATTGTATTCGTGAGTGCAACCCAGAAGTTCCAGTCACTCACAGATAGTGTTGATGAGGGCGACCCAGTTCAAATCTAGGGTTTTGTCATCTTGGCATCAGCTGGCTTCGGTGATCAAGTAGATCTAGGTTTCTCTCTAATTTTATACATATCTTTAGATCTATAGATTTGATTTGTTAGTTTCCGTTGCAAACATATGTATTGGGCTCATTGACAGTGACAACAGTACTTAGTAATATTCGACACAATGACAACAATATACAGCAATTGACATTAGTTTGTGACAATCAGTATGAGGGTTATTTCCTAGCATGATTAGATATCATTATTTTTTTACTACATAGACAAAGTTATAGATCATTGTACTCTCTTTTGCTGCGTCATTTGATGATGATCTAAGAAGAAGAATATTTGCAAGGGTTTTCCCCATAGTGGGTTTTTCTGTGTTCTCGAACTAATCGTGGTGTCTCTATGTGTGTGCATGCTTTCTTCTACTATTCCTTTTATATTCCGTTGCATTGATGATGATGTTGATGTGGTTTCTTTCTATGTAATTGCATATGCTGATATATAATGGTGTAGATATGAATAATCTAATGATGATATGGGGTGAGCTTAATGTATTTATGATGAAATGCAACTATCATATCAAAGAATAATGTCACCCTAAGAAAAATTAACTTGGAATCGGATTTGGGCTGAAGAAAATCCATGGAGATCACCCTGATGATGACACCCTTAATGGAAGCAAGAAGAGGATGGTGGAGACCTAAAATAATTCTAGGGTTTGAAAAAAACCCTATGAATCTTGATGATTAGGGTTGATGGATTCTATGATGTTAGAGTTGGATAGAAAACCTTGGTTTACAGAAACTATATGAGGTATAGTATGGTCAATGAGAATATGCTCAAGCACTTGTGGGATATTTAATGAAGCCCTAGACGGGATACTCCTTAGTAAATATGGTTGGATACTTGAAGACAACATTGGTATATGGACCACGGAAAATTATGGCTCTTGTAGGTTGGTTCAAGAGGGAGAGGATCACCTTTCATTGAAGATAATTATTTCTTGACTTATGATTCTTCTTACTTGTTAGACTTATGGATCTGATGATTATGTTATTTCTTGTACTTCCTGCTTATGTGTATGGATGTTTCTAACCTCCTTGATGAGATGTGATGTGTAGATCCTTCTTAAGGATCATTTTTAGATGTAGATCTATAAAGAGACAAATATGTACTTGATGAAAAGGTGAAAAAGTGCTTCAATTGGCCTATGTCTAAGGAGTAGGTGCTCAGATATTTGAAATATGCATGGTATGTTGTGTTTCATCTATTGGCTCGATAAGCCCTAAGAAGGCTAGCACCTTGTCTCTAGAAAATGATACTCTTCACAGTTGTCATGATGGATTTCATATAGAAGGATAGTTCATTTACTCCTATATATGAGTTTGCTAGTAATGCTTGTGAAAAGCATGATGAAAGCATATGGAAATATGAAAATTTCTGAATCTACACATCAGAAATCCTACTGCAATCACTGGTTTATCATCTCCTACTTTTTATTTACATTCAACAAGTTATTTAATTATTTAAACAGTGATGAAAACACTATTTCAGACTACACATACATACAAATCATGAACTGAAATAAACTGAGATAATCACACAAGGGACATCGTTATTTTAGGACAATCATCCCCGAAAAAACTCAAATTGGGAAAACTGATGCAGCAGCTCTGAGGGTTTTATTATTAAGTAGTATTTTTTAATACACTCTGGATTCCCTCTTGGCTATCCAGTTACAGAGATAAAAGAAATATACTGGCAGGAACCTAAGTGAGATTACCTCACTTCACCTGGCAAAAATCTCTATGTTCCAGCAACTGGACTGATCGTCCCCAACTACAATTTTGCTGCCCCTATACAATAGCTGCATGGGCCTGCGTGGAGAACACTGGGACATTGTGTTAGCACTGCACTACCTCCTCTACCTCCTGAAGCTCTGACGTCAGCCTTTCTGGCTGATTCTACAACTCCCTAGGCTGAATTTGGATTTCTGCTAGAGGGAGGCTCTTCCCTTTCGTTGGAAATGTTCGGTCCCTTCCTGGCCTAGTGTCAACCTCACAGGGTCTGCGTTGCCTCCTCTAGCATATCTCTACCTCTCTCTGTTGTGTATTCGAGGTCCCGGAGAAGATCCTTTGACCTCAA
Source organism: Pinus tabuliformis (assembly GCA_031772625.1). Taxonomy (NCBI): domain Eukaryota; kingdom Viridiplantae; phylum Streptophyta; class Pinopsida; order Pinales; family Pinaceae; genus Pinus; species Pinus tabuliformis. The sequence goes on from CM062816.1 coordinate 634,944,087, forward strand.
CTATCCCTTCCCCTCTGCTGCAACAAATCACTTGTTCGATTTTCTCAACAAACCTCGCCCCAAAAAAATCGAACTTTTTGATCTCTCAAGTGTATCTCCAACTGACCCTCAAGACTCCTCTTATACTTTTCCTGTTGATGAGTTAGTGGCTGAGATTAAGTCCCTAATCAATGGTTAATATTAAAATAGACTCGATCCTCTTCACTTAGAAGTTTCTCACCCATATTCTTATTAATACCCATTAATATTTTTATTTTCCTAAGTTTTGACTTAGAAACCCATTAAAAATATTAATTATTTTAATAACTCCTCATCCATGTGAAATTTCTCCAAACGATTTTTGGGTTCTGCAAATCTCATGTGTTCTAGCCCCTCCACAAAATTTTGGAGCTAGAGAACATCTGATGCCACCCAAAATTAACACTCCCTCTTAGCGAGGAATGCGCTCTGGTAATACTTCTCAATAGAAGTACTACACTGATTCACTGCATCGGTCCTCTATGTTGTTGTTGCTTGGCCTACTTCCCTTCATCCATTGCCTCACTACTTCTTGTACTGCTGCCCATGACTCTCCCACTGCCACTGTTGCATTTATACTACAGCTCCCTCTCAAAATGTTACCTCATGTTTCCCACAACACTATCACCGCTAACTACTACAATGCAACTCAATTGCTGAGAAGTAAGCAATTGAAACTTCACCCAAAAACTGACATGTTGGTCAGTTTGGATGCCTCGTGATGTTGAAGCTACCTCTACTGCTAATTTGTATTGGCCCTCTGTTTTTACTACATTGCTGCAAACTACTCTATGCCTCTCACACTGCTACAACATCCACTACGTTGCCTCAGACTTTGGCACTCTAGCTCTGCCATTGTCACTCCATCACACATCGCTCCAACCGACACTCGTCATTTTTCTACAATCATTAAGGGCTCCCGTAGCCACATGTGATCCAAGAGTTTGGGCACCTCAAGGATCCTGCCTACATGTAATCCTCTCGACTACAACTCCAAATCGCCCCACCTCTTCTCCAAAGGTGCATGAGCACTCATGGTGCAATCGTCATTCTCACCTTCCTTGTCAGCTTTTGCTAGAGCAGTGTTTGAGTCAGAAGCCTCCCCCTTGCCCTTCTTTCAGGGTCACTGAGTGGCATAATGTCCCAACTCTCCACAATTGAAGCATCTGACCTTGGTTATGTCCTTCTTCTTTCTCTTATGTTGCCTTTGTTATCCCGATGATGCAAGAGTTGCATCCTCCCCCTCCTCCTTCTTGACCTAGGCTCCCTTGCCGCTACTCCCTGTCTTGGTCAACCTCCTGAGCTCTTATTGTCAAATAGCTACCTACATCTCCTCCCAACTAGGGAGAGTTGCTCTGCCCAAGACACTTTGGAAAAAATTCTCCTAGTCCTCAATGACTGCATTTAAGGCAGTCCTGACCATGAACTCAAGATATGGTGTAGACCTCGCGGAAGTCAACTAGTCATAAATCCCTTGCAACCTGAGAAGGAAGGTATCGATCTCCTCTCTTTGCATATAGTACTGTCTCAGTTGATTTTCTAATAGCATCTTCCATTGGATGGGAGAACCCTGGTACAATTTGGTCAGTGGCTCTCACATCTTCCTCGTTGTTTCCTTCTCAGCAATATGTAGTACTACATGATCTTTGACCGCGTCTAGGATCATGCACTTGGCCTCAGCCTAGGCCTCCTCATACTTCTTCATTGGATCATCATTGACCGCACAAAAACTATCTACAAGGCATAATCCTTGATGCAATGTTTGTCTAGGATTGCCATGATCCTGGCCTTCCAAATGACAAATTGGATCCTCCATCCATTCTATCCTGATCCCTCAACCCATTCATTTCCCTCTCTTCTCCAAAATAGGACTAGTTCTGTTCTCCCTCTCTTGTTGTCAAAATAGCAAGACTTGGATCTAGATTTCTTTGGCGCAAGAAACCCTCTAAGGAACAATCTCCTCTAGACTCCCTCTGAGTCCTGATTTCCTTCACAGAAATCCTCCAACCAAATGTTGAATCACTCCTTCTCAATCTTCTTTCGCTGCTGCAACCCATATCTAGATTTCTTTGGCTAGAAATTTGTCAAGACAGTGACTCCCTCTACCTTGGCTTTGTCTCCACAGACACTAATCTACACCAACAGAAACAGCGTCCCACCAACTCCTCAAATTGAATCTGATATGCTCCTCCAGCCCTGGAAACTGGATGATTCAAACCTTTCAAGCTCTACGTTGGCCCAGAGAGCTGACACAGTCATTACGTGGCCTCCTCTCTGGCTCTGTGTCACCCTCTATAGGCTCGAAATGCCGACACAAGCATTGCATGAGCCTCTGCATCACACCTCTGGCTCTATGTCACTCCTGCAGCTGCCCCTCTACCTCTGAAATAGTTTTGTCACTCGAGACAACAGCTTCTCTGCAGCAAATTCTTTAGATCTCTCAGTTGGAGTCTTCAGTCTCCTATGATCTGCAATGATCTGATACCATGTGAAAATTTCTAAATCTACACATCAGAAATCCTACTACAATAATTGGTTTATCATCTCCTACTTGTTCTTTACATTCAACAAGTTATTTAATTATTTAAACAATTATGAAGACACTATTGCAGACTACACATACATATAGATCATGAGCTGAAATAAACCGAGACAATCACACAAGGGACACCGTTATTTTTGGACAATCGTCCCCAGAAAAACCAAACGTGGGAAAACCAATGCAGCAGCTCTAAGGGTTCTATTCTTAATAAGTAGTTATGAAAACACCCTGGATTCCCTCTTGGCTATCCAGTTACAGAGATAAAAAAATATACTAGCAAGAACCTAAGTGAGATTACCTCACTTCACCCGTCAAAAATCTCTCCGTTCTGGAAATTGGACTGATTGTCCCCAGCTACAAATGTGTTGTCCCTATGTAGTGATTGCATGGGCCTACGTGGAGCACATTGGGACACTGCATCAGCACTGTGCTTCCTCCTCTACCTCTTGAAGCTCTGACATCAGCCTTTCTGGCTGATTCTACTGCTCCCAAAACTGAATTTAGATTTCTATTGGAGGTGGCTCTTCCCTTTCACTGGAAATGTGTGGGCCCTTCCTGGCCTAGCATCAGCCTCATAGCGTCTACACTACCTCCTCTGGCATCTCTCTGCCTCTCTCTTTTGTGTATTCTAGGTCCCGAATAATATCCTCCGACCTAAACTATCCCTATCCCTCTGCTGCAACAGATCACTTGTTCAATTTTCTCAGCAAACCTCACCCCAAAAAAATCGAACTCTTTGATCTCTCAAGTGTATCTCCAACTGACCCTCAAGACTTCTCTTATACTTTTCATGTTGATGAATCAATGGTCGATAGTAAGTCCCTAATCAACGGCTAATATTAGAAGAGACTTGATCCTCGTCACTTAGAATTTTCTCACCCATATTCTTATTAATACCCATTAATATTTTTTATTTTCCTAAGTTTTGACTTAGGAACCCATTAAAAATATTAATTATTTTAATAACTCCTCATCCAGGTGGAATTTCTCCAAACTATTTCTAGGTTCTGGAGATCTCATGTGTTCTAGCCCCTCCAAAACATTCCAGAGCTAGAGCACATCCGATGTTACCCGAAATCAACAAGAAAGGGTGATTGACACTCTTATTGTTTTGATAAATCCTTATTGAATGACCTAATTTGATCTCATTGGTCATGAAGTGCATGGAAACCTTGGTGTGAGAGGTATAATTGTAAGATTGATATTCCATATCTCTTATGGTCTTGTCTTGATGGCATATGTTAAACTAGATGCAGTAACTTGATGGAGTGACCTAACAAAAAATGTTATTGAGTTCATAATCTTTGAGATATGATGTTGCATCTATCTGTTGCTTTGAGTCTAAACCTTTGATGAATGATTGATCTCATGATTTTTATATCCATATGTTTATGATCTAAAAGTTTTGTTGTTGCATGACTCAAGTCGATACAGGTTGCTTACATGAATGAAGATGAATGGTGCAGATCCCTAGTCAGAGGGAGAATTGCTTCTCAAGATTCTTACCCTTATTACTTGTATTCTATGTTATTGAAATATGATTTTGGTGCATATGACAGTATTGATCTACAGTAAAGTCTTAGATCTGAATCCCATTCATACATTAGGGTTTCTTCTCTGGTCCCAGTCACAGATCTAGGAGATTGTGTCCTTGGTCACATGCATGCTAAGGCCTAGACAACATCCGGGCAGCTAAATTCGCTCCCATGCTAACCTAAAGAGAGCAATCAGAGGTTTGACTATTTTTTACCATCATCTGAAGCTTTCTGAAGCTATCTGAACTCTGAATCGTGATGTCCCTGACATAGCCTTCCATTATTAACTGATTTCTGAAGTTGTTGAGTTAAATTGTTGATCATATAATGAATTATTGTGCATAAAATCATATGGCCACCTGGAAGATATCAGGACCATAGATGTATTGCAGATAACAGCAAGATCTGCTAACAGGAAAACATTCACTGTTTTCCATAACATGAACATGCAAATTGAACTTGTGTTTGCAGGTAATCAGGACATACATATAGATATGTCACTATGTTTGTTGGCATGATTTGGAATTACTGGTATATATGAAAAGTGTTTTGACATGATGCGTGATAATATCTTTGATTGAGATGTGCTTTGACTATAGATCTCTCTACGATAGAAATTTGGATTTGACCTGATGACTAGTGATATGATCTAACGGTTGTTGATTTGCCCTGATATCGATACTATGAGGGCATGATTTCTTATGTGAGTATTTGAAGATTGACCTCCTTATTATTAGCACAATGGTTGGAATAATTATAGTTGTGATTTGGCATGAAAAATGGAACCTACATCACTCATCCTTGATGCATGCATTTTCATCTAGTGACGGGATGACTTATATTATGCTTATGAGAATGACTTGATAAAGTTCAGATTGATAATGCATGACTTGTTGGCATGATTTGATATGAGCTCCACCTGTCTCCTGGTTGAAAGTATTAACACTATGATAAAGACCGTGATCTAGCTTCTAAACTTTGATGAGTTAATTTTTTTGTTGATGGTAAAACATTGAGTTATGTAAGGATGATTATGTTGGCTTAGCTAGTTATTATGCTTAGAGCATTGCAATCCAGATATGTCTAGATTTGACAGTTATCTGATGAAGTCAGGATGATGAGTTCCAAGGTATATTATGATTTTATATCCTAATGATCTACTCATGGCAGGTGATGAGCCTTTGATGATCTAATTAGAGGGAGATGGCTTATGAAGCCCAAAATAATGTATCATGGCATGATGAATCGATTTCTGGATTTTGGGAAATAAATTCCATATTGCAAAACTATTAGAAAATGTTTTGAATAATGAAAATGAAAATCCTTGGACACTCTGATTTGAAGCTCAAGATGTTGTTGAACTTGAAATGGCATCTGACGGTTGAAGCATTGATGTTCCATTTTGAACATCCATATGTATATGTATGATGTGCATAGAACCGTAATAAATTCATGAGTGAGTTGCTTCACTCACATAGAGTTGCCACCAAGCATGCTTTGAAATATCTTCATGTGATATTTCTCCTATGATATGTATCTGCATGTATGTATTGTTGATATTTGAGATTATTATCGATAGGCACATTTGGATGTTTCTTTAGGATGTGATCTACCATGATATCTTGGATGAGAGGTCCATAACATGATAGAGGTTGATCATGGTGTTGCTATCATCGCTAGCTGTGAGGCAGGATACGAAAGCTCCTTAGATAGTTGTTTGAGCATGATCTGGATATGACATGGATACAATGGATACATTGTGATGATCTGATTGGAAGTAAGTCCCATATTTATAGTTGGGACTGAGATCCTCTCATATATTGAGACAATGCGGTTGTTTGAAACAAGTTCAGGCTTGTGTTTGGCACCTCCTTGAGAGGGAGGATGATTATGGTATCCTTTTGTGATTTATGTAATTATATATGATCTGAGATGATATTTGATTTAATGTTCTGTATGAATAGGAAATAATTGTTATTGAGACAAGAATATGGAAGATATTCTCTCAAAGGAATCTTGGCTTTCAGAGATCATTCCTCTAGATGAGGGGCAATGTTAATCGAGGACACTAAGCCAACTCTTCCTACCCTGTTTGAGCTCCCAGTGTGATGAATCGAGATGGAGCACTCCTAGGGTTGAGGGAACTCTGGATAATAGGGTGTTACCCTATCTATATAGGGATTTACCCCTATCTGTTACCCATAGGGTTGGAGTTGAAGCTCACCTTATCTTAGTCTTAGCAGAGTATACCACAGTTGGCATCATACCCATAAGTAGAGCTTGTTGAGAATATTACTCCTCATCTGGCCAACGAGTTGAGGGTATGCTTGGGGGTGTACAACCCAAGGTGATTATGATGCAGGTGTTCTACCACATGACTATTCTTGGTCATTGATGGGAAGATCAATAGGTAATAGGATGGGTTGAGATGACCCGATATGATTCTGAGTTGAGGTTATAGATCCCCGATGAAATTCTAGGGTCGAGAATTTACTCCCTTGTGTGATGAGATATCCTATTGCTCGGTATGGGTGGAAGCTATTCCTCCCCGATGTGATTCCAGGTTGAGATGTTCTCCCTAATGATATGCTCTCTGATGAAATTGTTCCAGATAGTAGCCCGCTGACAGAGATTCCAAATAGCATCCTGATGGATAGAGGGTGGTAGCTTGAGCTCCCCTCCGATATCAAATTCTTCTTCTTCTAGATCCAACAATGTTTAGCATATAAGCAGGAACAATCAATAGATAAGCAAAAATATGCAAAGGACAGATCGAGATGTACAATGATTATTTGTGATCATGAGACACTTGATATGGACATGGCCCAACCATTACATGAAAAATATGATACATGATGACATTCGAAGATTCCAGAACGGCATATTGTTTGATGGACATATAGTGGCAGGTGGAATTCTCCCTAGTTGAGAGGGAGTGTTAATTTTTGCAACTGCGGTAAAATTCCACCTTGGATAGCTCAAATTACCGAGATAATGATTTCATTAGATTCCTCTTTTCGAGAGGAACAAAATCGACCTAAAGATCACCCAATTTAGTGAAAGTTGAGTTATGAATTATTTTATTCACACATGTATCATGGAATGGGTTGGCCCTAACCTCATGAGTAACTACTTGGGTCAGTCTTAACCCCAAGTGACCCCTCAATAAATCCTATAAACAGAAGATACCTTAAGATCATTTGTACACATCTTCTCTTCTCTTTTGTCTTGGTTCGCACAGGTTCAACAGAAGGAGTTCACTCAAGGGTTTGAAATTATAGGATAAAGGTTCACTTTGGGTTAGGGTCTTATGGATCTCGATCCCTGGCATAGAACATGGCATTTTGATCCTAGTTCATTGGCACACAAACATATGAGAGCGGCTATAGACCCTTGGACGCTGGTACAAAGTCTTATGGGAGCGACTCTGGGTTCAGAGGTAGATCAAAAGGTTATGGTCGCTCGCACAGAGTTGTCTTGAGAACGACTAAGACATCAAGGTCACCGACACAGCTCGGCTAGGGAGTGACTTTGGGTCTTTGTAGTTCAGTTTCAGGGTTGCACGTATAGATACCTCCTGGGAATGACTCTGCAATCATAGTTGCTCACATACTGTATTCGTGACAACGACCCAGAAGTTTCAGTCACTCACAGACAGTGTTGATGAGGGCAACCCAATTCAGATCTAGGATTTTGACATCTTGGCATCAGTTGGCTTCAGTGATCAGGTAGATTTGGGTTTCTCTCTATTTTTATATAAATCCATAGATCTGAATTGTTAGTTTCCAGGTTGGGAAAATATTACGAGCAAATAGATTGATTAATGAAAGTGATGGTTGATTCTAGCTTCGGTGAGAGCCGTATGATTCATTCTAGCTCTCACCATAGGAATAGTGAGTGACTCTGTCCCTCTCCTTGACAGTCGAGTGTGCTAACGCACCCTAAAGGTCCTCTCCTTAACAGTTGAGCCTACTTACGCATCCTCTCCCTATGGTCGAGCACCTCTCCTTATTAGTCGAGCATGCTTACGCACCAGTGTCAATAGTACTCAGTAGTATTTGACACACTGACAACAGTACTCAGTAGTATTCGGCACAGTGACAACAATATACGACAATTTACATCAGTTTGTGACAATACATTACAGCCATCAGTGTGAGGGTTCTGATTCCTAGCATGACTAGATATCATTATTTTTTTGTTGCATAAACAAATTTATGGATGATTTTACTCTCTTTTGCTGCATCATTTGATGACGATCTAAGAAGAAGAATATTTTCAAGGGTTTTCCCCATAGTGGGTTTTTCCTTGGTGTCTCTATGTGTGTGCATGATTTCTTCTACTGCTCCTTTTATATTTCGTTGCATTGATGATGATGGTGATGTTCTTTATTTCTATGTAATTTCATATGCTAATATATAATGGTGTAGATCTAAATAATGTAATGATGATATGGGATGAGCTTAATGTATTTATGATGAAAGGAAACTATCATAGAAAATAACAATGTCACCCTAAGAAAAGTTAACATATGCATTCCTCTGTAGAGGAGGAACAAGATACAACTAATCAATTAGATGATGTGATAAGGCTAGACATGATCAAGAAAAGTTCCATAAGGAGAATGGTGAGAGCTTTCAATTTTTTTTAAAAAAGAGAATCATGTTCTCATTAGCGTAAGAGGTTTTTTTAATGCAAATTTAGTTTGGTGAAATAAGCTAAGTGGAAAATAAATTTCAATTTCAAAACTTTTATTTTTAAATTTCATGAAACATCAAAAGATTTTATTTACAAAAAAAAAAGGTTTTAAAGTAATAATGTCAATATGTTAAAGGAATGTATTTGTTGGAAGAATAAAATTCTATTGATGTCAAAGGATGACTTGATGAAGATAAGAATTCCATAGACTCAAAGAGAACATTAATCCCTTCCCAATGAGTTATATCATGCCTCCTCACTCCTCTCCAATGAGGAGAAATGAATTTTTTAAGTGGAGAAACCAATTTTTGTACCCCTTTTCAAGTCGTCCTACCTTGAAATCAAATCAGACCCCCTCTAGATATGATGGTTTAATGTAAACATTTATAAGTCACAACTAGTACTCCTAATTTTCTCATCCAAATTGGCCAAGGATACAACAAGAATTTGGATATGTGGAGAAGAATTATAAGGGTTCATATCTCATGAACCTAAGAGCTAGTTCAGGAACAAGACATGGATTCTATATTTGTTTTGGTTAAGGATTATTGGTGGTTTTTTGTTCGAATTTGTTCTCCTTTTTGGTTACTTCTGGGAAGAATAGGAATATTTTTGGAGTATTACTCCTTGTGGCACTAAATTCAGCCTAAAGCTCAGCCTACTTCATACATGTGGCAAAGACTAGATTCAACTTCTTGGTAGTCTGAGATTCATCCTATAGATGAGCCCTATTACATACTTCGGACCTATGACTCAACCTATGAATTTTAGCCCTATGGAGAAGAAGACCTAGACCCTAAATTAGAAGCAGATGTCGGCCCTATGGAAAGACCAAACTTGGCCCCTCTTTGTGGATTTTGGTCCTGTGATAGTTTCATATTTGAAACTTATTTTGAGGCAACCTTGTGAAGAAATCCATAAGCCATTTTGAATCAAACTTTGAGTCGATACATGAAAAGCTTTAAAAGACCTTTGAAGCATACTTTGGGCAAATGCATGACGAGCTTTAAGAGACCTTTGAAGCATCTTTTTTGTATCTTTTGTAGCATTCCTTAAAGACCTTCGAGTTGAATTATGGAGCAATTTTGGAGCATACATTGAAGATTTTTGAGCAACAACTTTGAAGTATAATTTTAAGTGATTTTTGAAGAATCCATAAAGCAATATTTTAAGAGTTTTGGAGCAGGCTTTGGTGTATTGTTATTAAACATATTGAAGTGAATTTGAAGCAATTTTGAAGACATGTTTGGTAGTCATTCCTAGAAAAAATTTTGAAGAATTTTGAAGGAGATATCTTGAAACCATTTTGATAAAAAAATTTGAAGTAAATTGAAATTTTTTGCTTAGGTTGGAGCTTGATTCAAGATTGAAGTCCTCATTTATGGTTGGAACCTTGTGAGGGACCAATTTGGAGTCGAGAATTATATTTGAGGATTGGAGTCCTTATTCAAGGTTAGAGCCTTGAAGAAGTTAGATATATTTTTGTACAGCTTGCAGTATTAATTGTTGTAAAAGAGGATTGGATTCCTCACTATATTTATTAATAAAACTATTGTCTTATTATACTTCTTGTGTTTTGGTGTAACTTGTGATAAAATATTAACTAGAATAATATAACAATTGAAAGAAATATTAATTCACCCCCCCCCCTCCCACTCTCAGTATTTACAACAATTGGAATCAAAGCCAACTTCTTCTAGGTCAACCTAATAGTTGGAAGAAGGATTTTTGAATCACAATAGCTATTGAAGACGTTAATGTTCGCTAATTTGATGGCACGGTCTTTTCCTTTTGGAAGGTCAGAAGGAAGTACTACTTAATGTCTCTTGGATTTGAGGTTTGGCAGTCTGTTACAGATAGATACAACATCCCATATCCTCCACCAATAGACCCGAACGGGAAGAAACCATATGTGCAAAATGCCAAGGCTTTTAATTCTATAACAAGTGGTTTTTCAAATTCATAATTCACCAAGGTTATGGAAAATAGCTAAATATATGTGAGAAAATATCATCAATATTTATGAAGGATATGACAAGGTCAAATGGGAAAATCTTCAAACCTTTAGAAGGAAATTTGAAAGTCTCAATATGAATAATAAAAAAGATAGTGTAGCTTACTTTATATAAGTAGATGAAGTAATCAATTCTCTTAGAGGACTAGGTGAAAAAGTCAATGAAAAGATGATTGTCCAAAAGGTATTAAGATCCCTTCTAGATCGTTTTGATGCCAAGATTTTCACCATAGAAGAAATAAGAGATTTGGACTCTCTATCAATGGATGAGCTTCATGGAATCCTCACAACATATGAGATGAGGTCAATAAATTCAACTCACAAGGAAGTTTCATTCAAAGCATCAAATTCATCAAGAAAGGGGAAGAATTGTGATTACAAAAGTGGTGATTCTAATGCTGAAATGGTGCAATTTGCCAAGAAGTTGAATAAAGAATCCAAACTTAAAGGTAAGCTACCTCTCATTTGTTTTAGACGTGGTAAAATAGGAAATCTTGCAACCAAGTGTCCCTTAAAAGATGATACTGATGATGAATACGAACTTAAGAAAAGAAATTTCAAGAAGAGAGGCTAAGAAAAACTAATTTGTTCTCCAAGCAAGATAGTGATGATTCTAATGAAGAAGAAAAACATGTTGGAAGCAGATAAGTATTGTTCATGGCCTTCACAAATGACACAAATAACTCAAAAGAAGAAGATGAAAGTCTAGAATAATCAGACGGAAATATAGATGAACTATAGACTAGTGCCACAGAAGAAAATGAGAGACTCAAGAAAAATAATGGAAGGTTATCTCAGGAAATCATCTCTTGCAAAACCGAGAAAGAAGAAGCTAAAAAGATAGAAGAAGCCTTGAACAATAAACTAAAGGAAAAAGAAGATTTTTTTGAAAAATTGGAAGCTTAAATAATATCTTTAAAAAGGGAGTTGGACAAAGACAACAAGAATTTAAGGAGTTATCAAACCTTAGATATTATTCTAAGTTCCCAAAGACCACCACATGAAAAATATGGAATTGGATATACAAGTGAATCTTCAAATTCAAAGGAAGATACAGTGTTCATCATGAAGAAAAAACTATAATTTTTGTTGATCTTCTTAAATGATCTTATCATAATAATGTTGCAGGAAACAAGGCTCAACCAAGGAATGATAAACAGTCCCTCCCTGAAATAAATATCTCATCAAGAAAAACTCATACTAACAAGTATCAAACTATTTTCTTGGAAATTTTTTCTATTGTAAAAATTTTGATCATCAAGCAAAACATTGCAAGGCATATAGGGAAAATTACCAAGACAATATTGTTTACATAAAGATTCAATATAAATCATAACTTATAATTCCTTTTCTCCACTTTCAAAGTATAGTCTAGAATGTTACAAATGCAATAATCTAGGTCATGGAGCACAAAATTTTCCACTAGAGCCAAGAGAGAAAGTTTGGAGAAGGAAGACTAGAGAATATAACTTTGAGAAATGAAATATGGCTTTGTGTGCTCAAAAAAAGGAAAATAAATGGTTTGTATATAGTGGATCTAGAAAAATTTCATCTCACTAAGCACATAAAAGGATGGAAATGTGAAGACAATTTGCTAAAATTGCTAGGAAAGGCACAATGAATATTGTTAATGGCAAGGGAAAGCACAAAATGCTCTATATGTTGAATGGATAAATCATACCCTTTTGAGTGTCAACCAAATATGTGTTTAGGGACATGATCTCATCTTTCGTTCCAAGGAATGTGAGATAAGGAGATCATCTTCAAGAAAACTAGTCGGAAGAGGAGTAAGAACAACAAATAATGTATACATTCCTAGTGAAATTGAAGAAGGAAGATGTTACATGAGTCAAACAAATGAAATTTGGTTGTGGTACAATCATTTGGGACACCTAAGCTTTGATAACTTGGTAAAAAATAGCAAAGATCTAGTAAGAGATATCCCTGGAGTCACAAAGCCGACAAATGTTATTTGTGCACCATGTCAACATGGAAATCAAACCAGGATCATCTTCAAATCAAAGTAATGTTCGGCATCAAAGCCTCTAGAAATCATTCATGTAGATTTTTGTGGTCCAACCAAAACTCCAAATCTACAAGGAGAAAGGTACTTTATTTTATTTATAGATGATTATACTAGAATGATGTGGGTATTTTTCATAAGATATAAGTCAGAAGCACTATATTTTTTTTTTTAATTTCAAAGAAAATTTTCAAAATGAAAGTGAGGTGAAGATCAAATGCTTAAGAATAGAGGAGGTGAAGAATTTACCTCAGGAGCATTCATTGAATTTTGTGAAAAATATGGAATGAAGAAGGAACTTTTTGTTGCTAGGATTCCACAACAAAATGGAGTAGTATAAAGAAAGAATATATATGTATAAGAGATTTCAAGAACAGTGTTGTTGGAAGCTGACTTATAGGCTAAATTCTAGAGGGAGGCAGTTGGGGCAATAATCTATATCATCAACAGAGCACAACTTCGATTAAAGAGTGATAAAACTCCATATGAAATGTGGAAAGGAAGGATTGCCTCTATGAAACACTTCAGAATATTTGGAAGCAAAAATTATATGAAAATTAATGATGATTCACTAGGAAAATTTGATTCACGTGTTAACAAAGGAATTTTCCTTGTGTTAGAAAATCAGAAAGGAAGACAGATTATCTTATATTGATAATTACTTATTTTATTCTTGTAGTCTTATTAACTTCTCTTTATTTTTTTCATCTAACAATCATCAAATCAAAACATGAAGATCAATGACACCAAATATAGGCACTCAGCCAGTGCTAAAACCCCTTTCTAGGGGAAAACTCGGTCAAACTCTTCCACTAAACAAATTGAGATAGACCAAGACCTTAGACCTGATGAAAAGACTCTTCTGAGTCCACCAATTCGGCCCTCAAATTTTCCTTCCAAACTCCAAAGATCAATTGTAACAATATTGCATCAATACTACATCAAAGACGGAATTTTAGCCCAACTACTTTAGAATTTCAACCCATCTTATTTAGAATTTTGACCCATATTCTTCATAATTTCGGCCTAGATTCTTCGTAATTTTGGCCCAACTTCAGTTCTGTAATTTTATCCCTTCCAGCAACCCATAAACTTCGCACGTGTGGGAGAAAAGAGAGAAAAATTGATGTATTTTTCTTGAGAAAGACTCTCTTATCCTTCACTAGTTTTTGCACCTTATTTCTTGAATTTCACACCCCTTTTTTGATTCCATATACTGCAGATCTAAACTGATGATTAATGATAAAAATGAGGTCGACTAGCTGCCAATATATAGTGACTTTGTGAGGTTTAATTCCCTTGATGAGGCCGACTCTTCCAGGTTGAGGCCAAATGGTGGAGGAGGCCTAGAAGGCCTAATTTACATAAAAATAATTACTTTATTGACTAAATAATCCCAATAAGAGTCTATTACATTATGATAAGGACAATGACTCTTGACACAAACCCTAAAAGCCTGTAATGGAGTCTTTTACCTACTAAATATTGACCCAATCATGAAACCCATGCTTTAATAAGTCAATTTCATTTAGAATAAAATTTATTTTTCTTTCTTTTTGACAAATACATTACATCATGACTTAAATATAATTATGAAGACTAACACTAGTTACATTTTTCAACACTGCCTCTTAACTAGGGAGGTATTCATAATTACATATATACATAGGTACATGTAAGATCTCAAAATCATATGCTATATGAAGAGTCACAACACACACAGTGCTACATATTAGATACCTTAATAGGGTATAATCGGGTGGGTCTAAGATGTACTCAAGCTTTAGTCACTCTAGGTATCATCGGGCTTTTAAGCTCTAACACCATCCCAGGGATCTAGGTGTGTATATAAGGTCGGATCTCTATGACCAACACCACTCTCCCTACTTCAGGATCTAGACATCAACACATAGTTCGTCCAAATGTCCTCCAAAGCATATTGTTGTCACAATATTATTTATCTCTCCTAATCAGATATATATTCACCAATCCAAACATGCTTCAAATGTTCAACCTTTTATGGAGAGATATTACACAATCACAACCCCAATCAGTAATAAACCTTCAAATACATATACAAGTCAACACAAACCTTTGTGGTCATTATGATGCTACTTATATCATCATCATTCATCGATTTATCCAAATACAACTTGTCATAACCTTTCTTCTTCTTTCACTTATTTAGTAGCACCAAACACAGCCTCAGTACTTCTCAAGTATTTTGTTTGCAAAACCATCTATAGTATTTTCATTCATTCTTTGGTTTCATCCTTTCTTCAAGGTATTACTTATTACTATCATAATATTCCTTCCCTCTTAATTGGGGAGATATACCCTTTCTTCTATCAAGGCTCACTCTCAACTCAACATTTTCCTACTTCTATAGTATTGGAGAGATTTCAAGGCTTAATTTCTTTCTCATGGCATCAAGGTCATCTTGATCATCATAATTCTTATAGCTTCCTTTATCATGCTCAACATTATTATCATCTTCAATTATGAACATATTCAACATCATAAATACAAATATACATAATCATGAAGTAAACCATATCAAAATCATATTATTACAATGGAAGCATCAAAACATTCAAGCTTTGGAGATTAAATACCTAAACCTAGTTAGGTTCATAATCAGCAAGGGTTACATCATTTTACATACTATACTTCAACTTCTCACTAGGGTTTTTTCATAAATCCTAGACTCCATCTACGAGACAAAGATTTAGATATCATCAACTCAATTATGAAGTTTCAACAATGTGTTTTTAGAATTATATATCAAAATTTACTAGGGTTTGATACAAACCCTATATTTTATCATCAAAACTAAATCATATCAATCATTAAAAACAATATACTTCTAGTGTTTCATTATCTTGCCCTCGAATATCGATCTGTACTAGGGTTTTGTTACAAAGCCTAGATTTCAAAAATTAAAACATGAATATCAACACTTAATTTAGCATACCAAAATTTCATCTCTTATATCAATTTCTTTCTATGTTGTAAATCTTAGATGCGAACATAAAATTAGATAACAATTTTGACCAGGCAAGGGTTGCGATCATATGGAAGAATATACAGCTAGCTTTTCATTCTTGGATCTTACTATAACTATTACAATGGTTTTGTTCAAAAACCCTAAATATCTAGGGTGTCATTATATAACTTAGGAAAACCTAAAGGACTACGAATTTTATCATGACATTACCGAAACCCTAAACTTATCATATATTCTAGACTTTATCAAAAAAGCCTAAGACGACTAGGGTTTCATTATTAATATTCACATACCCTTAGCATTAAGAGGCTAGAGTTTTACAGTGAAACCAAAAGGTTATGGTTTCACAAGAATGATCAAATGACAAAAGATGGTATAACAGGGGTAGATTAAATATAGCAATTAATCACCCTAACAAGAATATTTATGATTTGAAACCCTAGACATAAATATTTTAGTGATGTAAAGAAAATTTCAAATGAATAATGATCATTCCTTTTGTATAAAGAAAATCTTGCAACAAATCTTGTAGTATATGACATACCTTGAGTTTTTCTTTAACAAACATTGTAGGACATCAATCCTTGAAGGGCTTCCTTTCCAACATAACTTATTTCATGATAAAATTCTTTCCTTTGAAGTCTCCTACACAACCTTTGTGTATTCTACAAGCTTTCCTACGAAGGAAAATATAAAGAAAAAGGTTATGAGTATATAATACAAACAAATCTCGAAGTGAGGAGGAAACCAAATATGAAAGATGAAACAAAGAAAAATATACTTATCTTTTTGGTAAAATGGTGAATGATCCCTCTTAATCTAATCCTTTGAGGGATACCTACACTTTAAAAAACCCAAAATTTCTAACAAGATATATTAGAGCTACAAACTCTAGAAATCAAAACACAAAAGAAAACATTACAAAACTTAAAATAGTAGACTTAGAAGGATATGTGAGAGAAGACTTAATATTATAAGTCTTTGAGTTTGGATTCTTCAGTCTTGTTTTTCTTAGGTGGAGATGAATCGGAAACAATTGCATGTTCCCTTTCTCTCTTCTTTTTCCTTAGATTTTCAGGACATTGACTTTTGTAGTGTCCCATCTTATGAAAATTGTAGCATTCAATCTTTGATATATCAACCTCCTTCTTGTGATGAGAAGAGTAGGCATTTGAAGTGTTGTCTTTTTCATCCTTTTTTTTGTCACTTACTAATGAGATACGAGCTTCTTCTTGACAGCATGCATTCAAAATTTGTTTAAAATTTGGTGTGTCTTTCCAACTACTAATTCTTGATGCAAAAGAGCTCCAAGATTTTGGTAGACCTAGAAGTGCAACAACCATGAAAAAAAAATTGGCACAACTTCATCAATAACTTGGAGTTCATCTCTTATTCTAGAGATCCTTACAAAATAGGATGATACAATGTCATATTTTTTCATCTTCGTTATTCTTAGTTCATTCTTGAGACTATTTATCTAACCAATGTTCTTGATGGTGAACAATTTGGAGAGGGCTTCATACATTTTTTTTGCAAAGTCTGTATTGGATATGTATGGGATTAGATTTTCATTTACTCCATCTACTATTAGATTCATGGCAAAGATGTCAGTTTCCCTATACTTTTCCTTTCCTGCATCATTTTTAGGTTTCTTAACTTTTCCTTGAACAATATCCAAAACTTTATGCTTAGCAAGAATAAGATCTATCCTCTTCTTCCATGCCCTATAGTTGGAGGCTCCTTCTTGCTTATTTTATGTCTTCATTGAGGTAGCCATAGATTTTATAATGTTTTCTTTTCTTGTTATAGATAGTAGTCCTTTCTTTTCTTATATGAACCTTTCCTTAGATCCTTCCTTCTTAACCCTTTTTCCAAAGGCCTTCAAGTTTCCTTTTTCTTTCCTCCTTCACCTTATCTCTGATACCAAGTTAGAAAATCAGAAAGGAAAAAATATTCTCTTATCTTGATAATCACTTTTGTTATTATTGTAGTCTTATTAACTTCTCTAAGTTTTGTATCAAGGAATCATCAAATGAAAACATGAATATCAATGACACCATATATAGGCACTTAGTCATGGCTAAAACCCCTTTTTAGGGGAAAACACAGTGAAACTCTTCCACTAATCAAATTAAGATAGACCAAGACCTTATATCTAACCAATAGACTCTTCTAACTCTGCCAAGTCAGCCCTCAAATTGTCCTTCCAGACTCCAAAGATCAATTGTAACAATATTGCAGCAATACTGCATCGGAGACTGAATCTTAGCCCAGTTACTTCAAAATTTCAGCCCAACTTCTTCAAAATTTTGGCCCAGATTCTTCATAATTTCAGCGTAGCTTCTTCATAATTTCGGCCCAGCTTCAGTTATGCAATTTCGGCAATTATAGTAACCCATAAACTACACGTGTGGGAGAAGAGAGAGAAAATTTGATTTCTTATGCTTGACAAAGACTATCTTCTCCTTTGTTATTTTTTCCTTCTCCTTTCTTGAATTTCGCACCCTTTGTTCTGCTTCCAGTTACTGCAAATTGAACTTGATGATTTATGCTACAAATGAGATCGAATAACTTCCAATATATAGTGACTCTATGAGGTTGAATTCCCTTAATGAGCCTGACTTGTCCAGGTTGAGGCTGACATGGTGGAGGAGGTCTAGAAGACCTAATTTACATAAAAATAATACTCTTTATTGACTCAAGAATGCCAAGAAGGGTCTATTACATTATGATAAGGACAAAGACTCTTGACACAAACCCTAGAAGCTTGAAATGGAGGCTTTGACCTATTAAACATTGACCCAAGCATGAACCCGTGATTTAATAAGTCAATTTCATTTATAATAAAATTTCTTTTTATTTATTTTGACAAATATATTACATCATGACTTAAATAAAATTATGAATATTGACACTAGCTACATTTTTCAACACCCTGGATACTCATTAAGAAGAAATTCATAAAAATGCTACAACAATTGTTTACAAAAGATAGTTGAAAGCATTGATGTAAATATAAATGATGCTCTTCTTGAAAAAATAATTTGTTTAAACCAATGAAGAAAACCCTATATTTTCATATCCATAGGAAGGTGTTGCAAAAGAAGAAAAGAAGCTGAAAAATCAAAAGGAGGAACCATCTCAAACACCATCAAAGTTAAAGTTTGTACAAAAACATCATCCAGAAGACCAAATCATTGGAGATGTGGATTGAGGAATACAAACTCGAATAAATATGACAAACACACCAAAAATAAATGATATTTCCTTGCTATCCACAATAAAACCAGAGCATTTCACTCAAGAAAGTAAGGATCCTCACTAGATAAAAGCAATGGAAGAAGAGATGAACCAAATTGAAAAGAATGGAACATGGGAACTAGTACCTCATCCAAAGGATAAGAATGTCATAGGAACCAAGTGGGTGTTTAAGAACAAAATGAATGAAGAAGGACAAATCATCAGAAACAAGGAAAGATTGGTGTGCAAGGGATATACTCAAATTGAAGGAATTGACTTTGAAGAACTTTCGCTCTAGTTTCCATACTAGAGGCTATAAGGATGTTTTTAGCACTTGCTTTTTCAAAAGGTTTCAAACTCTATTAAATGGATGTGAATCCATCTTTCCTAAATGAAGATTTGAAAGAAGTATACATGGAACAACTAGAAGGGTTTGACTCGTCAAAAAATAAATACTTCGTTTGAATATTGAAGAAGGCATTGTATGGATTAAAACAAGCTCCAAGAGCTTGGTATGATAAACTTGATCAGTATCTTCAACAACAGGGATTCAAGAGAAGAGTTTAAGGAAGAAACCTTTACATGAATATGGAAAAACACAATCTGCTAATCACACTAGTATACGTAGATGATATGATTTTTGGCAGCAACAGTGATTATATGAGTCACAAATTTTCACAAGAAATGTCAAAGGAATTTGAAATTTCAACGATTGGAAAGTTGCCTTTATTTCTTGGACTTCAAGTAACTCAATCAATGTTGGAATGTTAATAACACAAAAAATTACCTCAAGGATATGCTTAAGTAATTTGGGATGGAAGAATGTGTTGTTGTAAGGAAACTTATGATACAGGTTCCAAGCTGAGTAAGGTTGATGAATCCCCTACATTGGACGCAACTCTCTATAGAACAATGATTGGAGGCATTCTTGTTGAAAAACAGTAGTTGTGGCTGGTATTTTCATGGTCTAAAATAAAGGAGGAAATATTTATTTTCTAGCTATCCAAGTTGGCCCCAATTGAACAAGTCGGCCCCCCCACTTCAAGGGGTTTGACCCTAAGGTCAAAACCCACCTCTTGACACACATATAAATTGGCATTCATTGGACCTCATTTGGCATCACAACATCACTCATTCATTCCACCAATAACAAGGAGTTGTGTTCACACATGTGAAGGAGGAAGAAGGCAAAAGTTTCCAGCAAATGTTGACCTCTCTTATCTCTGTTTTGACCAGCATTGACTTGGACCTTCTTGTTGTTGTTTTTGGAAATAATACTGAGAGGGGGGGTGAATTAGTATTATCAAATCAATAATTTTGTTTCCAAAACTAATTTATATATGCTACTTCTGTGAAGTGAAGTAGCGTGTACACGCAACTGTGATTAGAGAAACCAATGTATACCTAGAGAACTTGTAATTTAGACAATTTTTCATGTGTTGATCTTTAACCAGTGCATCAATAACTTATTAAATAGTGCAATAAAATAGAATAAAGCATCACACATAAGCAACACACATGAACACCAAGATTTAAGGTGGAAACCCAATGTGGGTGAAAAACACTTGTTGTTGTCGTCTATGTCTTCTTTTAATAATAAGAAAATATGTTTACAATCTTGAACTGGTGTAGACGCATACCAGTACGTAGGCACCCACCTGCAAAAGGCTACAACCTTCTCTCATTTTCCAGCTTCTACTGGAACAGAGCTACAACCCCCTAGCTCTTGTACTAGCCAATGTGATTACTAGTATGTAGGTGTTGGCCTACAGAAGGCTACGACCTTCTCTCTTCCTCAAGGGACCATGTTTCATAAATTTTCAGACTGGATACTCCTGGTACACAATAATACACATGAAGGCCTTGTTTCATCAAAGTTTCATACTAGACCCATCAGAAACTTTGAAACTCAAACTGCATCAACCAAAAAACAGTTAATCTACATTCAAATCACTATCACCAAAACACTGTGTTGAACCCAGGAATTAGCTGCAACCTCAAAAATCATGCATCAGAATGTACATGCTACTTTATTGAACCCAATCTGCATGTATATGCTACTTCCTGTAATTAAACCTGTGTATACCTTCAAAACTACTGAAAACATAAAACTTTTGAATCAAGTCTGTACCAACCAGCAATATACTGAACATCTACAGTCAACTTACAGAGCTTTACATAGGTAGCAACAAAGATCACTTTTTCTCACTTATACAGTCAATCAATCAAATACCAACCACCTTATGCACTCAGTTTTATATTCGATCTAAGGATACTTCATTGACAGACAATAGTAAAATAGAAGAATTGATCAGATAGATCAATAAGATCTGAAGAAGAGGATTTTATTTTGTATACGTTATTTTGAAGAGTATAACCTGCGTATACACATGCTTTTGAAGAGACGAACCAGCATACAGATTTGAAAATATTAACTCATAACTTTGATGCACTTTCAGAATTCAGACAAACCCAAATCACAACATTTAAAGAATAAAACAAGTGTACATGATCATATATAGCCCAACCAATATCAGAGCATCCAATAATAAGTCATTTCAGGTCTTATGATCTTGATCCAACATTGAATTCAAGGTGCACAAAATATTTCAGATCAAATCACCAACATAGACCATGCAACATAAAATATACTTCAGATAGAAGTATTCCTTAGAAACCCATACACTTGCACACTTGGCCTTATGATCTTCTCCTCCTTATATAGCTTTAGGCCCTTTGTCAATACCTTGGACCAAAACCACTTAAGACCAATACCTTGGACCAAATACCTAGGGTCAATACCACGGATCAAATACCTCATATCAAATACCTAGGGTCAATACCACAGACCAAATACCTCGTACCAAAACCTTGGTTTTCCAACATGTACACGATTTTCTTCATGTGGGAGTGCATGTATACATATATGCTCTTTTTGTTCTGTGGACCAGCGTGTATACATTGTTTTGACTAAGTGGACCTACATATACTTCTTAAATTGCTTTTCATCAGCCTTTTCCTTTACCTTCTTTATTCTGATCAGTAGACCTTAGTTCCATCTTCCTATTCTTCTGTACCACTACCATGTTACCTCTAAATATACATGTTGTAATGTGAGTTTCCTTTTACCAAAACTGAATTGACCTGTGAGTGAGTTGCCATCAAGGACAACTCACTCAACCATGATGGTGTTGATTACTGTAAGTTGTAGAAACTGTTAGAGATAACATGCAACACCAAAATACTCTCCCCCTTTGACATCAAGGGAAAAGGATAGACCAAGAAACTTTCCTCCTTGGATATACATTATGTTGTCCATTCTCCCCCTGAGTACATGCCGAGTCTGCAGAGATATCATTCAAAAGAATAACATGACTCTATAACTCAACTAAGTGAGTATGACCTCCTTATGACCAGTGACTCATACATACATCAATCACCCAACCAAGTGGGGATACACCACGTTTGACTCATCCGCCCAACCAAGTGGGGATATAAAAATTGTTTATACATGACAGAAATACAATAAATATTACATCATCCATCCCATGCAAAGTGGGGATACAAATTACATCATTTTTCCAATAGGACTCATTCAAATGTATGAGAAATCATATCACACCCTAGACCTTTATATGACTTAAGCAACAAATGATATAAATATCTGAAGCCATAGTTGGACTCAGCAACCATAATGCCAACAATGCAAAATGTTTGTGAAGGCTAATGCTCCCCCTAAACCTATGGTACATGTGCATTGTCAACAAGTCATTCGTCAAGGAATCTTTGTCAGTCAGATAAAAATCAATGAACAAATCATATCGTCAAATTGTAATAATCAACATCAGACAAAGCACCCATAGCAGAGTCTAACCCATTGTTTTTTTGTCAGAAAAATATATACGCTTCTTCAGCCATAGAAGCCTGCGTGTATATGCGACTATACTTCATGAAACCTACGTATAATAACCTTCCTCTGAAAAACTAGATTTAACACCAGGATGATGCAGCAACTACTCCCAGCTTTTGTCTGAGATATTCAAATGTTTCTCTAGGCATTGGTTTAGTGAATATATCAGCAACCTATTCTTTGGAGGGAACATACTGCGATTTGACCTTTTTTTCAAGCACTTGTTCTCGTAGAAAATGGTACTTGATGGGTATGTGCTTGGTATTAGAGTGCATGACAAGATTTTTTGAAATATTGATGGCACTTATATTATCACATAGAATGGAGATGGGTGGAGTACATGTGATCTGAATTTCTTGCAAAGTTTGCATCATCCAAAGTAGTTGTGTGCAGCAAGATTCAGTAGCCACATATTCTGCTTCAGTTGTAGATAAGGCAATCGAAATTTGTTTCTTGCTGAACCAAGACACTAACCGGGAACCCATATAGAATGCACCACCACTAGTGTTCTTTTGATCATCAACACTTCCTGCCCAATCTGCATATGTATATACATGAAGAGTAAGGTTTGTATCTTTGGGATACCATAGTCCAAAGTCCTGAGTTCCTTCAATATATTTGAAAATTATTTTGACTGCATGGAAATGTGATTCCTTTGGATTTTCTTGGAACCTTCCAACAATTCCTACTGCATGCATGATGTTAGGTCTGGTACCTGTTAGATAAAGCAGACTTCCAATCATAGATCTGTAAGTTGGTTGGTTTACTGCTAGTGATTCATCATTAGAGCTAAGACTGCATCCTATTACCATTGGAGTACATACTATTTTAGAATCTTACATTCCATAATTTTTCAAGATTTCCCTGAGATATTTGGGTTGTGAAAGAAAAATACCATATTTTTTTTTCTAAACTTGTAGATAAAGAAAATAAGTAAGTTCACCAAGAAAGGACATTTCAAATTCTTGTTGCATTACTGAAGCAAAATTTTGACTCATGGATTCTTCATTGCTACCAAAAATGATATCATCAACATAAACAAAAATAATTAGCAATTTATCATTTTCAATCTTTGTGTATAAATTGCTATCTGCATAACCTTTTGTAAAGCCTTATTGTTGTAGATATTTGTCAAGGCGGAAATACCAAGCCCTTGGAGCCTGTTTCAGACCGTAGAGAGCCTTTTTGAGCTTGCATACAATCTTTACATTATTTCCAAGAATGAATCCTTCTGGTTATTTAATATAAACTTCTTCTTCTAAAACTCTATTGAGGAAGGCTGATTTTACATCCATTTGATATACTTTAAATTTCTGAAAACTAGAAAGAGCAAAAAACATCCTTATGGCTTCAAGTCTGGCAATAGATGCAAAATTTTCTTCAAAATCTATACCTACTTGTTGAGCATAACCTTTACAAACAAGTCTGGTCTTGTTTCTAATAACTTCTCCATTTTCATTCAGCTTGTTCTTAAATATCCATTTTGTTCCTATAATATATTTATCATGAGGTCTAGGAACTAATTCCCAAGTATCATTCTTTTCAATTTTCTCAAGTTCTTCATCCATGGCCTTGACCCAACATTCATCTTTGCAGGATTCATTTACATTTTGAGGTTCGTTGGAGGATAGTAATGCTAGATAGCTTGAGGTCCCTATAAGAGTTCTTCTTGTCTGTGCAACAGCCCCCTTTTCTCCTAGAATTTGAGATTCTGGATGATTCTTCTAAACATACCTGGATGGAGTCTTTTCCCTGTCTAGTGTATCATCTTATGATGCTTCATTGGTTTCTTCTTCAATATCATTTTGATTTGAAGCGGGAAAGAATTCCCCATCTTCCTCATTGTCATACTCCTCTGTTGATTTCATATGTTCCGGATTTCTGCATGCTTCATCAACTACAACATCAATTCTTTCAACAATTTTCCAAATTCTTTTATTATAACATCTGTATCCTTTACTTCTAAAAGAATAACCAAGAAGAATACCTTCATCTGCTCTGGGTCCAAACTTACCAAGTTTTTCATCAGTCCTTTTGATAAAACATTTGCTTCCAAAAAATTTAAATTGTTTTACAGTGGGAGGCTTACCATACCAAAGTTCATGTGGAGTTTGAATTCTATTTACCCGAACATTTGCTTTGTTGAGAATAGTCACGGCAGAAAATGCAGCTTCACCCCAGAAGGTTGCAGGAGTTCTAGATTCATCTAGCATAGCTCGAGCCATTTATTGAACTGTTATGTTCATCCTTTCTACCACACCATTTTGTTGAGGAGTTCTTGCAGTGGAGAATTGCCTTCTTATTCCATGTTATTCACAAAAATCAAAGAATTCATCTGATATGAATTCTTCCCCTCGATCAGATCTAAGACATTTGAGTTTTCGATTTGATTCATTTCAACCAAAGATTTGAAGGCTTTAAACTTTACAAATGCTTCATCTTTATGCTTTAGAAAACCTATCCAACACATTCTGGAAAAATCATCAATTAGCAAAATAAAGTATTCTTCTCCACGAAGTGAATTTTTCCTTGTTGGTCCACATAAATCAGTATGGATGAGTTCAAGAGGCTTACTTGTTGACCCTTCCTTTTCAATGAAGTGAACTCTGGTTTGTTTACTAATTTGACATGGTTTGCATATGGTATTTTCTGGGATGCTAATATCTGGAAGATCATGAACTGCCTTGAGCCTACATGCTTTTCTTATTTGAGAAAAGCTTAGATGCCCCAATCTTTTATGTCACAACCAGTTTTCATCTGTTTTGCTTAGATAGCATTGCTTTTGTCCTCCCTTGAGTATGTATAAGTTGTTTGGAGTTATTTTACCTTTGATCATGGTCTTTCCTGTATCAATATCACGAATGACACATCCGTTTGATCGAAACACCACTTCATTTCCTTGATCACACATTTCACTGACACTCAACAGGTTATGCTTTAAACCATTTACATACATGACATTTCCAGCTTTAACCTTTTCTTTCAAGAAAACAGAACCTTTACCTTTAATGATAGCTGGAGTGTCATTTCCAAATGTGACATTCTTTTCCTTTTCTAAAGCATTATATGAATGAACTTTCTCTTTCTCACCTGTCATGTGTTTGGAGCGTCCACTGTCAATGTACCACTGTTTTTTTGTCCTTTTGCATACAAAGTTATGCCACATCTTTTTGATTGAGATTCCTTCCTTATCCATATCTTGGGATTAAATGGTGTTTGCTCCTTTTGAAGTGTTGGTCGAAATTTTCTCCTGCATTCAGATTCTTCATGACCAAAGTTGTTACAAATCGAGCATTCTATTTCATTTTCAAGAGGAGAAAAGTTATTATAGGAACTTTTCTTGATTTCTGTTACACTCCTTTGATTTCATGCTTCTCTATTCATGATGGTTTTGTAAGAAACACATTGAGCAGCCTTGTGCCCAAATTTATGACATGAAAAACACTGACCATTAAAGAAGTTTCTGCGATCATAGAATCTTTTGACATTGTTTACCTGTTGGTTGCGGAATCTACTAATATTTATTCTTGGATTGAATTGAGTATTATTTACCTGATGAGTAGTTTTAGGCCTTTGCTAATGATTGACATATTGTTCACTGGTCTTTGCTGCATCAAGATAGCTTTTGGCGAAGGTTGACGACTTCTGTGATTGAGATGATTCTTCAATATATCCAAGACCTATCTTTATTAGGGGAGAATGTTGAACCTTGATAATTTCATTTAAAGTTTCTGATCCTTTAGAAAATCTAATATTGAGAGATTTTTTCTTCTCAATATCTTTACTTAGACCCACAATTTCACATTCTACATTTTCATTGTGCTTTTCTCTTTCAGCAAGTTGGTGTGTCAAAGTATCTATGATTGTGTTCTTTTCTTCTAAACAGACTTTGAGTTTAGTGATTTCTTCAAGAAAGTCTTCCTCTTCTAATGCATCCAAAAAATCATCATTGTCATAAGCCATGAGTAGTCTATAATCTTGTTCAGTTTCATCTTCATCGCTATTAGATAAACCTTCACTATCTTCATGCATATAGTAACTCCTATTCACTACCTGTTTTCTATTGCCTTTTGCATATTCCTTCCCTTTTTCATATTTATCTTTATGAGGACATTTGGCAGCATAGTGACCGACTCTACCACAAGCAAAGCATTTGAAAGGTAGCTTACCTCTGAACCTTCTAGAACCCCATTGAAGCTTCTTGACAAAATTTACCTCATCTTCTTCTTCTTAAATGTGTCCTGATTCATTGTGCTCTTCCTTTTATTTTCCCTTTGTTGATGCTTTAAATGTGGCTTCTCTCGTATCTGATGGACCTCCTTTTCTCATTTCAAAAGCAATTAGGATTGAATGAAGTTGAGTCATAGTGATAGTCTGAAGATCCTGTTTTTTTTCTATGGCAGACACTTTTGACACAAATTTGGCAGACAAAGATCTCAAAATTTTCTCAACTAAAGTAACTTCCTTTATCTCTTCACCAAGATTCTTCATACAATTAGAAATCTCATCTATATGTACAAAGTAACTAGCTATACTCTCATCACTATGCATCTTAAGATTTTCATACTGAATTCTGAGAGTTTGAAGCTTAGCACGTTTTACCTATAGAGTATGTAGGAATTGCTACTGGAAATTGATATCCTCCTTCCACAATTTCCCAAACATCAGCTCCAAGTGATTGTAGATAAGATTTGGTTCTTATTTTCCAATATACTAAGTTTCTCCCATTGAAGATTGGTGGTCTGATGGATCCCATGCCTTCATGATTTTTCATCTTGAAATATCTACCTTCAAGTGATCAAGCTTCTTCTAAAGGACCTGCTCCAATACCAATTGTTGGAAATGATACTGAGAGGGGGGGTGAATCAGTATTATCAGATCAATAATTTTATTTCCAAAACTGATTTATATATGCTACTTCTGTGAAGTGAACTACTGTGTACACGCAACTGTGATTAGAGAAACCAGCGTATACCCAGAGAACTTGTAATTTAGACAGTTTATCATGTGTTGATCTTTAACTAGTGCATTAGTAACTTATTAAACAGTGCAATAAAACACAACAAAGCATCACACATAAGCAACACATGAACACCAAGATTTAAGCTGCAAACCCAATGTGGGTGAAAGCCACCTGTTGTTGTCATCTCTGTCTTCTTTTAATAATAAGAAAATATGTTTACAATCTTGTACTGGTGCAGACTCATACCAGTATGCAGGCACCCACCTGCAGAAGGCTACAACCTTCTCCCATTTTCCATCTTCTACTGGAAGGGAGTTTCAACCCCCTAGCTCTTGTACTAGCCAATGTGATTACTAGTACGTAGGCATTGTCCTACAGAAGGCTACAACCTTCTCTCTTCCTCCAGGGACCACATTTCATAAACTTGATGACTGGATGCTCCTGGTACACAACAATACACATGAAGGCCTCGTTTCATCAAATTTTCATACTAGACCCATCAGAAACTTTGAAACTCAAACTGCATCAACCAACAATCAGTTAATCTGAACAATCAGATAATTGTCACTAGAACACTATGTTGAACCCAAGAATTAGCTGCAACCTCAAAAATCATGCATCAAAATGTACATGCTACTTTACTGAACCCAACTTGCATGTATACACTACTTCCTGTAATTAAATCTGCGTATACCTTCAAAATTATTGAAAACATAAAACTTCTGAATCAAGTTTGTACCAACCAGCAATATACTGAACATCTATTTTTAACTTACAGAGCTTTACGCAGGTAGCAGTAGAGATAACTTTTTCTCACTTATACAAACAATCAATCAAATACAAACCTCCTTGTGCACTCATTTTTATATTAGATCTAAGAAGAATTCATTGACAGGAAACAGTAAAACATCAAAATTGATCAGATAGATCAATTAGATCTCAAGAAGAGGTTTTTCTTTTGTATACACTATTTTGAAGAGTATAACCTAAATGTATTTTGAGGCTGAATATTCTCTGATTCTTTGATTGTTCATTGACTGAGATTATATTCTTGTTTTTGTATTTGACCAAGGGTTTACTGTAGGTCAAAACCTGTAGTTTTATTGAATTTTTACTAATGCATTACAAACCGAATTTCGACCCCTTTGACCGAGCTACTGCAAGCCAAAATTCGTCTCTTTGACCAAAACTTTACTAGTAGGAAAAGTGCAGACTTTATCTCTCCTTTAACATTGTTTGACTTGGAAATTAATGTGGTCAATGGTTGAACTTTGATTGGAATATTCTATTATACATTTTGATGAACTGAACTCTCTCTCTCATAAGGAAATACCATAGGATTTCTCCCTTGTGGGGTTTTGTCCCAAAAAAATTTGGTGTCTCTTGTTTCATTTTTTTTACTATGATCCCTATTTCTCTACTAAAGTTAATGGTTGAAATTTTCAAGTATAACCTATTGATTGGAATGCTTTAAAGAAGTCAAATTGTATCAGTAGAAGTAGTTATCAGTTTGAAAATTGTTCTAGTCTTGTTTTCAACTAGAATATCAACATGGGATCAAAGATTTTCTGAAGGAAAAGAGCATTGAGATCACCTTGAAGAGCATTGAGATCCTACATATTTTTTCTTGATTGGTCCTCTTCATCATGAATTCCTTCATGAAGGTAGAAAACAAGCTTGAGGTAGCTACAAACTTCAGAGCATGGAAGACTAGAATTAACCTTGTTCTTGCAAGGCATAAGGTCTTCAATATTGTGATAGGAAAAGTTATTAAACCAATTGATCAAGCAAGAAAACACAAGTTCCAAGAAGATGAAATAATTTACATGAGCATCATTGTGGAATTTGTTAGAGATCATCTAATTCCTTATGTTGCAAATCTTAAATCTTCCAAGGAAATGTATGATATTGTCACTGTATTATACACCATCAACAACATTCGTCAATATATAAGTCTAAGGAATCAACTTCTTGATGTTAAGATGAAAAATAATGTTACAATGGAATCCTACTTCGTAAGAATATATAAATTAAGAGATCAACTTAAAGTTATTAATGAAAATTTACCTAATAAGGAACTTTTAGTTATAACACTCAATGGTTTTCCTGGCTCCTGGGATTCTTTTGCATCAAGTATCACTAGCAGAGAAATTCCACCTACCTTTGATAAACTATTGGTAGCTTGCACTCAATAATAATCTAGGCTCATGTCTAAAGGAAACATTCCAAATCTAGGTGAAGATTATCAAGCTTTTACAGGCCAGTCAAAGAATAATAAGGGAAGTCTGGAAGGTTTCAAAGAAGTTCAGGTAGAAGACCTACTTCAAGACCTTCTCCAGGAAGAGGACCCAACCCAAAAATAATACCTCCTCCTCCCTCTCATGAAAGAAGAGATATGTCAATTGTTCAATGTTTTCGTTGCTAAGCATATGGTCATTATCAAAATAAGTGTCCTCAAAGAAATGATGATCGGAAAAGGAAAGGGAAACAACATGCTTCTACAATTGATATTAATGAACATTCATTCAAGAGGAGGTCTACGAAGAAATATTTGATAATGATGAATATTATTTTTATTTTTCTTTCACAGGTTCTATTATAGGTCATGAAGAAATTTGGTTGGTGGATAGTGGTGCATCTAGGAACATAATTGGAAGTCGTGATAATCTCACTGAATTAGTTGAGAAGAAGATATCTCAAAGGGTGGAGCTTAGATACAATGGAAAGTATGAAGTCAAATGCATTGGTTCATCATCCTTCCAATTGGAATCAAGATGTAACATCTATATTAACAATATTTTATATGTTCCCAGTTTTAAGAAGAATTTGTTATCCATTTCATCTCTTGAAGAAAAAGGAAATAAAATTGCCTTGATTGATGGTCAAGTTCTAGTATGGAATAAATACTTCTCATTTGAATCCGCAAAATTAATTGGTGTGAATAGGAGGCCTACATTGCCTCCTTGGTCACTCAATTCAAGCATTGATAAAACACATCTGATCTTTTTGAACTATGTCATTAAAGGTACACTCGTGTTCATTACAAATCTTTGACTAGAATGAAAGGTTTCATTAAAGGTGTAACTGAAACCAATATTGAATATGATGGAGTTTGTAAAGGATGTGCTCTTGGGAAAAATGTCAAAGGACGAATTACTAGCAGTGATAGTAAGTCCATCGAAATCTTGCATCTTATACAATCTAATGTTTGTGTACCTATGTCTAATAAATCCTTGGGTGTTATTTGTACTGTCACTTCCATTGATGATTACTCTCATAAAACATGGATTTATTTCTTGAAATCCAAGGATGAAGTGTTTGAAAACTTTTAAGAATTCAATGCATGGGTTGAAAATGATACAGGAAGAAGGATCAAGACTTTAAGATCTGACAATGGAGGAAAATATCCAACAAGCTCATTGATTTCTACAAGGATGTCATAATTAAGAGGGAGTTGATAGCTCCCTACAATCCTCAACAAAATGGTTTTGTTGAAAGGAAAAACATAACTATTATGGAAGATTCCAAATCCATGCTTCATGATCAAGAGCTACCTTTATTTCTCTAGGGAGAAGCTTCAAAGATAATTGTTTATGTTCAAAATAGATTTCCTCACCGAAACTTAGAATATATGACTCTTGAATAAGTATTAAACAGAGATAAGGCCAATGTTTAACATTTAAGAATGTGTGGTTGTCATGTTTATATTAATGTGCCCAAGGAGAAAAGGACAAAGTTGGAGCCTTCTGGGAAGAAGAGAACTTTCTTTTGGCTACATTAAAAATTTAAAAGCTTTCAAAATCTATATACCAAGACAACGATCAATTGAAACTAGTAGGGATGTCATTTTTTATGAGTATGTTGCCTTTTGGAAGTGCAAAGGATCACACTTGGACTTTAATGATGAGATGCATATGGTTCCTAATAATGTGGAATCGGAACCTAAAGATCATGAACCCTTTGAACAAGATCCTCTTGAAGATCCAGATGAACCACATGAATATGTTGAATCACCAAGAGTCATTGTACTGAGACAAGAAAAATACCATCTTGGCTTGAAAGAACTTTAAAAGAAGCAAAAGGACATGCACCACCTCGTGGCACCTTCAAAGAAAGTAAGAGGCCAAAGAAGTATTCACGTTAAGCAACACTGATGTGTTAGATCATTGAATCTGAGTCATCCACCTATGAAGAGGCAGTTTACCATCTAGTTTGGATAAATTCCATGATTGAAGAGTACCAGTCCATATTGAATAATGATGTATGGGAAATCATGCCAAGACCTAAAGGAAAATATGTTATGTCTTCCAAATAGATCTACAAAATCAAGCATGTGGCTGATGGAAGCATTGAGAAGTACAAGGCAAGATTTGTGTCCTGTGGATTCTCCCAGAAAGAGGGAGAATAATATGAGGACACATTTCCTCATATTTCCAAGTACTCTTATATTAGATAAATTATTGCTCTTACTTCTATTACAGGTTGGAAACTGCATCAAACGGATGTTAAAATTTCTTTTCTTAATTGAGTAATTTAAGAGGAAGTATATATTAAACAACCTCTAGGCTTTGAGATTCATAATTGAGATAGAAATGTTTATAAATTGAAAAAAACCTTGTATGGGCTTAAGCATGCTCCTCGTACATGGTACTCGCATATTGTTGGTTATTTCTTGAGTCTTGGTTTCACCAAGAGTGATGTTGATCCAAATATGTACTTCAAATTTGTTGAAGGTGAGCCCTTGATTTTTCCATTGCATTTTGATGATCTATTTCTAAAAAAGGATGAGAATCTCATTTTCCAATGGAAGAGGGAGCCAATTTTTTAATTTGAGATAAAGGATCTTGGTCTTACACATTACTATTTGGGATTGGAAATATGGAAAAATCCTGATAATTTTTTTGTATGGGAAGAAAAGTACATCATTAAGATCCTTCACAAATTCGGCATGATGGATTGTAAGTCCATGGAAACTCCCATGGTGACAAATTCAAAGAAGATACGAGACTGTGATTCTAATCTAGTTGATCCCTCTATGTACCAAAAATTGATTGTCTCATTGAGCTATCTGGTTAACACCAGACCTGATATTTTCTATGTTGTGAACACGTTGATCCAATTCTTGGTTGAGCCCTGACATGTGCATTGGGTTGTATAGAAACAAATATTGAAATATCTATGTGGAACCATTGATTATTGTTTGAGATATGTTTCTAATGGAGAATGGTAGTTTCATGGTTTTCTAGATGTTGATTAGGCTGAATGCACTGAATATAGGAAGAGCACTTGTGCTTTTTGTTTTAGCTTGGACTCTGCTATGATACATAATCAAGTAAGAAGCATACTTATTTTCTCTTAGTATGGTTGAGTTTAATATATAGATGCCTTTTTAGCATGTCGTGAAGCATTTTGGATTCGAAATATGTTTGTTGGTTTGTTTGATCAGGTGTTGGAATCAACCATGGTATATTGTGACAATCAAAGTTGTGTAACGCTTTTGGAGAATATAATTTTTCATGACAGGTCAAAGAACATTGATTAGGGTAATTTTGAGGTATAAAATGGGCCTCCTAAGGAAATTATAAAATAATAGTGGAAATAATAAAATAAGATTAGATTACATCAACAAATTTTAGAGGGAAAAAAGAAAAAAGTATTTTTTCAACTTATCTCCTTATGGGTTTACTCAAATTTCGAGCAGCAACACTTATTAGATGCATAATTGTATTCCTCATCCAAGGAGTACCCATGTTGCATACTTTCGATGGACCCTCCTACACAAAAAATCAAAAATACATGAAAAATGTGATTGCAATCACATTTTTTCATGTATTTCTCATTTTTCGTGTAGAAGGGTCCATTGAAAGTATGCAACATGGGTACTCCTTGGATGAGGAATTAAATTTTGCATCCAACGAGTACTCCCACTCGAAATTTAAGTAAAAACTTAGGGAAATCAGTTGAAAATAAGAGTTGAAAAAGTAGTTTTATTATTTTATTATTTTTTAATCCTTTTTATCTTTTTACTCCAAAAGTGGTGAATCGTCTTCCATGGTTGACATTGTCATCTTGAATCCTATTGGTCCTTATAAATTTTATTTTGGTTGTACATTTTTCTTAGGAGGCCCATTTTAGACCTCAGAATTCCCCTAATGAAGATCAAGTATCATTACATCTAGAATATTGTCCAGAGAGGAGTTGTGAGGCTCGAATACATCCCTAGTGATGAGAAAGTTGTTGATGTTTTGACAAAGACACTGCCCCAAATGAAGTTTTCTCATTTCAAAGAAAATCTTGGAGTGGCTAAGAATCCCTCTCTTTTAGAGAGGTAGAATTGATTGTATAACATCAAGAGACTGACAATATTCCTTGGGCTTAGTTGACAAACCATGGTTTCTGGTCAAGAAGATTGTCTTGGTTACTCCCTTGGGTTATTAAGATTGAGTTAGAAACTAATATGGCTGGGGATTTTGGTTTTGAGGCTTGGAGTGATCCCTTAAGTCATTGTGTTTGCTTGAGATACCAGTGGGTTTGGTCGGGGACACTTATTTTGAGTACTCTTCCTTAATTCATTTTGTTTGACTAAGATACTAAGTGTACTTGGTTAGGAAGATTGATTTTGAGTGCTTTCTTGGATCATTGTGCTTGACTAAGAAACCATTTCCTATGGTTGGATATTTTGGCATCATTGATTGATCGCATAGTCAATTGGGTTCTGACCTTGATGCCATTATTTTTGGCTTATGGGATGAGCTTAATACTATGTATCTTTCCTTATGATGAGTCTTGTACATCTAATTTTGTGATCTCTCCCTTCGGTCATTACCGAGAGACCAATGGATTCCTCAAGGAGATTGATCTTGAAGTACCTCCCTAGCTAAGAGGGTGTGTTGAAAAATAGTTGTTGTTGTCAGTATTTTCATGGTCAAAATTAAAGGAGAAACTATTTATTTTCTAGTTGTCCAAGTTCACCCCACCGACCCCAAGGTCAAAACCTACCTCTTAACACACATATAAATTGGAATTTGTTGGACCCATTTGGCATCACAACATCACTCATTCATTCGATCAATCACAAGGAGTTCTATTCACATGTGCGAAGGAGGAAGAATACAAAAGTTTATAGCAAAGTTTGACCTCTCTTTTCTCTAATTTGACCAACATTGACTTGGATCTTCTTGTTGTTGTTTGACTGATTTTTTGACTGGATTTAGCGGATGAATATTCTTTGATTCATTGATTATTCATTAACCAATGTTTTGTTCCATTTTTTGGCGGTGACCGCAGGTCAAACCCTGCATTTTGATGAAGCATTACATACTGAATTTTGGCCTATTTAAATGAGCTATTGTAGGCCGAAATTCATCCCTTTGACTATACTTTGTATAGTAATCAAAGTGAAAATTTTCTCACTCCTTTGACTCTGTTTGACTTGGAAATTAATGTGGTCAATAGTTTACCTTTGATTGGAATATTAATAATATACATTTTGATGAATTGAATTCTCTCTCTCATAAGGAAAGATTACCGGGTTTTCCCCCTTGTGGGGTTTTGTCCCAAGAAATTTCGGTGTCTTGTTTCATTACTTTTACTTTGATCTCTAAATATCTACTGAAGTTAATGGTTAAAATTTTCAAGTATAATTTCTTAATGATTGGAATGCTCTACAAAAGTCAAATTGTATCATTGGAAGTAGTTATCATTTTAAAAATTGTTCTCTCCTTGTTTGCAACTAGAAAATCAACACTCTTATATCTAATATCTTCACAACCAAACATCATGTAGGTAGTAGGAATGGTGGTAAGATTTCAATCATCCCCTAAGGAATCACACATGCAAGAAGTGAAAAGAATATTCAGATATCTAAATTGGACACCTGATTTTGGACTACAGTACCCTAATAGCACAAACTTTACCTTGATAACATTTACTAATGCAGATTGGGTAGGAAGCATTAATGAGAGGAAGAACACCAACGGAAATGCATTCTTCTTAGGAGACTATCTTGTATCTTGGCTAAGCAAAAAAAAACATGCATATCTCCCTCCAGAACTGAAGCTGAGTATATAGCAATAGAAGATTGTTTTACACAAATCCTATGGATAAAGGAAGCATTGAAGGATGTCGAGCCTATCACCATCTACTGTGACAACACCAGCACAATTAGTTTCTCAAAAAAAAATATTCATGCATTCAAAAACAAAACATATTCCAATCAAGTACCAATTTCTCTAGGAACAGGTTGCAGAACAGAACATCAAGATGGAATATGCTAACTGATGCCAGGTAACTGACATCCTTTCCAAAACCCATGTGGACCTATGAGTTAATGGCCACATATACATCAAGCACCCTTTCCATGGTGGATTTAATAAAAAAAAATCGACCAATCACCAACCTGCGGGATAACACAGAACCTGCCAACACACGTCGGTCCCACTTTGGATGTCGAAGACCGGAACCCAAATAAAATAAATCCCAATTCAATTCCTATTGGGTCCGCCTTTCCACAAATATTATCGTGATATATTCTCTGTCATTGATCTTACCCTTTCAATCCGACGATTGATGGTTCACCCAATCATCGCACATCGCAAATCGCATTTTTGTAAGGCCAGGTTCATCGCTCTTGGAATATTGCGATGAGAAAATATATTGCGATGTGAAACCAATCGTCGATTCTCCACAATTTGACCAAAAAACACTTGATCTAATGTTCAGCAGCGATATCGCCCGGGAACCATACACAACGTTTAACCACCCCACCGTATCCGATAAGGAATATAAACTCTTGGCTTATAATTGTTCAGGTCTGTTTTTGGAATTAAAGCCTGATCACTTATTGGCCCGATATTCATTGGATATAAAAGGCCATCAGATCTACGGCCTGCAGAACTCCAAATATCACGCGGAAAAATAAACAGCTTAACCCCCGCAGTTCATTGTGGCGTAAGCATTGAAAATGAGATCGACGCTAGGATTTAAGGTGAGGCTTCAACTACGATCAGGACATCTGTGCACTCCTACCTCCGCACAGTTATTGATCACCATCGGATCTGCCAGCCATCGGATGGTCCTGATTTATTTAGGGGTTTCTTCACAAATTTAACAGGTTCCGCCAAGACTTATCACTTCTTCCAAGTTAATCAGTCTCTAACCTATATGCTCCACCATTTCTAAAAGCATATCCAGGCTCTTAACTATTCACTGTAATTATAGAGGATTCAACCTATGATCTATGAAACCAATCACATACAAAATATCATGCAAAGCAATCTTTGTACGTAAACCCCTTTTATTCATAACCGTCTTTACATCATGTACAGAACATCTCGTGCTCTGATCTATTCTCTCTTCTACTTAGCTCTCTCTACACTATCTAACCTCTATGTAACACACTCTGCCTACTCTATTACACTCAATACTCAATTACACAAGGAAATACACAATCCACATTGTATTCATATTAATAACTATTTACAGAAGGAACAGTCACACTCGACTGTTTCAATTCTCCCCTCGCTCATTCATCCTGTCTTTCCATCTGAATCTAACGTAACCTAACCTCCCAATCATTCCAAAATATTACAGTTGATACAAAATGTGGATTCATGAACCCATTTAGTTCATATCCAGAAACCTCTCATTCTTCCCTAAAGAATCTCTTCACTCCACTCTTTTCTCAAACAAATGCTAATTTAAGCTTTCAAATCCCTCATATCCTATTCAAACCAGATAATCTCACTGTTTGGCCTGATCTCCATGCAGGGAGGATCAATCAGCCACTTATACCCTTTTTTGCTCAGATTTTGATAACAAATAAACACTCTCATACATTTAAATATATAAAATTAATTAATCTCTTGTCTTCCAACGTTTTGTTAGCCACAACATGTGATCATACCATCACATTGCTGACTAGGTCTAAATGCTCCTGCATCACTAACACTAAGGAACATATTGTAGACATCTTCACAAAACCCATACCTCAAGAAGCATTTGAATGTCTTCCTCAAAATATTGGGTTCATCACTCTTGCATCCTATTAAATAATCCCTTTGCTATTGATGTCAAAGGGGGAGAACATGACATGATAGGGGGGGAAGCATCATAACAAGGGGAGCAGCATGATGATAGGGGGAGTAGCATATGAGGATATTTTTGCCATCAATAACAAAGGGGGATATTGTTGGAATAATAATTTGTTATTTATGTCAAAGGATGAATTGATGAAGACGAGAATGTCATAGACTCAAATATCTCATTAAGCCCTTTCCAGTGAGCTATAGCATGCCTCCTCACTCTTCTCCAATGAGGAGAAATGATTTTCTTAAGTGGAGAAACCAGTTTTTGTCCCCCTCTTCAAGTCAACCCCCATATAGACTTGAATGGTTCAGTGTAAACATGTAAAAATAAGAGCTAGTACTCCTCATTTGCTCATCAAGCTCAGCCATTGAGACATGAATAATTTGAATATGTGGAGAAGAAGTATAAGAGTTCATATCTCATGAACCTAGGAGCTCGTCACAGGAACAAGACGTGGATTCTATCTCTATTTTGGTTAAGAATTATCGATGGTTTTTCTGTTGGAATTCATTTTCCTTTGTAGCATCCTCTCGATAGAATATGAACTATTTTGGAGTATTACTTCAATCTCCTTGTGCCACCAAATTCAATCTAAAACTTGGCCTACTTCGAACCTATGGTAAAGACCGAAATCGATGTCTTGACATTTTGAGATTCGTCTTCTAGCTGATCCCTATTATAAACCTCGGACTTGTGCCTCAACCTACGAATTTCGGCCCTGTGGAGAAGCATACCTCAGCCCTAAAGTAGAAGGGTATCTTGGCCTTGTGGAAAGATCATACTAAGTCCCTCTCTGTG
Organism: Pinus tabuliformis; assembly: GCA_031772625.1. Taxonomy (NCBI): domain Eukaryota; kingdom Viridiplantae; phylum Streptophyta; class Pinopsida; order Pinales; family Pinaceae; genus Pinus; species Pinus tabuliformis. The sequence continues at coordinate 634,982,921 of CM062816.1, forward strand.
GATTTCCATCTTGTGATAGTTGTAAACTTAAAACTTGTTTTGAGGCAGCTTTTTGAAGCAATTCATAAGCCATTTTAAAGCAGAATTTGACCAGATACTTGACAATATTTAAGAGACCTTTGAAGCAAAATTTTATTATCTTTTGGAGTAATCCTTAAAGACCTTCTTTTAGTATACTTGTGAATCAATTTTGGAGCAGACCTTGAAGTGTTTTTTGAGCAACCTTTGAAGTATCATTTGAAGTAATTTTTTAAGAATCCATATAGTAGTCTTTGAAGAGGTTTGGAGCATATTTTGGTGGATCCTTGTTTAGAATTTTAAAGTGATTTTGAAGAAATTTTTAATACATGTTTGGAAGTCATCCTTGGAGTAGTTTTTGAAGAATTTTTAAGGAGATATCTTGAAATCGTTTTAATAAAAGTTCTAAATTAAATTGAATTTTTTGTTCATGTTGGATCCTAATTAAGGATTGAAGTCCTCATTTAAGTTTGGAGCCTTGTAAGAGACCAAGTTGGAGTTTGGATTTATATTTGAGGATTTGAGTCCCCATTCAAGGTTGTAGCCCTGAAGAAGTTAGAAATTTTGGTGTACATGTTGGAGCTTGAATTGTTGTAAGTTAGAATTGGAGTCCTCATTATATGTATTAATAAAACTATTTTCTTATTCTACTTCTTGTCTTCTGGTGCAACTTGTGATAAAATCTTAATTGGCATAATATAAAAATTGAAAGAAATATTGATTAACCCCCCACTCAATATTTCCAATAGTATTTTGGTGAAATACAAAGAAGAACTGATGGATTGATGAAATTTAAAGCATGTGAAGAAAATCAGGAATTTATTCAAGCATTGTTGGATGTAAAATGCATTCACTAAATTCCATAGGTGGCGTAGTTTTAACTTGCAAAGAAAACTACGTAGGGTATATCAATAAGATAAAGAGCACATTCATTTTTAATGACCTATGGAACAGAATTTGCAAAAGAGAATCCATAGAAAATATTGTCGATGGTTTTGGATCAAAAGTGAAGCCGAGGAAGGAAGGACTCACCAAGCCTACATCTGCCAAATACCTTTCATCTAGAAGAGCAAGGAAAATAAACATTTTTCCCTCAGAAATGATATAGTAAGTGAAGAGGTAATCAAACACATCATATTAGTTACTGGTTCATATGGTGCACCTAAAAAATTGAAAGATCTGTATGATTCTCATTCAGAATTAGAAGTCATACAATTACTTGTGAAGTTTTTTAATCTTGAACTAAAAGATGATGACTACATGGCACTAGCCTCAAAAATCAAATCTATCATGCATGACATAGATGCCACCGAATTTAATATAGTTGTACCTTTCACAACCTTCATAAAGGCCATCTATCCTACCTACTCTCACTACCTTGAATCTTTGAAAGCAAGTGATCAGATGAAAAACATGACATTTGACTCCCTAGTTGAGAAGGTTGCAGAAAGAGAAAAGTTCTTTGGAAATAAGAATAAAGCATAACAATCCAATAAAGAGACTATATGTGTTGCCCAAAATTTAAAGGTTGAATCATCCAAAGGAGACAAAAATAAAAGAGAACGTGGGAGAAGGAACTTCAGATGAAGGGTGGCTAGACAGAATCAAATAGAGAGACTTGATCTATGTTGTGTCCATTATGGTAGAAATGGACATGAAACCAAAACATGCATAATTCCATGGGAGAATATCAAATAAGAAGAAGAAAAAGAAAAATATACGAAACAATCAAAAAAATAATGCATCATAATCAACTCACTACATTGTTGTTGGTTTTGGAGCTTGATTATCTTCTTGATTCAGAGGTTTTCTTTCAGCCAGATGTACACTCGTCCACGCGGGGGGGTGTGGGAGGGACTTACACCCCCCCCCCCCCCTTATAGGGTTCCAAGAGCCAGTGGGCCCCGAGTGGGGGTTCAGGGGCAACGCCCCCAAAGCTAAAAGTAAATGAAAAATTACCTTGTAAAATATTGTAATTTCGTAGTCAATCTGGGCAATTCATTAGAAGGATGATCTGACGGTACAAATTATGTTAATTTAGAGTTTTTTCCCTAGAAGGCAACCCTTGGTTTATATGAGGGAATTATATTATGGTTGTGCATTATTATTCTAGGCGAGAAATAAAGAGAGGACTGTGTGAGAGCGAAGAGGAAATTATAGCAGACTTGTTGTAGGTTGTATCTCTTCATTTGTTGGATAATATAAAAGGAATGACTAGCCATTTCTCCATGGACATAGCCCAAATTGGCTGAACCACATATATTTGTGTCTCTCTTGTTTTATGTGTTTTCTATGTTTGTGTTTCAACAATATTGTATGTGTTTCATTGCTCCATTAATTATTTTCTAACAATTGGTATCAGAGTCGAAGATCTATCTGGTTAATAAACTCGTAGGAAAGAAGGGTCCCTGGTTCGAGTGGGAGAAATGGCAGAAGATGGTAGGTTTAGGGTCAAAAATTTAACGAATAAAATTAGAAGTTATGGAAGATGCAAATGGAATATTATATGTATCAGAAATATTTGTACCTACCATTGAGTGGAAAATCGAAGAAGCCGATGAGTATTATAGACGAAGAATGGCTTATTCTTGACATAAAGGCACTAGGAACAATAGGGTTGTGTCTGGAAGCGTCGGTGGCATCCAAAATTTCAAAGGAAACGACAACAAAAGGTTTAATGATAGAATTGGCCAAACTATATGAAAAAACATCGACCTCAAATAAAGTTATTATGAAGCGTATATTTATTTTGAAGATGTTAGAAGGTGGATTTGTTAGATCTGAGACTTTTTGATCCATAATGGTTATATCAGTCTTTCGGATTAATCACATCGCTAGGATTTGGTCGACGTTTCGAACCAGCTAATGTGGTTCATCCTTGGGACAAGGTGAGAAATCAATAGATCTGAGGGAATAAATAGCAAGGATGCATCACTGCCCAGAGTTTGTTGTTGGAAAATAGCCGTTGGGAAATAGCCGTTAGGTAACTTGTTATGTAGTAAATAAATATTTAGTTTCGATATTTTAAAATGATAAAATTAAATTTAGTTATAAAATAGTTGTTGTGTAATAAATAAATATTAAATTTCGGTATTATAAATGGAATATTAGAATTAAATATTAATTTTTAGAGCTAATTAATATTAACTATTGTAGTAATATTGTCTAGAGATAATTAATAATATAGTTTGTTAGGGTTTGACTTATAGTAATAGAAACTAGTTGTTATGAAGTAATATTATTTAGAAATCATAAGTTAAATGTTTAATAGTAATGTCATCTATAAATAGTTAGTTTAAATAGTGTAGTGTGTTAGGGTCTGACCCTATCTTTTATTGATTGGAATAGTATTTAATTTATTAATAATTTAATATTATTAATTATTATTATAATCTTATAGAGGGACTGTAATATTAAATCCTAACAATAATGTACCGATGGTATAATATTATTATAGAGATTAATAATAATATTAAATACATTATTTTAATATAATTCGATATATTAATTTCTATGATAATAATTTTAATTTAGTATCAATAAAATAAAAAGACTAAGAATGGAAGAATGAAAACTAATCTCATAAAAATGGAGGATGGCTAAAGATGAACCGATGGTATTTCTAATATTATTGATATTATAGAGATTAATAATATTAAAAATTCTTATCTTGATATTTAAATTCACTTATAATACAATATATTGATTAATAGGATATAATAATTTTAATCTATTATTTTAATATATATAAAGTAAATACTATAATAGGAAGGAGGAAAACTAATCACATTAAAAAGGAGGAAGGCAAAAGATAATATTAGATCATGTTGAAAATAGCAACAAGAAATGCTAAAAATAACATTGTTATACATAGCAGTTCAACCAGTGTTGAGCATAGCTTTGAGGAATGAAAAATGGAAGTGCTAAAAATAGCATTTTGGGATACCTTCCTATTTTAGTCAGTCCCTAAACTAAAATTCTGAAGTAAAATTTGAATTTGATCTTAGCAGTTGTTCGTAAAATAATTAATTAATTCATCTTGAGTTAATTAGTTAAGGAAAATCAAACATGAAGTCTATGTGGGGACATGCAACAGTTTCTCCATTAATTGAGGAATTTATCCATCAGTTAAAGAGATAAGGATGAGTTGTAATATCGAGTTGTAATTAGTTGACTTAGTTAACTGAGTCAAGTCCAGTTAGATTAATTCAAATAGTTTCTTGAATTAATGTAAGTTCAGTTAGTTAATGCTTGCATGCAGGTAACTACTGCACTTCAGATAACTGAGTATTCTCTTATAAATAGCTCATGCATGTTAGTTCAGACAGAGACCCAGTTGAGATCAGAGGAAGGGACAGTGTACTATCAGTTGGAGGATTTTCCTATATAGGAAACCCATCCATGCAGAAGGAATTATCTCCTTCAGGATTGCACAGTTAGATCGGAGGTTAGTGAGTGTGTGAAGAGGCCAATTCACACAGGTGGCAGCACTGGACCCCAAGGAAAACTGCGCAAGGAAATAGGAGGCTTGGAGGGTAGAGGAGAAGGTTTGTGAGAAGCCTTTAACTGTCTATGAGCAGCAGTTGGATTGCAGAGAGAGCAGGATAGCTTGTGAGCTAATTCTTTTTGTAATTTGAACATATTTCCACTTGTATGATAATACAGAGAGTGGGGTTTTAGGCTAAGGCTTTCCCGGGGTTATTTCTTTTGTGTTATGTGTGATTGATTTCTCATTATCAGTTATATGTGTTCTCTTGATCTTGCTGAATTCGATTAAGCTTATGCAAAGTGTTGTAGAAGTAGATCTTGTATTGTGTTTTAGTATATTTCATAATCTATTGATCTACAGTGGGAATTTCTACATGGTATCACAGCTAATTTTATCGGAGTAGTGAACAGTATACGAAGAAGAGGATTCAAAGTAAAAATAAAAAAATGGACTGCGAGTTTGCAGAGAAGATCTGAAAATTTTTGTGCAAAATTTTCAGAAACAAATAGCAGATCTGGATTCCTTGCAGAAAAAGACCCAAATTGAAAAAAAAAATCAGCTGAATCGGAGTTCGAATGAGGGAGATATTGCTGATTTAAAATCAGCTCTTTTTCCAGAAAATTTCTTGATAGCGGGAAAGATGAAACGGATTGGTGTGCTAGCCAAGAACTTGTATGCACTTGAGGTACAAGATGCATGCAAAGCCTTGAGGATCAACGCAAAGGTTAGATACTTAGTGGTTGAGAGGGAGAGTAAATTACCTCTCAACATGCAGCCCCATATGAAGTCTCAGATAATTGTGGAGGAGCCACAATTGGTGAAGTAGCTTTAGGAGGTTGTGGAGCAGCCACAACTGGAGAAGCCGAGAGGAGACTGAGTGGAGGCATGCACTCATGCAGAGACCTCCAGTAGGGGGAAATTTCGAGCCAATTGGGTAGAGGGATCACATGCATCCATACCTCCAGGTCGGAGGTGGGGCGATGTGGAGTGACAATCCCAAGAAGGCTGGAATAGGGGCAAGATCATTGAGGTACCCAACCTCTTTGATTAGACCTTGCTACGGGAGCCCTGATGAGGAGTAGCACGATGGTTGAGTGGGTAGAGGCAAATGCGGATGGAGCGGCAGAGAGAGCTACAGTGCAGGAATCCCAAGACAGCGCAGAGCTAGCACGCTGCAACAATGTGAGAGGCACGTGAGTGTTGCACCAGTGCAGGATGGCACAGAGAGGTGTGCAACGATGCGAGATGCATGGAGTGTTGTAGCAGCTCAGAGGTCACAGAGGGAGTACTTGTCAGCAGCAGAGGAAGCTTCAGCATCAGAGGATGGATCCTACAGTGATCTATTGCGATAACCAGAGTTGTATCAAACTCTCTGAGAATCCAATTTTTCATGACAAGTCCAAGCACATTGATATCCGATATCACCATCTTCGAGACAGTGTGATCAAGAGGATCATTTTGTTGATGTATGTTTCGACCGAGGAACAAGATGAAGATATTTTGACTAAGGCATTGTCAAAATGCAAGTTCGAGTTCCACAGAGACAGGATTGGGGTTACTGATAATCCCTTTCTTGTTGAGAGGGAGTGTTGAAAATAGCAACAAGAAATGCTAAAAACAACACTATTATAAATAGCATTTCAATCAGTGTTGAACATAGCTATAAGGAATGAAAAATGGAAGTGCTAAAAATAGCATTCTATAAATAGCATTTCGGGATACCTTCCTATTTTAGTCAGTCCCTAAACTCAAATAGTGAAGTAAAATTCGAATTTGATCTTAGAAGCTCTTTGTAAAATAATTAGTTAATTCATCTTGAGTTAATTAGTTAAGGAAAATCAAAAATGAAGTCTATGTGGGGACATGCAATAGTTTCTCCATTAATTGAGGAATTTATCCATCAGTTACAGAGATAAGGATGAGTTGTAATATTGAGTTGTAATTAGTTGACTTAGTTGACTGAGTCAAGTCCAGTTAGATTAGTTCAAATAGTTTGTTGAATTAATGTAAGTTCAGTTAGTTAATGCTTCCATGTATGTAACTACTTCACTTCAAATAACTAAGTATTTTCTCATAAATAGCTCATGCATGTCAGTTCAGACAAAGACCCAGTTGAGATCAGAGGAAGGGACAGTGTACTATTAGTTGGAGGATTTTTCCTATATAGGAAACTCATCCATGCAGAAGGAATTATCTCCTTCAGGATTGTGTAGTTAGATCAGAGGTTAGTGAGTGTGTGAAGAGGCCAATTCACACAGGTGGTAGCACTGGACCCCAAGGAAAACTGTGCAAGGAAATAGGAGGCTTGGAGGGCAGAGGAGAAGGTTTGTGAGAAGCCTTTGACTGTCTATGAGCAGCAGTTGGATTGCAGAGAGAGCAGGATAGCTTGTGAGCTGATTCTTTTTGTAATCTGAACATATTTCCACTTGTATGATAATACAGAGATTGGGGTTTTAGGTTGAGGCTTTCCCTGGGTTATTTCTTCTATGTTATGTGTGATTGATTTCTCATTCTAAGTTATATGTGTTCTCTTGATATTTCTTAATTCGATTAAGCTTCCGAAAAGTGTTGTAGAAGTAGGTATTATATTGTGTTTTAGTATATTGCATAATCTGTTGATCTACAGTGGGAATTTCTACAGATCAGAGATGTACTTCGACAGTAAACAAAGAAAGTAAAGAAAATTAAGGCATGATCTAGGGGGAAAATCCAAAAGGCGAGAAGGGAGAACCAGCAGGAATGAAAAGGCGAAAGGAGAGGGAGGGGATGAAGGGTTGAGAAAAGAGAATTGGAATCCAGATTTTACTTAATTTCCAGCCATCATCCCTATTGAGGTTTTTGGCATGCCTCTCAATTTCAATCGCTTCTCTGAGTTTCCTGTGGTGGAAATGATCAACCCTAGCAATGACTTTGGAATCTTCAATGCAGACATGGTGTTTCGATTTCACAGAATGCTCGGCAAGGGCTGATGTGCAAGAGCAACTGTGTCTAATGTCAGTCGCATGTTCACTGATTCTCTGCTTAATAGACCTACCTATCTCTCCAATGTAGGGGGTACCACAGGAGTAAGGAATAAGGTAGACCCCTTTTGTGTCTTTAGGGTCAATAGGGTCTTTAACAGATCTAAGGGAATTTTTAATGGTTTGGAGAGGTTTGAAAGAAGAAGAGACATTCATCTTTTTAAGAATATGGGCAATCTTATCTGTGGTCCCCTGGATATATGGGAGATGAACCTTAGCGATAGGATCAACACAGGCGGGCTTTACTCTAGGCATTTTGCTGGCTCGGTGAAAGGCCTTGAGGCTCTCGGGCCTGCTATACCCATTATTTCAAAAAACTTCAAGAAGATGAGATTTCTCCTGATCAAGGTGGAAATCATCAGAGATTCTAAGAGTGCTAAGAACCCTGAATTTCTGACCAGGGAAGTGATGAGAACTGGCATGGAGATATTGTTCCGTGTGGGTCTTCTTCCAAAAAAATTGGCGATAGACGGAACCATCATCCCTTATAGAAAGGATAATGTCGTGAAAGGGAAGGCAGCCATTCTCCTCAATTTCGATCATGAACTTGATGGATTCAGATTGAGAATTAAGGTGGTTAAGAAACAGATCAAGTTTCTCATGACATGGTTACCAATCAGTTAAGTTTTGTAGGTGTAAATTTTGATGATGAAGTTAGGGCTTTGTTGTTTCTGTGCTCATTCCCAAAAATTTGAAATGGCTTAGTTATGGCTATTAGTAATTTTGTATTTGGATCTAGTACTTTAAAGTTTGATGATGTCGTTGGTGCCATCCTTAGTGAGGAAATGCGATGGAAAAAGCTTCAGTGAGACATCAAGTAATGCTTTGACTGGAGAGACTAGGGGAAGAAAACTGGAAAGAGGAAGGAGCCCAAGAAATATCACTACATCAAGAAGAAGTAGGTACAAATCCAGATCATGGATAGTGTGATAGAAATGCAGGAAGAAAGGACACCAAAAGAAAGATTGCAAATCTCGGAAGGGAAAAGAAGGAGATGGATAGCAAGAGAACAATCATGAACCAAATGTGACAGGTGATGTGTTGCAAGATGCTTTGATTCTTTTATTAGAGAATATTATTGATGCTTGGGTGGTAGATTCAAGGACCTCATTCCATACCACACCTAATAGGAAACATTTTCATGACTATGTTCAAGGATATTTTGGACGAGTTCTTTTGGGTGATATTAAACCATGTAAAATCATTGGAATGGGTAAGGTTTTTATAAAGAAATAGAATGGAAACCACTAGATATTGAAGGAGGTAAGGAATGCTCCATATTTGAAGAAAAAACTAATTTCAATAAGGCAATTAGGTGGTGAAGGTTGTTTAACTACATTCACAGACAAACCTAGAAGGTCACTAAAGCAACCCTAGTAATAGAAAAAGGAGAAAATGTTGGTATGTTGGATTTATGCAATGGTACTTCTAATTTTGTTAATGATTTAACCTCCATATGAGAAAATACGGCATTTTGGCATCATAGGGTCGGGCACATGAGTGAGAAAGGGATGAAAATTCTTCACTCAAAAAATTTGTTTCCAGGTTTGAAGCATGTTGATTTGGATTTTTGTGAGAATTGTGTTTATGGAAAGCACAAGAGAGTCAAATTTATCATAGTTGGAAAAGAAAATAAGAGCAAAAAAATAGAGCTTGTGCATATAGGTGTATGGGGACCTTCTCAGGTATCATCTCTCGGTGGCTCTCACTATTATGTTACATTTATTGATGATGCAACTAGGAAAACTTGGGTTTATTGTATTCGTAATAAATCTAATGTATTTTATACTTTCAATAAATGGAAATATTTGGTTGGGAATGAGACAGGAAATAAGTTGAAGTGTCTCAAATCAGACAATGGAGGTGAATATTGCATAAAAGAGTTTGATAAGTATTGTTCAGAGCATGGAATTCACAAAGAGAAGATAGTTCCAGGGATGCCACAAGAAAATGGTGAGTCAGAAAGGATGAACATGACATTCATGGAGCATGCAAGGTGCATGAGATTGCATGCAGGATTGCCTTTACAATTTTGGGCATATGTTGTAGATATCGTTGTTTATCTCATAAATAAAGGGCCTTCAAGTTCCTTGGATGGTGGTATTCCATAGGAGGCATGGACAGGTAAAAAGGTAAACTACTCATTTTTAAAGACTTTTGGTTGTGAAGCTTTTGTCCACATTAATAAAGAAAATAGAGCAAAGCTTGAGGCAAAATTAAAGAAATCTACCTTTATTGGATATGGTGTTAATGATTTTGGTTATCGCTTATATGATTATGAAAATCACAAGATCATTAGGAGAAAATATGTCATAATTAATGAAAATGTCTTGTATAAGGATCATATGCAATGAAAGAAACAAGAAAAGGAAAACAAATAATACATAATGCTTGATGAGATCACAGAAAAGGTAAAGGTACATGAAAATCATAATGATCAACAACCACAATAGCAACAGGCACCTTAAACACCTAAAAGTGGTGTTATAAGATCTCCAAGGATAAGTAGACCCCTTGAACGATACTCTCCTTCATTATATTATGTATTTTTGACTAATTTTGGTGAATTGGAATGTTATGAAGAAGAAATTTAGGTAGAAACCAGGAAGAAGTGGGAGCTAGTCATGAAAGAAGAGTTGGACTCCTTGATACATAACCAAACTTGGGACTTAGTCAGGATGTCGGCAGGTAAAACAACATTGCAGAATAAATGGGTTTACAAGTTGAAGGAAGAATATGGAGGTAAATAGAGGTGCAAGATTATACTTGTGGTGAAGGGGTTTGCGCAAAAGAAATGTATAGAATTTGGTGAAAAAAATTCTCTTGTTTTTAAAATGACTTCAATAACAACTATTTTAAGTCTAGTGGCAGCAGAAGATTTGTATCTTCAGCAGTTAGATGTAAAGACAACATTTCTCCATGGGGATTTGGAGGAAGAAATATATATGCAACAACCACAATGGTATGAGGTCAAAGGGAAGGATAAATTAGTGTTCAAATTGAAGGAGAGCTTGTATGGCTTAAAATGGACTCCAAGGAAGTGGTATCTAAAATTGGATAGGTTTATGTCTAAACAAGGTTATACTAGATGTCACTCTAACCATCGTGTTTATCTAAAAAGGAAAAATGATGGAAGCTATAATGTTTGTTTTCGGGTATAACATGCAGGAAATAAACCTTCTCAAAGGAAAATTGGAAAATTCAATTGCAATGAAGGATTTGGGTGTTGCAAAACAAATCCTTGGTATGAGAATAACTAGAAAAAAAAAAGAAAAAATCACAACTTAACATTGTCTCAAAGTGAGTACATAGAAAAGGTTTGGAAAGATTTAATATGCAAAATGAAAAACCAGTAAGTACACCTTTAGCTAGCCATCTCAAACTAAGTAAGGAAATGTGTCCCCAAACTTGTGAAGAGATGGATAATATGTGTAAACTTCGATATGCATCAGCAATTGGAATCTTAATGCATGCAATGGTATGCATAAGGCCTGATATTACACATGCAGTGGCAGTTGTAAGCAGGTATATGAAAGGTCCAAAAAAAGAGCATTGGATGGCAATGAAGTGGATTCTTAGGTATTTGATAGGTACTACAAATTAAGAATTATGCTTTGGTGGTTCAAACATTTCTCTACAAGGATATGTTGATGCAGATATGGGAGGTGATTGAGATAATAGGAGGAGCACAATAGGGTATGTGTTTATTGTAGGAGTAATAGCTATCAATTGGGTTTCAAAACTACAAAATGTTGTTGCAATTTCAACAATGGAAGTGGAGTATGTTGTTGCTACAAAGGCTAGTAAAGAAATGATTTGGTTGCAAAGGTTTATGGATGAATTGGGTAAGAAGCAGGATATAGGCAAGTTATACAGTGACATCCAGACTGTCATTCATCTTGAAAATAACTCAACATTTCATTCCAATACTGAACATACACAGATCAAGTACCATTTCAGACGGTTAGTGTTGGAAGATGGATAGTTGAAGCTGGAAAAGGTACACACTAGCTATAATCCTACAGATATGTTAACAAAAGTTGTAACCAAGGATAAACTGAGATTATGCTCAGCTTCAATTGGTCTTCAAGTATGATAATGAAGACGAGAAAAATTTAGGTCCAAAGCGCAAGAATTTTATAGCAAATTTAGCAGCGGTGAAGTTGTTATAATCATTCTCCAAGTGAGAGAATGTTGGGTGTGGAGCCTAACTATCTTCCTGATTCAGAGGTCTTATTTCAGCCTTATGTATACACTAGGAATACTATACACCCATCCATGCGATGGCGTGTGGGGGGGAACTCATCCCCCTCGTGGGGGTATGACGGGGGGGATCCCCCCCGGCTGGGGGGTTCGGGGCCCAGCAGGTCTTCGAGGGCAGTGCCCCTGAAGCTAATAATAGATGAAAAAATGTCTTGTAAAATATTGTAATTTCGTAGTCAATCTAGGTTGTCCATTAGGTGGATGATCTGATGGTAGAATTTATGTTATTTTAGGTTTTTTTCCCTAGAAGGAAACCCTCGGTTTATATGAGGGAATTGTATTGTAGTTGTGCATTATTATTCTAAGCAAGAAATAAAGAGGGGACTATGTGAGAGCGAAGAGGAAATTATAGCATATTCTTTGTAGCTTGTCTCTCTTCATTTTGTTGGATAATATAAAAGTAAGGACTGATTATTTCTCCATCGATGTAGCCCAAATTGGGTGAACCACATATATTCGTGTCTCTCTTGTTTTATGTGTTTTCTATGTTTGTGTTTCAACAATATTGTATGTGTTTCATTGCATCGTTAATTATTTTCTAACAATTGTTGCTCATTGTAAAATAAGGTAGCATGAGGAAGTGTTTAAAATTTCATATAAATCTTGGAGAGACACATGGTTTCTTGACACATGTGCCACTTTCTACATGACATTTTAGAGAGAAGTATTCGAGAATTTTTTTGAAAACATAGATGGTGAGGTATACTTTGTTGATAGATCTGATCTCAAGCCTTCAGGGATTGGTACAATAGGACTCAAGCTACCCAAACTATCATACTTTTTCCTACATTATGTTCTCTATCTTCCTTAATTGTGGAGGAACCCGATTCCCCTTATGCACATTCACCAATAAGGACACACCATTCATATTTTTATGGAAAGGTTGAGATAAGGACGACTTCCAGAAACAACATCGAGATGATTGTAGAAGAAGAAGATGGGTTGTTGAAGCTAAAAGGAACATTTTCATCTTCTTCACAACATTCTACCTATCTCACTTAGCATAACGAAGGTACAATGCCTTCAAGTCTTCTATGGCATGCTAGATTGAACATATTAATTATGATACTCTTTGTTTGATGAAAAAGAATTGTGTTTTAGCTATTCCAACTATTCCTAGAAAACTAAAGCAATGTTATGCCGACATTCTTGGAAAACATGGAAAACAACCATTCCATGACTCCAATTCTAAAGCGTGTAAAAGAAATGGTTTGATTCATTTAAATTTGTGTGGCCCTATGCTTGTACCTTCTGCAAATGGAAATAAATAAATCATGATATTTATTGATGATTACACTAGAATGTGTTGGGTATATGTTGAAATACAAGTCTAAAGTATTTGAAACATTTAAAAAATTTCATGTATGGACTGAAAATGAACCACAAACTAAGATCAGTGCTATTCATACTGATAATGGAAAATAATACACTAGTAATGACTTTTAATCTTGTCTTTGACAACATGGGATCCAATATCAAACAACAATTCCATACAATCCTAAAAAAAATGGTGTTGTTGAGAGAATGAACAAAACATTGTTGAATATTATACACTCCATGATGTTCTTTAAGAATGTAAAATTGATATTATGGGTTGAAGTATTTTTATGTGTGGTCTATGTAAAGAATCTATGTCCATCACATGCTCTTCAAAATGAGACTCCTTATGAAATGTGGTATGACCACATACCCTCCATCAGGCATCTCGGGCTTTTGGGTTTCACCTGCTATGCCTTAATTCCAAAACAACATAGAAACGAACTTCATGCAAGAATTCATAAATGCATTTTCTTTGTGTACTTGAATACCACCAAGGCCTATAATCATTTCGATGAGGCAATTAAGAAATTCATGTTGAAAATGCAACAAGATGATGGAGCTTAGTGGAAAGGAGTTGCCTTCACTAAGTGTGCCCGCAGGCTATTTTTGGCGCAAAGTCTATTTTTAGACTATGTCTATTTTTAGACATATGGATCACGGTCTATGAGTTGCAGGATGCTATTTGTGGATGATTGGTCATGTTGGTAAAAATAGATGGACTTCTATTTTCAGACATATGGGCGGAGTCTATTTTTAGACTGCCAGGCTAAAAATAGAACAATCGAATATTATTAACTCTTAACAATATTTGGACTATAAACATTATCGTATCCTCTTGGAGCACTTCAGTTCGAGCTACGGATGTGGCACATGCAGCTGTCATAAGGAAATACGCTTTTCTTGTGGGTCAGTTGAGCTATTGCATGATGGACTTCAGTTAGAACTCAAGTGATTGAGTTTGGTGGAGTTGATTGAGGAGTTGATGGAGTTGTGTTCAATTTGACTTGGTTAAACTAGTTGTATTTAGTCTAACTGCAGAATACACTAGTGATGAGTCATGTGAATTAATTGTTAATTAATTCACTAATTATTAACTCATAAAGCAACTAAAGAATACATCAGTTAACTCAGTGCATGGACAATTTAGTGGAGACAGGTGTTAGAGGTTGAGATTGCTACCAGTTGTGACTATAGTTGTGCATGAGATCTTGCACAATCAATGGGATTGAGTAATGCCAATGAGGATTGTGTGGTTCAGCCAAGGAAATACGAGTTTGCTTCAGCCATTCATCATTATTCTCTTGCAGGATTGCGCAGTGGAGGCAGGCAGACAGTGGAGGAGATTTGAACCTGTGATTGATTCAGATCTGAGCTAGTTTGTGTGTAACAGGTGGAGATAGTACTGAGTACTTGTGAGGAGTATTGTACTATGTATTGTTACATGTTCTCAATCATTATAATATACAGATAGTGTGGGGTTTTCAGCTGTATGCTTTCCCCGGGTTACATATTGTGTTAATGTGCGCATGCGATTGATGTTTCATTGTTTTTAATTCCAAAAAATTGATGATCAACATAGAGAAGGTTATGTATTATGCATGCATTCCGCAATAGTGTATAATCAGGATAATCTCTGTGAATAAGTGTCATATTATTCAAAATTTCTACATGGTATCAGAGCAGTTGATCATCAGATCTATTATTCAGAAAGTGTTTACATTTTATTTCTTCAGGCAGAGTCTGTAATCGGGCCAGGTAGCCTCTGGATTCATCCTTCCTTTGGAAGGTGAGATATGCCAAAGAAAAGAAGGGGAAGGAGAAGGGTTCTCTTTCCGAATCCAATTCTTCAAATGATGGGAAGAAGGTTGAAAAATCGAAAGTGAGATGCTTTCGTTGTCATGAGTTGGGCCATTATGCTACTAATCGCCCAAAGAAGAAATCCAAGAAGGGATTCAGGGAAAGATCTGAAGGTGAGGCACTTGCTTCACAGTTTGAGTTGGATTTCACACTCTTCGCATGCATGGTTTCATCCATGGTGGGAAGTGGTTGGTTTCTTGACAGTGGAGCTTCTTTCCACATGACCGGTGACAAGAGTTTGTTCAGTACTTTGGAGGAGAAAGATCTCCAGATACTCATAGCGATGGGTAATGATGAGAAGTATAGTGTCGCAGGTGTAGGCGCAGTTATTTTTCAGAGGGAGCATGGAGCTCACCTTACCTTAACCGATGTCAAGTATGTACGAGGACTGAAGAGAAACTTGGTGTTGATCGTGATGCTGGAAGACAAAGGCTGTGATGTAGTCTTCAGTAAGGGAAAGGTTTTCCTTAGACACATCATCAGTAGACAGGTGAAGAAGATTGGTTCACGGGTCAAGAACCTGTATGCTCTTGAGGTTTAAGATGCATGCAAAGCCTTGAGCAGCGAGGCAACTGATGGAGACTTGGTGGTTGAGAGGGAGCGTATATTACCTCTCAACATGCAGAGCCAGAAGAAGTCTCAGACGATTGTGGAGGAGCCACGATTGGTGCAGCAGCTTCAAGAGGTTGTGGAGCAGCCACAACAGGGGAAGCTGAGAGGAGATCGAGTAGAGACATCTACTCATGCAGAGACCTCCATTAAGGGAAAACTTCAAGCCAGGTGGGTTGAGGGATCACATGCAGCCATACCTCCAGGTAGGAGGTGGGGCGCTATAGAGTGATCGTCCCAAGGAGGAGGGGCAGGATCCTTGAGGTACCCAACCTCTCGGATGAGACCTTGCTACAGGAGCCCCGATGTGGAGTAGCAAGAACTAACTGATTGGGTAGAGATAGATGCAGACGGAGCGGCAGAGAGAGCGACAGTGTAGGGAATCTCAGGACAGCGCATAGCTAGCAGGCTACAGCAATGCAAGAGGCACAAGTGTTTTTCACAGTGCTAGGTGGCACAGAGAGGTGTGCAATGGTGTGAGATGCATGGAGATGTTACAATATCACAGATGTCATAGAGGGAGCACTTGTCAGCAGCAGGTAGAGCTTCAACATCAGATTATGTTCCTAACCCAACAGAGTGGTCAGTTGGGAGTGCTTTTTTTGTTCCAAGTGTTGTTGGAGCAAGTGGACCGAGCAAATGTGTTGCATGCAGAACATTCCAGAGGTAGGATAGGGGTTGCAGATAATCCATATCTTGTTGAGAGGGAGTTTTGAAAATGCAACAAGATGATGGAGCTTAGTGGAAAGGAGTCGCCTTCACTAAGTGTGCCCGCAGGCTATTTTTGGCGCAAAGTCTATTTTTAGACTATGTCTATTTTTAGACATATGGATCATGGTCTATGAGTTGCAGGATGCTATTTGTGGATGATTGGTCATGTTGGTAAAAATAGATGGACTTCTATTTTTAGACATATGGGCGGAGTCTATTTTTAGACTGCCAGGCTAAAAATAGAACAATCGAATATTATTAGCTCTTAATAATATTTGGACTATAAACATTATCTTATCCTCTTGGAGCACTTCAGTTCGAGCTACGGATGTGGCACATGCATCTGTCAGAAGGAAATACGCTTTTCTTGTGGGTCAGTTGAGCTATTGCATGATGGACTTCAGTTAGAACTCGAGTGATTGGGTTTGGTGGAGTTGATTGAGGAGTTGATGGAGTTGTGTTCAGTTTGACTTGGTTAAACTAGTTGTATTTAGTCTAACTGCATAATACACTAGTGATGAGTGATGTGAATTAATTGTTAATTAATTCACTAATTATTAACTCATAAAGCAACTAAAGAATACATCAGTTAACTCAGTGCATGGACAGTTCAGTGGAGACAGGTGTTAGAGGTTGAGATTGCTATCAGTTGTGACTATAGTTGTGCATGAGCTCTTGCACAATCAATGGGATTGATTAATGCCAATGAGGATTGCATGGTTCAGCCAAGGAAATACGAGTTTGATTCAGCCATTCATCATTATTCTCTTGCAGGATTGCGCAGTGGACGCAGGCAGACAGTGGAGGAGATTTGAACCTGTGATTGATTCAGATCTGAGCTAGTTTGTGTGTAACAAGTGGAGATAGTATTGAGTACTTGTGAGGAGTATTGTACTATGTATTGTTACATGTTCTCAATCATTATAATATACAAATAGTGTGGGGTTTTCAGCTGTATGCTTTCCCCGGGTTACATACTGTGTTAATGTGCACATGCGATTGATGTTTCATTGTTTTTAATTCCGCAAAATTGATGATCAATGTAGAGTAGGTTATGTATTATGCATGCATTCCGCAATAGTGTATAATCAGGATAATCTCTGTGAATAAGTGTCATATTATTCAAAACAATTCATACTTTCTAGAGATGTCATATTTCTTGAGTCCATCAAAAGTGATGCTTCTATTGAAAGATAGCTAGAACGTCTAGAAGGATTTCTCTGATGAAAATGTATCATGAATTTTACAATGAGATTTCAAATGTTGAAGGGGAGAGCCCAATTTTGGGTCAATATTTGGAATCTCCCTCTACGGAATCAACTCCTCATAATGAATAAGTTCTAGACACCTCATCATATTTGGATGATGTTATAGGTACAACAGAGAAGTTGAAAATGATTATGCCACGCCCTCAAGGGAACCATCTAGTCCTTGTCCAAAACAACCAAAATGGTTTATCAAGACACTTGAAAATGTCCATCCTTATGAGATTGGAACGACTAGAACCATGAGTTCTACTAGAGATGACAATGGAGGTAAAATTCAGGTGATGTGGATGACATATATTTTATATAATTGTGAATTGAATTTCTCCACTAACTTTGAACCCACTTCCTTCAATGAAATTTCTTCTCATGATGAATGAAAATAAGCTATGCAGAAGGAATATGATGCACTCATAAAAAATGGAACTTGGAAGTTGGTGGCCCTCCATATGAAACCAAACCAAATGGGTGCAAATGGGTCTTCAAAAACAAGTATAAATCAAATATCTCACTTGATCAACTTCCAAGTGAATGGATGGATGGAAAATCCATCAAGTGGACATGAACATAGATTTCTTGAATGGGGAGTTAAAATAAAATGTTTTTGTCTCATCCTGAGGGTTTTTTTGTGAAGGTACGGGAAAAAAAAGGTATTCAAGCTCATCAAATCCTTATATGGTCTAAAACATGCACCATGAGCATGGTATGAAAAACTAACTGATCATCTTCTAAAGCTAAATTTCAAATACTACAATCTTGATTATGCAACTTTGTTTTTCAAAAAGGTTGGCAAGACAATTGTGTATCTTGTAGTGTATGTAAATGATTTGTTAATAATTGGAAATAATGAAACACATATTCCATCCATGAAGAAATATCTGAAGAAATATTTTGAAATGACAAGCTTAGGACATATTCATTATTACTTGGGCATTAAAGTCATTCAAAATCCAAAATACATATTCATCTCTCAGAAAAAGTACATTGGAGAACTATTGAGCATATTTGGCATGGAATAATGTAGCTCGCTCTCCACTACAATGGAACATAACTTGAAGCTTACATCAAAATAAAGGGAATGAATTTGAGGATGAAATGAAGTACATAAAGCATGTAGGAAGTCTCATTTACCTCACCACAACCTAACCAGATATCTCATATGTTGTTAGCATCCTATCCAAATTTATGAAAAATCGATGTGCGGGGCATTTAAATGGAACTCAAGGTTGTGGACTCAAGTACACCAAGGTGAAAAAATTCATTCTTATTACACATTTTTATTCATACTTTGATGGGGACAAGGAAAATGTAGTATCAACTTCAAGATATCTCATGAGTATATGATCAATAGTTATCTCCTCGAGGTCACATAGATAGTCAATTCTAGAAGATTACATAATAGGGGTAGAATATGTGGTGGTTGTAGAGGCAACAAATAAAATTTGCGGCTCAGGAAAATACTTGAAGACTTGCAGGAGAAACAAGTGAACTCAACTCCTCTACTTATCGACAATAATTTTGCAATCCAGTTTTCCATGAATCCCAGATTACCACGATTGAACCAAGCACATTAACACTAAGAATCAATTGATTTGATGCCATGTAGATGCCAAAACTATTCATTTAATACATTGTTCCACAAATGAGCAAATTGCAGGCATCTTCACCAAAGCACTTGGATAATAAAATTTTGAAAAGTTTAGAACGATGTTGAGCTCACAAAAACCCCTATAGATTAAGGGGGGAATGTTAAACACTTAATTCTTCGAGATTATGGTAAATTGTAAATATTTATAAATATGAAATAGAAAATTCGTTGGGAAAAATTGAAATCCACATAATTGGAGAAAATTTTCTCCTTTATAATAAATTTGTGCCTCTTATTCATGAATAATATGTTCCTAGAGGTAGTTTAATTGGCATTGGTTGTGTTATGAAGTATTATGTAGAGTATGTGATACAAGGTCCAGTTTCCCAAAATTTAGTTTATGAGCCATGTGTTTGGGGGCATGTAGTTTTACCTAGAGGTCATAGTGGTATTGGTCTGGTCCAAATCAACCTTGTGTCACGTGAGTCACATGAGTCAAATTATGGCCTAGTTGTCAATTCCTCTAGTCATGTGTGTGTGTGTGTGTGTAAATTTACATGAAATTTTAATATTAATTGGTAATTGATTAAGTTGACTGTTTTTTTTCCTAATACTAAAATGGAATTTTATATTCCTTGAAAAGGTAGTTATTCCTAAACTAGGAGCATTTACATTTAATATAGTTCAAATATTGCACTAAAACTATACATATTTCTAGAGAATTTCTAACTAAGAATTTTAAGTATTTATACTTTTGACCTACTTCAAAAAATATATATAATTAGAACAAAAAACATTCCAAACTAATTAGAATGAACATTTTATTTTGCTTCCTATCCCTCTCTCAAATGAAGAGGGCTTGGGTCTTCAATCTCCATTAGGTTGTGATTTTAAAAAGAATTCCTCGACAAACCTTTCCTATAGAGAGTTCCCAATACTAAGGTTATTGGAGGCAAGAGAAAGAGTGTCAATTCACTAAGAAAGAACCAGAAAATGAAGTATTGCACTCAACCTCTAGAGAGTTAGTTTGTTGGTTCTATAAAAGGATATGGTGTTTTCATTGTGAGTGATTCTATCCTACTTGAGCTCAATGAGTTTGGAGTAAATAATCGATAGTGCCATGTTGTTGCCTTGATTTATTTCCTCCTTCCTATGGATAACCTTGCAAATTTCCTTCAAATCAGAGTTATCTATAACTGCTTTGTTTGTGTCTTTCACACAAAAGTGGTCAAGAGGAATATTGAATACGCACCATAAACTTTAAACCAAATGAACACCAAACAGAAATTTTTTTCTCCAAACTTGTGGAAAGAGGTGGATGACCAAAATTATTTGCTTCTAATTTCTTTTTATGGAGGCACTAGATACATCAAAAGAAACAAGAACCAAAGAGGAATATTGTGAATTACGGATTGCCTAGCTAAATTCATGAAGTTTACTTGCAGTGAGAATCTATAGCGACCTTGTGTTTCCTTCCATGAATGTCTCTACTCAAGCCCACCAAGAGGTTCATTAATCCCATTCTTGAGTGTTGGAATTTACCCCACATACCTACGTATCTCATTCCATAATTCTCACCTCCACAAGAAACATACCAAGTCAACCAAAGAACAACACCAAGTGATCCAATGAGTTGGAATTATCTCATATTTCATGTGATGATGCATTCCTCTACATTTATTAACCACAAATAAGGTTTTTCATACAAACTGTTGGAGTTGGGAAGGCCACAACTTGTTGTCCTTCCCCACCACATTAATGGAATGTTGAGGTCAAAAAGGGTCTTCAAAATAAATAAATAAATTACTAACAAAATTAGCTTTAAATAACCAATAGATTCAATATGATGATGTTGTCCAGCCTCCAAAATTTCTTTCTTTTTTACATTTTATCTCTTCTTTCACACATTTTCCACTTACCTTCACATCACCATACCTCTATTTTGAGTTAAAAAGTCATCAGAGCCATACAAATGCAGTAACAAGGTAAAATTCCATTATTGTATCAAATCTATATGTTTTGATTTATAAAATTGGTTTGATTAGACAAAAGTTATTGAACCTTGCATATTTTGTAGCTACACTATCATTCTACAGCTAATTTGAAGGTTCTATCATATCCCATAGGCTATAAATCAGTTGGAGCATATCAAAAGTTTTCAAATGTTTTCGAGATCATGATCCACCTTTCAGCCACAAGTGGAAGTCCATAGATCAATCACGGCATTAGAGTCAGACTCTCAGCCAAAGCAATGATTGGTGCACCTTTAGAAAGCAGAATATTAAATGAGCGAGATTCATATCAAGTGATTGAGATTTATGAATGAGATATGGTGATTTGAAAAAGGCACCATGGATTAAAGTTGATGATATGTCCTTTCACGATTCACTTCTCCGATAGAGAATCTTGAAAAGGAAGAATTCTACTAGGATAGAATCATTGAGATGTCACTTTAGTATGTAGTTTCTAGCCAATAGGTTCTCAAATTTATTATGTTAAAAACTCAATAAATTTCTTCACCTAGAAGTAAGTAAATAGTCTTGAAGTTGATTTGAATTTCAGAACTATGATTAATTTGAAAACTATGTACACACACTTTAGTAATACAATCTCAGTTATGGCACTTTTATAATCTCTAGTGGTTGATTTAAACTTGTGATCTAAAGTTTACAATTACTTGTGCATCTCAGGAGGGCCCCCTGTAGAAGTACGAGCTATCCTAGTTGTGTTTTCATTAGGAATTCATTCCATTTCTTATGACTTGTTTCATTTCAAGTTGTAGATTTAATGATTTATTTTATGTAGTTTAATTTTTATTATTCTTTCACTCACTTATTTCTTCATATTTCTACAGGTCAAGTGCTTGAGTTAAACATAAAAACAACAAAATTATTTATTTTGTTTATCCTACATTCTTTCCTCATAAAGTTTCATAAAATAGATTAATATATGTTAATATTGCATATAAATGAACTATAACTAATGTACACGCATTCATAGATTTTGTGATGTCTTTCGGTGAATTATTTCAATAGTTAATTGTCATTTTATTGATAGTGTTGGACCTACCAACATTCAAGGGGTCCTCCACGATAAGTGGTCCCAATTAGACTTCACACTGTTTGGGATAGGATCCTCATCCAAAATACGGCCCGATTACCATTTTCTTAAAGGTTTTCCTTGGTTCTACCTATCAGCAAGATAGGAATGCACATGTGCCTTTGAAAAGAAAGTGAGTGTGCCTAGTGAGTGTTTGGTTGTAGGTGTGTCAAGGTTCTTCTACTACGGAGGGGAAAATAAGGTGAGCCTCTAAGGGAGGGGTAGTAGTACCACTCTAGTAGAAACACACACAAACACGATAGATATGTCTAACACCAATCATAATAGTCCACAAAGATGTGACAGCCATTGTAACCATTACAGCACATCCTTAATATGATAAGCACTAAAATAATTGAAATAGTTCAACTACTTTAGTAAAAGTGAAAAAAAATATGAATCATAAACATTCACAGAACAATCTTACAAACATTCATAATCCATTCATGAAGAACTTGTTGGCCATCAGGCTTCATATATTAATTAAAAGTCCCAAGACACATGTATACAACGAACACCACTAGCTCCAATAGTGGAGCAATGGAGCCATTAATTGATCCCCAAAAGAACTAGCTTGTCTCTCTGATGGCTTGCAGGAGGAGCCAAGGTGAAAATTATTTTTCTTGTACAATGAGGGTGTATATATAACAAATGGGGTGATCCTTCACCTCCCTTGTGACTCTTTGACTACCCTCATGACTGTTTGACTTCCCTGTGACTTTTCGACTTTTACATGACTCTTCATATTCTGTACATGTCCTTTGCACTTCCACTTTACAATACATTTTCGAATAAGAATTTACATAATCCACAAAATCATGTGGCATACGATGACTCATGACATGACATGACATGACATGACACTAATGACATGGATTGCATGATGACATGGCAATTTCAAGTCATTCTTGTTGCTTCTTGCTATGAGTCTTGATGAGAATTATCTTCTATCCACCTCCAATCCGCTTAGAGATGAGGAGAATTCAGTGATACAAGGTTTTGAGGTGCGGTTGCAAACTAAAGTCCCTTTGCATTCTCTTGATTGATCAACTTGCATCTTCATCTATCGAGGTGTCTTCTAGAATTTTCTCCTTCTACATCTCCTTTTTCATCATCTTGTTAAGGAGTTATAGAGTTCCTACATCTTGAATTCACTCATGACAAGATGACATCAGTCTGATAAACCCCTAGTCTAATATGTTGCATGATGATCCATTGACTGAGTGAGGCTTAGTGACTATGAAATTGCACATCTCAGGCATTCAGGGGTCATGCTTGAGCCTTGAGACTGCGCAATGCATAGTTCAGGTTGGACTGAGTATGATGATTGCACAGTTAGGGGCTCAAGGAGCCAAGCTGAGGGCTTGATGACTGAAGTTTCCTATTGCAGAGTGTTGGAAGGACAAGGAGGTCAGGTGACTGTGCAATTGCACAGTTCATGAGCTCAAGGGCTAGGTTTAAGGATTGAGACTTCACAATGCACATTTCAAGCCTGGCTAGAGGGAAAGATTGCGTAGTTTTGGAGCTTCAGGGCCAGGCTTGAACACTGAGACTTCGCAGTGTGCAATCCTAGGAGGCATGAACTATTCAATGTGCAGTGCTAAGAGATAGGGTTGTTGCTAGAGGGCTAAGACTCCACAATGCGTAGTTCAGGAGGTCCGGATGAGGCTAAGTTCTTGGTCAGGAAGTTTTTCAAATTTAACTAAGTGTTGGATTCATGAAGATGATATAAAAAATGACAATACTTGGTTGTGATCACACACCTAAAACATTTGACGACACAACATAGATCATATAGAACACATGAACAACAAACTTCCTTCAGTGTGACAACTTTGTGACACTAAAGATACACTTTGTGACGCTTGTGACAACACTTGTGTGACAATGCTTAAAACTTTGAAAATGAGTGTGACACATGCTTACATGGAAATACCAACTCATTTACCCAAATATTACCCCTTGAAACCACCAAAACAAGATTTTGTACATTATGCAACACTTAACATGTGAAAGATGACACGTTGATTTTATTGCAAATGGAACAAAAACACTTAGAGAAAACATATGTAATGAGTTTCAATGTCTACGAAGAAACTATGCAAGATCAAGGTAGGCTCTAAAATTTGGGTGTAGACCAAAATTTTGGAGGGTGTTGTAGCAGCGACGACACTTCGCGACACACTAGTAAAATTCCATCTTCTCTCTCTAGGTTGATTATTTTGTGCAGGGTCTAGTTCTTCAGAGAGTATTGATTCATCGTGTAGAGCACTTTTGTTCCCCCACTTATCCCGTGAATAAACATAGTCCCCTTTGTCCCTTCTCAGTTGAACACATACATGAGATCAACAATATCACAATGTTTCGAATCAAGAAATGGTAGTATATATTGCGAGCTTTATATTTTCCTAGTATAGTGTTTCATCTCTAGTGTTGCTCCACTACCAGCAAGCTTAGACAGTACCCCGGTGCAGTCACTACAGGAACACAAACATTTCTCCTCTACTAGAGAAACTGGATAGTACCTAGGCGAAGTTTCTTTCTTCACCTCCCTATGCAAGAATGATTTCTCTTCTTTCACCTTTATTGTAACAGCCCCTAGTTAAAAGTTCAAGTAATAAAAGTTAATAAAGGAAAAATAAGACCACGATTAAGGGACATGTATTCCAAGATGAATGTTGGGTAAAGATATCCTAGTGGGCATCACTAAATGTGTTTATGGCTAAGGGAAATTGGCAAAGGCAAAGGCAAAGGCATTAAAAATGCAAAAAGGTATTGTTGACTTATTTATTTATGAAAATAAAGGAAAATAAGGGAAAAGGGATGTAAAAGGTCACAGGTTGAATGTGAGGAGGAAATTGAAGGAAAATAATGGAAAATGAAGAAAATAGAGGTCTCATTGATAAAAAGGCTTATGAGGATCAGTTTGTAACCTTTTTTTAGTTCAGTTTTGGAGCTCTCTCATTAGTCTCTCTCTCTCTCTCTCTCTCTCTCTCTCTCTCTTGGACACTTAGAGTTTTCTTGGAGCACTCTAGCCTTGGAGCAAGGAAGGCAATGCAAGTAAAAGGAAAGGAAGGAAGAGTAGGATCAAGTAGATTCAACAGGAATACTTGCAAGTAACATATTGCATGCGTTATTTCCTAGCGGGTTTTGACATGGATGAATTTTCATGTTGGTGTATGGTTCTCTTGTTGTTGGTGGCATGGTTTTTCCAGGTTATGATAGTGGTTTTTGTTAGGATATTCCGACACATAGGATATAGTTAAGTTCAACTTGGTCTAGTGTAGAGTTAGGTATAGAGTTAGGTAAAGTGTGTTTCTTTACCGTTGTACATTTTGTAACTTACAATCCGACGGTCACGATATGTAGTGATCCGACGGTTCATTCTCTCCTCGGTATTACTGACACTTGATCCGTGGCTTGACACCTGATTGGTCCATGAGTTCTATTTAAAGCGCATGGAGGGTCATTGTTCGGGTAATCCGTGCATGAGAGAAGCTTATGTAAATTTTCATTCTTTGATTAATAAATTGCCTGTAGTACCCATGTTGGGACAGGCTGTGGACTGTTTCCCTCCTTGCACTTTGAGGGTTTTAACCACGTCAAAAATACTGGTGTATTGATTTGAGATCTGGTTGTGAGCGGTGTCCTTTTGGTGTTCTTTCTGAGGAACTTACCCTG
Organism: Pinus tabuliformis; assembly: GCA_031772625.1. Lineage (NCBI taxonomy): Eukaryota > Viridiplantae > Streptophyta > Pinopsida > Pinales > Pinaceae > Pinus > Pinus tabuliformis. The sequence continues at coordinate 635,008,841 of CM062816.1, forward strand.
CAAATTCCTACATGGTATCGGAGCTATTTGAGGGCCGCGTCCGTTGGTGATCCAAATCTGAAGCCGGTAGTACTGCATGCGGCTGTCGTTTCCTAGATCTACTGTTTCTGACTGCTTTCAGGCCGAGAGGACTGCTCTGTTGCATTCGGAGCATCTGTTCCAGTGAGGAACCCCTTTCGTTTCACACGAAAAGGTTTCCGGTAGCCCTAGCTGCGTCATTTTTCAGATCGGGAGGTATACAGTGTTTTTTGCAGTTTACTGTTATTTTCTCTCTGCTTATTTCGGTTTCGGTTTATTTAGCCTTTTTTTTAACCGGATCTATACCTTTCATTTCTGCATATGCTCTTTTCCCTGTGACTCTGTGCGATCTGGGCAAATCAGAAACAGAAAGGAAGGATTTTTCTCATGCGTATGCTCTTTTCCCTGCACCTTAGTGTGATCTCGGAAAATCAAAAACATTGAGAAAAATATTTAGTTTTTCGGCTAAAGCTAACTTTGAGATTTTTTTTTTAAATTTCTAGTTTTTTGGCTAAAGCTAACTTCGAGCCGCAAGGTTCGTTGTTCTTTGCATATTCGTGTTGGGTTTTGTGTTTTGTAGGGAAAAAGAGCTTTCTCAAGGCAAGCACGCAAACCAAGGCCTCTCTCTCTCTCTCTCTCTCTCTCTCTCTCTCTCATTTTTTGTATAGATCAATTGGTTCAAAGCTATTTTAAGAGAGTAGAGGTCTTGGGTTCAAGTCTCCATTTTGTGGGGGCGGATTTTTTCATTCCCGCACATTCGCGCACTTTGCCGGCATCGTCAACAATCGTTTTTTAAAAAGTCATAACTTCTTCATCCGGAAGCCTTTTTCAGAGCTGTTTTTTTTAAAACCGCCTATTTTTTCGAGATCTATCCATTGGAACACTTACTTTCAGCATCTTCAGCTTCAGTTTTTTTTTTTTAAATGGAAAGTCCATGCCAAGACATTCTTGACAGCACTAACTACTTCCAATGGGTAGCCTACATGGAAGATTTACTTAGAAGTAAAGGTCTCTTCAGAATAGCCACAGACCAAGAGAAGAAACCAAAAGATGAAGACAAGGCTGCAAAATGGGAAAATAGACAAGACCAAGCACGTGGTTTGATAGGGATGTCTATTTCTCCTTATCTTAGATTCCACATTGCAGAACTTGAAACTCCTCATGAAGCATTAGAAAAACTCGCTAAAGTTTTTGGGATTAAAAATGAAATTAGAGCCCATCAACTTGAAAATGAGTTGCTTACTATGGATCCTAATAATTTTTCTTGCATTGAAGATTTCTTGTCCAAATTCAAGACCCTTAGATATCTCTTGGAAGGTGTTAAAGTTAAGAAAGAAGATGGTAACATTATCTATTCCATCCTTACTAAGTTGGGACCAGCCTACTCTGTATTTGTTTCCACTTTCCATTCTACAAGGGAAGCTTTCATTTGTCAAGGAAAAGACTACAAGGCCCATTCCTTTGACTCCTTTTGTGATTCCTTAATAAGAGAACAAGAAAAACTCTTACACCTTGGTCTTCTTAATCTTGGAAACTCTTCCACGAAAGCGTTAGCCGCCCAGCAGCAACCAAATTCAAAGAATCCTAAGAAGTCATATCCTCAAAAGAATGGTCCTAAACCAACTCAGCCTCAAAATGAAAGATCATTTCAGCAAAATGATAAGACCAATAAAAACAAATGGAAGAAGACTGATAGACATTGTAACTTTTGTAATCGAGATGGCCACTTAGAATCTAAATGCTTTAAGAAGATGGAAGCCTTGGAAGCCGCAATGAAGAAACATAACATCCATGTGGAGCCTACTTCAACTTCAACTTCCGGAATGGCACTTTCTGCATGTCGTTGTCAATCATCTCAGTCTGGTTATGCATTAAATGTATCTTCTTCTTCTTCTCATTCTCATGAGTGGCTCATTGATTCTGGAGCCTCTTATCACATGGCCAAAAACCAAGCCATGTTTTCTTCTTTAAATGATTGTAACACCAAAAATATATATGTTGGTGATGATAGATCTCTTAATGTTGTAGGGACTGGAACTGTTCATCTAGACAATGGTCAGTTTAATGATGTATTATGTGTTCCAACCTTATCCTGCAACCTTCTATCTGTCTATCAGATAACTCATTCAGGTGAAGGTAAAATTGTTGAATTTTCACCTCATGATGTTGTAATCAAGGATCTAAAAGATCCTAAACAGATTCTAGCTACTGGTCTTGCTGATGATTCTACAAGGTTTTATAAGTTTCACAACTTTGGGTCATCAAATCTTCCCTCAGTATTTGTTGCTCATAATGATGAAGTGAGCAAACTTTGGCATGAGCGATTTGGTCACTTAAACTATCGCTCCCTTCAGCATCTATGTAAAGAAAATATGGTGACAGGTCTTCCTATGGTATCTTGCAGAGATGGTGTTTGTTCCGGATGTGTACTCGGAAAACATCATCGGGACAGTTTTGACAAACGTGCCTCTTGGCACGCCTCAGCCCCTTTACAGCTTGTGCACAGTGATTTATGTGGTCCTCTTCCTGTTGCTTCATTCTCTGGCTGCAAGTACTTCTTAACTTTCATTGATGATTTCTCCAGACGCACTTGGGTATACTTCTTAAAACTCAAGAGCGAAGTATTTAACACTTTTTTGGCCTTCAAAGCCTTTGTTGAAAAACAATCTGGACATCAAATTCTTAAGCTAAGAACTGATAATGGTGGAGAATATGTTAAAAACACATTCATCAACTTTTGCACTGAAAATGGAATTCAAATGCAACATACTGTTCCATACACTCCACAACAAAATGGTGTAGCTGAAAGGAAAAATCGCACCTTAAAGGAAATGGCTAATTGTATGCTGCAATCTAAAGGACTCAGTCTTAGTTTTTGGGCCGAAGCAATTAATTGTGCAAATTATATAATCAATCGCACTCCTACTAAGGTTCTAGAGAATATCACTCCAGAAGAAGCTTGGAGTTCCATTAAACCAGATGTAAGTCACTTTCGTGTGTTTGGAAGTGAAGCATGGGCCCATATTCCAGATGAAAAGCATAAAGCTTTAGAACCTAAGAGTGAGAAATGTACTTTTGTTGGATATTCTGAAGATGTAAAAGGTTATAGACTTATTCCATTTAAGTCCAAAAATGTTATCATTAGAAGAGATGTAAAATTTGATGAAAATAAATCGGCCTGCGAGCCTAGTCCGGCGGATGTGCCACCTCTTCCTATCTCTTCTACTTTTGAGAACATTTCTTCTTCAGATGATGAAAGCAAGGATGATAATCCTCCCCCACCTTCTCAGGATCCTCAACTTCCAAGATGGGTCCGTGCTACTCGGGATGCAGCAGGTGATCTTGCCGGTGATCCTACAGATCAGCGACGTACACGTTCTCAGTTTGAAAGAGCCTCTTCTTTACTGGCTCAAGCTCCAGTAAATCATGATCCTGACACTTTTGCAGAAGCTTCAGGCCATCCACATTGGGAAGTAGCTATGAATGAAGAATATCATTCATTAATGACAAATGATACATGGGATCTTGTTCCTCTACCAAAGGGACGCAAACTTGTTAGATGTAAATGGGTTTACAGAACCAAGTATGGACCAGATGGGAAAGTTGATAAACATAAAGCTCGTCTCGTTGCTAAGGGCTTTTCACAAGTTGAAGGCATTGACTACACTGAAACCTTCTCCCCTGTTGCCAAAATGAACTCTATCCGCCTTGTTCTTTCCCTTGCTGCCTCTTTAAAATGGGAAGTCCATCAGATGGATGTTAAATCTGCCTTCTTGCATGGGGACTTGCAAGAAGAAATCTATATGGAACAACCAATTGGCTTCATACAAACAGACTCCAGCCTTGTTTGTCGACTTAAGAAATCCCTTTATGTCCTCAAGCAAGCTCCTCGGGCTTGGTATGCCAAAATGGATAGCTTTCTTTTAGAATCTGGCTTTTCTAGGTGTCATTCTGACAATACTGTCTACACCAAGAAAGTGGGCAACTCTCTTATCATCCTTGTTCTTTATGTTGATGATCTTATTCTTACTGGTAGTGATCCCAACCTTATAAACCATGTGAAGTCCAGCCTTAAAAAGAAATTTGAAATGACAGACTTAGGACACTTACACTATTTTCTCAGTCTTCAAGTCTTGCAATCCAAGGAGGGTATTTTCCTTTCCCAGTCCAAGTATGCTTGTGATATTCTTCGTCATTTTCACATGGAAGACTGTAAGCCAGCCCCTTCTCCCTTTCAGTCTGGAGTCAAACTTTCAGTCTCTTGTACTTCTCCTGAAGTTGATGCTACCTTATACCGTTAACTTGTAGGAAAACTCTTGTATTTAACCCATACTCGTCCTGATCTTTCCTTTGTTGTTGGCCTTGTTGCTCGTTTTATGCAAAACCCCCGTGAAAGTCATTGGAAAGCAGCTAAAAGAATACTTCGTTATGTTCGAGGTACAGTACAGTTTGGGATTCATTACAGTGCCAAAGCAGCTCCTCTGTTAGTTGGTTTCACTGATTCTGATTGGGTTGGTGACCCTGATGATCGGAAGTCTACTGCCGGTTATGTCTTCACTCTTGGTTCAGGACCTATTACATGGGCTTGTAAGAAACAGGTTGCCATTTCTCTTTCGTCAGCAGAAGCAGAGTATCGTGGTGCCGTGGAAGCTAGTAAGGAAGCCTTGTGGCTTCGTCAGATCCTATCAGAGTTTGGCTTTGAGCAGCAGCATCCAACCACACTTTGGTGTGATAATCAAAGTGCCATTCAGCTATGCAAAGATCCAGTCCAGCATCAGCGCAGCAAACACATTGAACTACACATGCACTTCATCAGAAAGCGGATTCATGACCATGTTCTTGAAGTGCAATATTGTCCAACAGATGATCAGGTTGCAGACATCTTCACAAAGGCTCTCACAGAGGCGAAGTTCACTAAACTTCGATATATGCTTGGAGTTCAGGAAGTTGTCACTAAGGGGGGATAGGCTCTAGTGCCTCCTTCCTTCTCCTATTGTGTCATATTTGTAAATCCTTCAATCCTATCCCAAGTTGTTCTTAAGGGGGGATGTTAGGATATTCCGACACATAGGATATAGTTAAGTTCAACTTGGTCTAGTGTAGAGTTAGGTATAGAGTTAGGTAAAGTGTGTTTCTTTACCGTTGTACATTTTGTAACTTACAATCCGACGGTCACGATATGTAGTGATCCGACGGTTCATTCTCTCCTCGGTATTACCGACACTTGATCCGTGGCTTGACACCCGATTGGTCCATGAGTTCTATTTAAAGCGCATGGAGGGTCATTGTTCGGGTAATCTGTGCATGAGAGAAGCTTATGTAAATTTTCATTCTTTGATTAATAAATTGCCTGTAATACCCACATTGGGACAGGCCGTGGACTGTTTCCCTCCTTGCACTTTGAGGGTTTTAACCACGTCAAAAATACTGGTGTATTGACTTGAGATCTGGTTGTGAGCGGTGTCCTTTTGGTGTTCTTTCTGAGGAACTTACCCTGCAAATTCCTACAGTTTTCAACCTAGCCTTTCCTTTTTCCTGACAGTTATGGTGTGATGGGATTGTTTTCTCGGTTTTGAGCTTTTGAATTGCCAGATGGTTTTGGAATCCGGGGTGAAGGTGGTCTCAGGAAAATCCTAAAGGCCTAGGATTCCCTTGACTGGTTTTGGTGGGATAAATGGTAAAGCCTTAAGGTGGATTCTTAGTTTAGGGACTAGTGATCCGGCATGGATTGTGGTAAATCTTGAGAGACTGGTGTCTTGGTTTAGGGAATAGTGATCCGGTATGGATTGTGGTAAATATTTAGAAACAAGGAGATAGAAAAATCCTCAAGGAGAGTGATGGATTCCGAAGGCATTCCTAGCTCGGTTTGGTTTTGTGATCCCAATGTCGGTTTTAGTGAGATCACAGTTTGGTGAAGGTGGAGGTGGTTTAACCACTAGATTCCCTTGGTTTTTTTTGGATTAGTTTATCCATGAGATCCCACATTCATGCTTGGAATATGGCGCGGGGGTGACTAGCTGAAAGAAGGATTTGGTTCATTCATCTCTACGGTCGGGTGGTATGTGGAAGTCCCGAACCAGGTCAAATTTTCCTATGTTTAATAAAATCTAAGTTCTCTTACTTTTCTACTCGTTAATATGTGGCTTTAATGGTTGTTATCTCAATGTTATTTTCATGGTTTAATGCTAGTTATAAGCATGGTTATATGATTGGTTATTTCATAGTTATTTCATGTATTTACTTGTAACTGAAAGGATAATGGATGCAAGACCTAATTGATGTCAAAACAGTTAAAGGAAGAGGGTGGTGATCCTTCTTGTCAAGTTTCACATGATTTATCAGTCATTTATGCTCTGTCTTGTATTCATTTCCTATAGATTGCATTGATGCCAAGTGTTTGACAAAATGTCAGTCCCAGTTGGGGATGGTCAGGCCTAGTCCTGGAGTCAGTTTTTGATTTGTAAGTCTTGTCATAATTTAATTTATGGATTCTAGAAGATAAAGGGGTTTTTTGGTAGTGTCCTGGATTCTAGGCTTGAAAAGTGGCTCAAATCCCGAGGACGCAAACACGGGTCTGAGCAGAAAATTCCTTGGACACTAGAATACCCATGTTGTGCATGCGTCCAGAGGTCCTCAAATGCACCCTTTCCCATAACAAGGGAGAGTCCAGGGGTTTAGAGGTCTAAAAGTTTAGTGGGACCCAGGGGTTTGTCGGGGGAATGGCTACGATGCATTATGGGAGTCCTGTAGCAAGTGCAAAAGGTATGGTATGGTGTGTTTCTGTCGATTCCACTTCCTTAAGGTCACTTAAGAGGTTGAATCATATCATGTTAACTTCTCGTCACATGTTTACCCCGGTTGGCTGGTTACTTGGGTAGATGTGGGAGGAGGGTGTTATAGAGTATCAGAGCATGTTTCGCCCCTCAGACTAGATGGGCTGTGTGTTGGTTATGCATTCATGTCAGTTGCATGTGTGTTAATCATCCTTATGGTCTATACGCTTGTTTCATATGCATGGTGTCGGTCATGATTGTAGTTATGTCACCATGCAAAAGAGGATGGTGTTGTTGTGGAGTGTGTCATCATGAGTGTATGATTGGTTACAAGTTGTTTATGTGTGTTACTATTAACATGTGGTCAAGGGTACAATGACATGGTTGTTGTTGTCATGCATGAGGTCATGGTATGTGTAGTTGATATGGTCATGCATTGATGACTAGACTCTAGTTAGAATGATGGATATATGGTTAAATTCTTATGTGTTATATTTCTATATGTTGTCATGATTATGTTATACATGTATTATGCTGATTTTTTGATCTTGCAGACAAGGTATCCTCCAAAAATTATGCTAAGGTATGTTATTTTATTGTGATTTGGTTTAGCTAGCATGATATACATTGCAGGAAGAATATTAAAGATGACTATCAATATGGTAAATTATAGTTCCTGACACTCACCCTATGGATAAAATGAGTAGTGTGGTGTTGGGAACTCTTCTAATTTGGCAGAGGCACTGAGAAGCTTAAAGGAAGAAATAAGGAGTTGTAAGGAAGATAATGGCATAATCATACAGGCACGGGAGAAACAAGCAAAGGTAAATGATACTTCAGAGCTTTTCAGAATTGCAGTGATAGGGACCACTTCGGATCAGCCATGAATAGGAGGACAGAACTAATGGGGAATGTGGTAGCAGGTCTCATGGTGAGTACAGGTTGGATGGAGAGGACACGATCAGAGATGGTAGGTCCTTGGATACTCCGGATAAGAGGGGTGATAGACACAAGTACTATTCTAGTTTTGGTTCTGATAGGCATTATGATTGTCATCATCATCATCCTTACAAGAGGAGTGAAAATGGGTATTTACCAAATGAGTTTAAGAAATAAAAGCCACCTGCATTCGACGGAGAGATGAACAAATCACATGATTCATAGGCATGGTTTCTTGGCATGAGGAAGTTCTTCAGATTGCACGATTATTTAGAAAACATGAAAGCAAAGATAATCACTTTCAGCCTTAGAGGGAAAGCAAATATATGGTGGGAAGATGTGAAGAATGTTAGAGGTATTCATGACGATTACTTGACTTGGAACGAGTTTGACAGGCTCTTCAAGAATAATTATTTGTCAGAAAGGTATTATGATGACAGAGCTAAGGAGTTTTATTAGTTGCAGATGGGTTCCATGACAGATGATGAGTATACTAGTAGGTTCCTTGAGTTGTTGAGATATGTGTCTTACATCAAGGAGGAGAAGGCGAAGGCTCATAGATTCATTGGTGGAATTTCAATAGCATACAGAGACCGGATTGCGTTCAATGAGCCTAGACCATTGGAGTAGGCCATCTGAAAGCTGAAACATTGTTATGACCAGTCAAAGCACAAAGTTGAGCATAAGAGTGACTTGAAAGGAAATGAGAAATTTAAAGGAAAATGGATACCAAAGCGAGGAATACCTCAAGATGCAAGTGAGAAATAAAATGTAGTCCCTTACAAGAAGTTCAATATAGATGAGAAGGGACATGGACAGCAGCAAACTAGAGGTGATGGTAGAGCACCATTGCAGTGTTGGATATGTGGCAAGCATCATCGTAAGGGGAATTTTCCATAGTATCACGGTGGTACACCCCAGATCTATAGTGCTCAAGAGGCACATACAGTTGGTGATGTTGGTCATAGAATTCCTTGGATCTATGCAGTTGTGAACAAAAGTCAGGCGGATCATCAGGCATCTATCATTGAGATGGATGGTAAGCTTTGTGATCAAGTTGTTTCTATTTTGATTGATCTTGGATCTAATTATAGTTATATTAATCCTGACCTGGTGGATAAGTGTGGTTTGAGAAAAGAAGTGCATGCATAATATTGGTTGGTATAGTTGGATACGAGTACAAAGAAGAGAGTTCAACATTGGGTAAGACCTTATGCATCTGAGTTAAATGGTATGCCTACAGCAGTACATTTGAATGTACTACCATTGGGATCGTATAGTATTATTTTGGGTATGGATTGGCTGTACCTTCATAGGACCAAACTGGATTGATTTGACAAGGTCATTAATTGTGTGGATGATAGTGGGGAAAAGAGAATTTTGCAGGGAAAGAAGAAGCCTACATCAATGAGGATGGTTACCGCTATGCAGGCTAAGCGTAGTTGCAAAAACGGTTGTGTGATGTTTGCAGTGCATATATCTAGTGACAAGGGTAAAGATGTTGAGGATGTGGAAATTCTCAATAGGTACCCTGTATTGCAACAGTATTAGGATGTGTTTCCAGTATAGATTCCAAAGTTACCTCCTCACAAGGAATTAGATTTCTCTATTGAGTTGGTGCCAAGGGCTGCACCAACATCGAAGGCACCTTACAGGATGAGCACTCGAGAGATAGTAGAGTTGAAATTGAAATTAAAGGAGATGCTTGACAAGAGTTAAACTAGGCCAAGTGTATTGCCTTGGTTGCACCAGTGTCGTTTGTAAAGAAGAAATATGGTACTCTTAGATTGTGCATTGTTTAGAGGCACCTGAACAAGATAACGATCAAGAATGGGTACCCGTTACCGAGGATTGATTATTTGTTTGATCAGTTAAAAGGATCAGTAGTGTTCTCTGAGATCAACTTGAGATTAGGATACCATCAGACATGCATCAAGGAAGAGGGTATCTACAAGACAGTGTTCAAGACCAGGTATGGGCATTATGAGTTTATTGTAGTTCCATTCAGTTTGACTAATGCCCCAACTACATTTATGTGTTTGATGAATAGTGTGTTGCATATTTATTTGGACAAGTTTGTTATTGTATTCATTGATGACATCTTGATATACTCCAAGGATGAAGAAGAGCATGTCGAGCATTTAACAACAGTATTGAGATTGCTAAGAGAGCATCAGTTGTATGCAAAACTTAGCAAGTGTAGCTTCTTTCATATGGAGGTGCATTACTTGGGACATGTTGTTTCCAAGGAAATCATAGTAGTAGATCCAAAAAAGATAAGTGCCATCATGGAGTGGGAAGATCCTAAGAATTTGGATGAGGTGATATAATTCATGGGATTGGAAAGTTACTATAGGAGGTTCATCAGGAACTTCCCACACATTTCATATCCTATGACCTCCTTGCAGAGGAAAGGAAAGAACTTCGAATGGACAGAAAAATGTGCAGCTAGTTTCGAGCAGCTGAAACAGTTGTTGACCAATGCTCCAATCCTTAAGACTGTAGATCTGGATAAAGAGTTTATAGTGTGTACAGATGCATGTAAAGGAGGACTTGGTGGATTCCTTATGTAGGAGGGACAGGTGGTGTGCTATGAGTCCAGGAAGTTGAATGAGCACAAGAAGAACTATGTGACTCATGATCTTGAGTTAGCAGCTATTATTCATGCCGTGAAGATGTGGAGGCATTCTCTTCTTAGAATGATATTTTTATTGATGAGCGATCATAGTGGGTTGAGATACTTGTTTGACCAGCTGAATCTAAATGCCAGGCAAGCTAGATGGTTTCCTACCCTTAGTGAGTTTGACTTCGAGATCAGATACATTAAGGGAAAGGAGAACCAGGTTGTAGATTCTCTTAGCAGGAAGGTATAGGTGAATCATATAGCAGCTATGAGCTCTTATGGGACAGAGTTACAAGATAGGATCTTGTAGGAAGGACAACAGGATGACAGGTATATGGAGATTATGCACATGTTACAACAAAGTACATGTACAGGTACAGGTGTAGGTACAAGTAGATGTATAGGTACAGGTGATCAGGATACAAATTATCATCTCATGTCAGATGGCTTGGTGAGATTCAGGGACAGGATCTATGTGTCGAACTGCAGTGAGCTCAAGAAGCTTATCTTGAGGGAGTTTCACGTGAATCCATACTCGGGTCACCCATGATATCAAAATATGTTGACGGCGGTGAAGAAGTTCTACTGATGGTTGAATCTGAAGAAGGAAGTGGTAGACTTTGTGGCTAAATATTTCGATTGTCAGTAGGTAAAGGTAGAATGTAAGAATCCAGGTGATCTACTACAACTTATTGTGATTCCAGAATGGAAATGGGAGGCAGTTTCCATCTATTTCATTACAAGTATTCCGAGTACAGTGAGATAGCATGATTCTATTATGGTTGTGGTCGACAGGTTGAGCAAGGTAGCTCACTTCATTCCAGTGAAGACTACATATTTGGCTAGTGAGGCAGAATGGGTTTTCATCAGGGAGATCCTGAGATTGCATGGTGTTACAAAGAAGATCATGTTGGACAGGGATGCGAAGTTCACTTCCAATTTTTGGAAGGAGATATTCGCAGGTTTGGGTACAAATTTGGCCTTCAGTACAACTTATCATTTGCAGACAGATGGACAGACAGAGAGGTTCAATGAGATCTTGGAGGATATGTTTATGGATGTACATGATGCACTAGTAGAGAATATGGGAGGAGTATCTTCCATTGGTTGAGTTTTCATACAACAACGGTTATCAGGAGTCATTAAGGATGAGTCCTTTTGAGGCATTGTATGGGCGAAGTTTTAATACTCCTGTCATCTCGAGTGATCCAGTGAATAGGGCACTTATTGGATCAGATATGTTGGAAGATATGGGACAGGAAATCCAGGCTATAAAGAATAATTTGAAGGCAGCACAGGATCGAAGTAAGAGTTATGTGGACCATCACAGGGCATTCAAGGAGTTTCAGGTTGGGGAGCATGTGTATTTGCACATCAAGCCCAAGAAGAGCTCTTGGAGTATTGGATCATGTGACAAGTTGGCACCATGATATTGCGGGCCTTTAGAGATCCTTGAGAGGATTGGACCAGTGGTCTATCGACTTGCACTGCATCCAATAGTGAAATTCTACGATGATTTCCATGTTTCATTACTTAAAAGGTATATAAGGTATAATGATCATGTTGTTGATTGGTCTGTATTGCAGGTGGAGAAAGAAGGAGAATTCCAACTGGTGTCTAAGTGCATATTGTAGCAAAAGCAGCTCATGCTCAGGAGCAGAGCCATAGAGAAAGTTAAAGTGCAGTGGAAGCACTTTGGGCCCGAAGAAGATACATGGGAGATGGTGGATCAGATGCGGGCCATGTATCCTTCTTTGTTTGCTGGTGGAGGAAAAGCAGTTTTGGTATGATGTTTGGTATACATTTGGCATATGTTTTGTTAATGTTTTGGTATATGTACATATGTATATGGATGTAAATATCGCCATGAGCTAAGCTATAAAGCTCCAATAAGCGGCATGGTTGTTATCTTTTCATGTTGTTATGAAGTTTCACTTTTGAGAAGGTCAATCAGTGTAAATACTGCAACGAGCTAAGTTATAAAACTTCATGGGCAATATGTTTGCTTTTCAACGGTTCTGTTGTTATCTTGTCATGTTGTTATGATGTTTTTTTTTTGAGTAGGTCATTCATTATAAATAATTCAACAAGCTAAGTTATAAAGCTCCATGGGAAGTGTGTTTTCTTTTCAGTGGTTTTGCTGAGGTCTTGTGTGCTTTAACACCGAGGACGGTGTTCCCCAGGGGGAAGGGTCTGTAATAGCTCTTGATTAAAATTTCATGTAATAAAAGTTAATAAAGTAAAAATAAGACCGCGGTTAAGGGACATGTATTCCAAGCTTATTTCTGGGAAAATATATCCTAGTGGGAATCAATGGATGTGTTTATGGCTAAGGGAAATTGGTAAAGGCAAAGGTATTAAAGAGGAAAAAATGTATTTTTGACACATTTATTTATGAAAATAAAGTAAAATATGAGAAAAGGAAGGTAAAAGGTCACAGGTTGCATATGAGGAGGAAATTGAAGGAAAATAATGGAAAATGAAGAAAATAGAGGCATCATTGATAAAAAGGCTTCTAAGGATCAGTTTGTAACCTTTTTTCAGTTCATTTTTGGAGCTCTCTCATTATTCTCTCTCTCTCTCACACTCTTGGACACTTAGAGTTTTCTTGGAGCACTCTACCCTTGGAGCAAGGAAGGAAAAGAAAGCAAAAGGAAACGAAGGAAGAGCAGGATCAAGTAGCTTTAGTAGGAATACTTGTAGGTAACATATTTCATGTGTGATTTCCTAGCTGGTTTTGACATGCATGGATTTGCATGTTGGTGTATGGCTCTCTTGTTGTCGGTGGCAAGGTTTTGCATGATTATGATAGTGGTTTTCAACGTAGCCTTGCCTTTTTCTGGATAGCCATGGTGTGATGGGATTGTTTTCTTAGTTTTGAGCTTTGGAATTGTTTGATGGTTTCGAAATTTGGGGCGGAGGTGGTCTCAAGAAAATCCCAAAGGCCTAGGAATCCCTTGATCGGTTTTGGCGGGACACACGGTAAAGCCTTAGGGTGGAATCTCGGTTTAGGGCCTACTGATCCGGTGTGGATTGCGGTAAATATTGGGAGACTGGTGTCTTGATTTAGGGCATAGTGATTCGGTGTGGATTGCGGTAAATCCTAAGAGACAAGGAGATAGAAAATTCCTCAAGGATAGTGATGCAGTCCGAAGGCATTCCTAGCTTGGTTTGTTTTTGTGATCTCGGTACCAGTTTTAGTGAGATCACGGTTTGGTGAGGGTGGAGGTGGTTTAACCTATGGATTCCCTTAGTTTTTTTTGGATTTGTTTATCCATGAGATCCCACATTCATGCTTGGAATATGGCACGGGGGTGACTAGCTGAAAGAAGGATTTGGTTCAGCCATGCCTACGATCGGGTGGTATGTGGAAGTCTCGAACCTGGTAAGATTATCCTATGTTTAATAAAATCTAGGTTCTCTTACTTTTGTACTTGTTAATGTGTGGCATTAATGGTTGTTATATCATTGTTATTTTCATGGTATATGATTGGTTATTGTCGTGGTTATTTCATGTATTAACTTGTAACTGAAAGCATAATGGATGCAAGACCTAATTGATGTCAAAAAAGTTAAAGGAAGAGGGTGGTGATCCTTCTTTTCAAGTTCCACATGAGTTATCAGTCATTTATGTTATGTCTTGTATTCATTTCTTTTAGATTGCATTGATGCCAAGTGTTTGACAAAATGTCATTCCCAATTTGGGATGGTAAGGCCTAGCCCTCGGGTCAATTTTTTATTTTTAAGTCTTTTCATAATGTAATTTATGGATTTTTAAAGCTACAGGGGTTTCTGGGCAGTGTCCTAGATTTTGGGCTTCAAAAGTGGATCAAATCCACAAGACGCAGGCACAGGTCTGAGCAGAAAATTCCCTAGACATTGGCATACGCATGTTGTGCATGCGTCCAGAGGTCATCAGACGCACCCTTGCCCATATAAATGGAGATTCAATGGGTTTATAGGTCTAAAAGTTCAATGGGACCCAGGGGCTTGTCAGAGAAATGACTGGGATGCATTTTGGGAGTCCTATCGTAGGTACAGAACGTTTGGTATGGTGTGTTTCCATAGATTCCAATTTCTTAAGGTCACTTAGGAGGTTGAATCATATCATGGTAACTTATCATCACATGTTTACCTCGGTTGGCCAGTTACTTGGGTAGATGTGGGCGGAGGGTGTTACATTTATTTATATATTTATATAGGATTGTGCATAGCCACTTATTCATTTTGTGGGTTGAAAAGGGATCCTGACTTATTGAGAGCAGCATAGGTTGTTCCTTCAAAGAAGCATATAGAGACATCTGATTTAGGTTTGCTCATTTAGATTTTCCCCTTTTCCTCTTCTACTTGATTGGATAAGCATGAAAATACTTAAACATAAAGAATTGAGTACGGGCGTAAGGTTTCCAAAATAGACACAGGTATCATGGTTCAACACAAAACTCTCCTTACAGAAGGATCATATTTTCCGTCAAAACATCATTGACCAAAAGACGTAACCAAAACGAAGGAGGATCGAAGGTTAGCCAAATGTTGTGATATCACAAGCCTCCTTTCAACTCATCTACACACAAAGAAGTCGGAAAACACGTTCACAGATTACGCTTATTTAGATGAACAAAAATAAGATGCAAGACCAAACAAATAAACAAACAAGAAAACAAACTATGTATATAGGGTAGGGCTCATCCCTCAACCATCATTGAAAATATTGTTTTAAGTCTTGGCCATTAACAGGAAGAGAGTCAATCTTCTCGTCTAAATATTAAAGAAGATATATATGTTTTCCAAGCTTCTCATGCACAGTGAATGGTTTTATCCACAGGGATTGGAACTTAGTAAGTTTTTGTTTGTCCTCATGAGCTTTTTCCCACTTCAAGACTAAGTCACCCACACTAAATTCATTTTTCCCTACATACTTCTTGTCAAACCACCTCTTGATATGACTCTGGTGAAGAGAAACTTTTTCTTTTTCTTTCTATCTTTCTTCCTACATCTTGCGAAGGGTGTCTATCTTACTTCGAACCAATAAGCATGGCTTTCCCTGGGACTCCTGTGAAATTTGAAGGCAAGAGAATATATGTTCGGGGGTAGGATGGCTTCTTTTCCATACACCAAGAAGTAGGGAGATGTATTTAGAGAAGGTTTCGGCTTGAGGGATCAGCCCATAGGGAATTCACCAAAGTGCAGTGTCAGTTCCTCTGTTCAAAGAAAATGGTATTCTTAATGATGTGAATGAGGTTCTTATTGGTAGACTTAGCATGACCATTTCCCTACGGATATTAATTAGCAGAATGTTTCAATACAATACAATTTTCCATTGCAAAATCATTTAATCTTAATGATGAAAAGTATGGTTCACTGTAAAAAACAAGTGAATTCAGAACGGAAAACCTAGAAATGATGTTCTGTTTGAGGAAGTTGATGGCCATCTAATCGTTCACTTGTTTGAGTGGAACCACTTCTGTCCACCGCGTGAATTAATATGTGACGGTGAGAATATAGTGGTGTTGCTTGAATGACTGCATAAAAATCTCACCAATGACATTTAGGCCCCATTGTTGAAATGGTTCTTCCACGGTGATAGGCTACAATTGGGTGGCTAACTTCTTTCCTCGGTCAGCACACTTCTAATAAACCGAGCACTTGTGGGCATATGTGTGAGAATATTTGAATAATGTGGGCCAATAAAAACTGGCCCGCATAACTTTGTGTGTTGCAGCATCGCCCGCAGAGTGTCCTCCTATTGGCCCATCATGGAGGTTACACACCACTTTCTATAAATCATGTGCTTCCAAGCATCTGAGAAATACTTTGTTATGGTTCTTTCTAAACATCACTCTAAGAACTAACTCGTAACATAATTATTTCAATATAACTTCCATCTTCTGTTGTGCAGATGAGTGAGAGGGAAAAATTCCATGCTCAAGATATTGACATACGTCTGCATACCAAGGGTTTGAGATAGTAGTGCGGGAGGCTCTCTCAACATTGTACATCTCAATTTCCTGCTCCCACACGGATGGATCATCATTTCTTCCATTCACTTCTTTTGTTGCTAAGCGACATAGACCATGGCCCTTAATAGTGTGAAATGGTTTGAATTCTATATCATACTCTTGCAGACCATTCATTCAGTTCGCTCTTCTCTCACCCATCTCTTGTTGAACAAATAGTGATCTGACTATTGGGTGTGGAACAAAGATAATACAATGATTTTTCAGAAGATAGGGTCGGAAGTGATTTACCACCTCATAGACTGCATACACATGTTTATCAAAGGTGGGATAGTTAAGTTCAGTTCCTTTTAGGATAGCACTCATAAAAGATATCGGACACTCATTGTTTTGATCATATTTATGTGTAAGCACACCAGAAAGATAAGTGTTAGAAGCAAAGGTGTAGGGCATAAAATATTTTTTGAAATATGGGTTGTATAACGTTGGTGCTTGTGCAATAACTTGCTTGATATGAGAAAACACATCCTTTTCCTTTTTATCCCATTTGTAAATTGCATCCTTTTGAACCATCTCCTGCATAGGTTTCACAATTTGAGCATAATTGGAGATGAATTTGAAAAGAAAATTATCTTTCCCAAAAAGGACTGCATAAATTTCTTTTTTACTGGGAGGGGAATCTACGTAATAGCTCTCACCTTTTCAAGGTCTACTTTAATCCCACTTTTCGCTATGATATGGCCCAAGATATTTCCCTTGGACACCGTAAAAATACTCTTCTTTGGATTAAGAGATATCACATACTTTCTATATTGCTCAAATATTTGCTTCAAGTGGCGTAGGTGGTCAAACCTCTTCTTTGAAAAAACCATGAAATCATAAAGATGCACCACCATGCTCTGACCAATCAATCCATGAAATTTGATGTCTATTGCATTTTGAAAGGTCGCACCGGCATTAACTAGCCCAAATGGTATTCTTCTAAATGTGAACATGCCCCACATCGTTCAAAAGGTAGTCTTAAGTCTGTGAAGATTTGAGACCAGAACTTGGTTGCATCCAGAATATCCGTCAAGAAAAGAAAACATTTCTGACCCCGATAATGTCTAGAATGTATGTTTCATCGATGACATGTGGTAATTGTCTTCGTCCGAGGCTCAATTAAGATTTCGGAAATCTACACATAAACGTATTTCCATGGACTTCTTCCTTATCAGGACCATGTTAGGAAAAATACTGAGAGTGGGGGGGGGTGAATCAGTATTTTAAAACTTACTTATCGTCACATTTTTACCCCGATTCGCCAGTTACTTGGGTAGATGTGGGTGGAGGGTGTTACATTTATTTATATATTTATATAGGATTGTGCATAGCCACTTATTCATTTTGTGGGTTGAAGAGGGATCCTGACTTATTGAGAGCAGCATAGGTTGTTCCTTCAGAGAAGCATATAGAGACCTCTCATTTAGGTTTGCTCATTTAGATTTCCCCTTTTCCTCTTATACTTGATTGGATAAGCATCAAAATACTTAAACATAAAGAATCGAGTATGGGCGTAAGGTTTCCAAAATAGACACAGGTATCATGGTTCAACACAAAACTCTCCTTACAGAAGGATCATATTTTCCGTCAAAATATCATATCACAAGCCTCCTTTCAACTCATCTACACACAAAGAAGTCAGAAAACACGTTCACAAATTACACTTATTTAGATGAACAAAAATAAGATGCAAGACCAAACAAATAAACAAATAAGAAAACAAACTATGTATATAGGGTAAGGCTCATCCCTCAACCATCATTGAAAATATTGTTTTAAGTCTTGGCCATTAACAGGAAGAGATTCCCCCGGATGCGGGTGCCACCTCGCATAGCCAGGAAGGGCCACTTGCCACGGCTGATAGGACAAGCGACGGACGGAGTTCTTTAAGGCTCCTCGCCGCCACCTCCCATCGCCAAGCAATGCAGCACACCAGCCTTTATGAAGGTGCAGGGACCATAGCTGAGGTTGATGGCCGCATTCAATGCGGGAGCAATTCGAAGGAATGAAGGGGACGATAAGATATGCGATTTGGGGGCAGTCGATACCCAAAGCTATGGTGTTCATGCTCTGCATTCTGCGAATTTCGGGGTTATTGTGGAATTGGGGGAGGCTGGCCGACTGCTGGTCCTCCCTGGTTCATGCCTGCATTCATTTGTTTGCTACCCTGAGCCGAATTGGAAGGGAACTCCGTCTGAGGAAGAGGTTACTGGAAGAATGGTGCGGGAGAGAATGCCATGTCGTAGAGGCCGAGGCTCAGGGCGAGCCAGATCCTCTCGCGGGCCTGCAGCTGACTTACATCACCACTGCTGCTGTGTTTACTGCCATCGACGTGTGGGCGCTCCTCAGGTGCAGGCTAGCCAATTTGTGGAAGCTGGAGGGTCCAACAATGGCGAGCCAAGGCTACCTGCGTTTGGCTCTGTCATCTTCACACTGGGAAATTCCAGAGAAAATTTGGGTATCAATGCCCACATATCTGTGTTATTCACCAGGATCCCGGAGGAGAATGAGGATGGCTTGCCTCGGCCACCTGCAATGGAAAATCCCTTGGATAACGAAGGGGGAATTCCCCTGGAGCAAGAAGGAAGATTGCCTCAGGCTCTGGCGGAAGATTGTCAGGTTGTTGACAAAGGTAAGAGGCCAATGGGTGAGGCTTCAAGCTCAAGGGGTGCTGCACCACGGGAGCACGACCACCCATCCAGCCATTTGCGCGAACCTGAATTGCCAGCCTTCATGGACGGCTTACCAGAAGGACATGGTTGGGCTTGGATTCGTGAGGCTGAGCCAGAGGACGAGCCGGAGGAAGACGCGACCGAGGACTAGGCCCAGGTGGCTCTCCCGCATTCTGCCTGGACGCGTGTGGGATCGTGGTCGGTTCTGTTATCTCTCCTGTTGTCTTGTGTCTATCTAGTGTTTTCTGTTCAATGATGTTTCCGGGTTTTATGTGTCTACCGCTGTCACTTGTTTTCTCCTCCGTTACGGATAGTAGTTTTTTTGGTTTGGGCCATAACCACATGCCCTGTATCCAATTGGCAAACTCTGCCCCTGCGTGGGTTTCACAGAGATGTTTAGAGACTTTTTGTTGGTGGTTTTTACAGAGATGTTTAGGCTCTTTTGTTGGTGGGTTTTACAGAGATGTAATGGGTTTTGGGACTATGTCACAGCTGCCCATGGAGCCACTCACGGACATGGGCAGCAAGAAATCTCGAATGTAAAGTTTCAGCTGTAAATATTAATACAAAAGTAGGTAGTGTTGCTTAGAAAAAAAAACAGGAAGAGATTCAATCTTCTTGTCTAAATATTAAAGATGATATATGTGTTGTCCAAGCTTCTCATGCACAGTGAATGGTTTGATCCACAGGGATTGGAACTTCGTAAGTTTTTCTTTGTCCTCATGAGATTTGTCCCACTTCAAGACTAAGTCACCCACACTAAATTCATTTTTCCCTACATACTTCTTGTCAAACCACCTCTTGATATGACTCTGGTGAAGAGAAACTTTTTCTTTTTCTTTTTGTCTTTCTTCCTACATCTTGCGAAGGGTGTCTATCTTACTTTGAGCCAATAAACATGGCTTTCCCTGGGACTCTTGTGAAATTTGAAGGCAATAAAATATATGTTCGGGGGTAGGATGGCTTCTTTTCCATACACCAAGAAGTAGGGAGATGTATTTAAAGAAGGTTTTGGCATGACGGGTCAGCCCATAGGGAATTCACCAAAGCGCGGTGTCAGTTCCTCTATTCAAAGAAAATGGTATTCTTAATGATGTGAATGAGGTTCTTATTGGTAGACTTAGCATGACCATTTCCCTGCGGATATTAATTAGCAGAATGTTTCAATACAATACAATTTTCCATGGCAAAATCATTTAATCTTAATGATGAAAAGTATGGTTCATTGTAAAAAACAAGTGAAGTCAGAACGGAAAACCTGGAAATGATGTTCTATTTGAGGAAGTTGATGACCATCTGATCATTCACTTGTTTGAGTGGAACCACTTCTGTCCACCGCGTGAATTAATATGTGACGGAGAGAATATAGCGGTGTTTCTTGAATGAGTGCATAAAAATCTCACCGATGACATCTAGGCCCCATTGTTGAAATGGTTCTTCCATGGCGATAGGCTACAATGGGGTGGCTAACTTCTTTCCTCAGTTAGCACACTTCTGATAGACCGAGCACTTGTGGGCATATGTGTGAGCATCTTTGAATAATGTGGGCCAATAAAAACTGGCCCGCATAACTTTGTGCGTTGCAGTGTCGCCGACAGAGTGTCCTCCTATTGGTCCATCATGGAGGTTACACACCACTTTCTATAAATCATGTGCTTCCAAGCATCTGAGAAATACTCTGTTATGGTTCTTTCTAAAAATCACTCTTCAAACTGAAGAAAACTGAAGAATCCTCTTCAAACTGAAGAAAACATTGAAAATTAAACAAACTAACAGGCAGAGCACCGCAAGCTAATGAATTATACCTTTTGTCACTCATTTGTTTAATTTCAGAAGCAAAGAGAAGAGAAATGGCATACATGAAACATCAATGAACTTACAATTGCATGAAGAAAAACACCATCAAAACATAGAGCCACAAGGATCCCAACAAGTGCTGCAAAACCCTAGTCTTTCCTTTGCCAAAAATGCAAAAATCAAATGTACAATGGAGTGCCAAGAAATCTCAAGTGTCCAACCCTGAAAATGGCTTAGAAATTACATGATATAGACAGGCCTAATTCCTTCCCATGCCTCTAGGGGTCGAGCACATCATTCTAGGAGCTGTTTCAACCATATCTAAACAAGGAACTGAAAAATAGGCAATGAAACAACTTGCCTCTATATGTTAGGAAACTGATTCATTCAGTTGCTTTTCACTTTTTATTGAATGAATCTACTAAAACAAGCAAATCTATGCCAATATTACATCATGTTCATGAAATTACATCAAGGTAGATCAAGAGTAACATCAAAAAGCAAAACTAGTCAAAACTGGCTGAAATTCTGAGCTGGAGAGTGAAAAACAGGCCAAAATTCTCTATGCACCACGCCCAAAACTTGTATGCATAGCACAACTTTGGAGCTGATTTTGAGGCACTTCCCGAAGTCCAAATTGAGCCCAAGATAGCTCGTTGGAAATCCCTACCTGTCTACTTTCCAACCCAAGTGGAATTTCTAGATTTGGATGTCATTTTCCCCTCCAAAACTTCAATCTCCCAAGACTGCTTCTTGTGGGTGCAAAAGGTGGCAGAGAGGTCATTTTTAGGGTGTTTTTGACCCTTTAGGCAACCCAGAACTTGATGAAATCCTTAGGTAATCCATGAGCATGCATAAATTTTCATAAAAAATCCAGAAATGCAAAGTTTTCCTCCAGAGGATCTCCCAATTATAAGCGTGCGCCAAGTGGCGCTACGCGTTGGGCAGAAAAACCTGTTTTGAAGCCAAAAAATTCAAAATTGACAAAATTTTCTCCAAATTCCTTGAAATTTGGGTTGGAGGTCTATCATGGAGTATCATGCTCAGCCAAGGAAGCCTCGGCCAAGATTTGGAGCCTATCATGCCTTTTGCGTCGTTTTAGTGCCCTCCTTAGTCTTGCCTTCAGGATTTTGATCCTTGCATTGCAAACATGATTTCGTGCCCAATAATGGTTTTTCATGTGCCTGAGCATGTCCTTGTCTTTGTTTGCCTTTTCCAGTAGCCTCTAAAGGTGAATATTGACCCTCTCAAGCCAAGTCTCTCGATCAGCCTCTATCTCCTACTCCAATGAAGTGAACTCTATTCTCCTCGTTTGGGCAGCTCGGCGGTTTCGCCGAATGTTTTGTAACTCCATGGCTGTATGCCGATCCTCCAACTGTTTGTTTCGCTACTCCAAATAGTTTATGACCCATTGATCTCTCTGCAACTTGTCGGTCAAAACATCTATCTCGGCCTTCTGCTCCTGAATAATCTCCCTCAGCTTTGAGCTAGGAGAGCTCACATCATCATCGATGAGGATAAAATCAGTGTCTTGGCCTCCTGAAGGACCCTCATCCTACATAGGCCTCTTGCCTTTGTCCTGTACCTGTACCTGTGCTGCTGATGATGGCAACGAGACCCCTTCCACCCTAGGTAGAGATAGTACTCATTGGGCTGCTGCAAACAATCCCCTCATGCCTCTCTGATAGGTGACATATGTCGGCACACTAGAAGTCTCTGCCTCCCGACCTCCATGCTGATATGAAGGTTCACCTGTATGATGGACAACCTCCTGATGAGCTGCTGAAGCTGTGAAAAACTCATGGGAAATGAAATCTTCCCATGTGATACCCTGCAAACCAAGTTGATGCACAACAATGATCTTAATGAGAGCATAGTGGTAAATGTTGTTGTACTGCTGTTCCGGAGTCTTCTTCTGCACAAGAGTGGTCATCCTCTCGATGTTTCGGCACATGAAATATGGAATGTTCATCATCCTCACTCTCGTAAAATGCATCAACAATCTGATATGGTATGTATAGAGGCGTGAGAAGCGGCCCTCACAACTGAAGTATCTGATAATGAGTTTCATCAACGGCGCATAGGATTCTTTCAAAAACCAGAAAGGGAACACCCTGCTGAGCTGTCTCATATAGCTAGGCCTGATATATGGTTCATAATATGCTCTTTCCACCTGCATTCTTTTGTTCCACTCCTCACCTATATTCGGTATTCCTGTTGCCTGAGAAATGGTCTCTGGTGTCAAGGTAAAATTTACACCAGCAAGAGTTACCTGACCATCATGCAAATGTAAAACAAACAACCGAGCCAACTCCTGATGATGTTGAACCTGAGCAATCAATTCACAATACTGAAAACATGACTATTGTTGGAAACATGTCATGGCAAGTGGGCAGGCTTGCAGTTCAGTCAAAGAGGTGGGATCTTCTCTAACATGTCTGCCACCCTTACGAGGCCTCCTCGGTGCATGAAGCTCTGTGGTAGACTCACTGTCTTGTTCATATGATGAATCAGTTTCTGTCATGATGTTGCAAAGCTGTATGTCAAGTAGGTGTTTGGTTTGGTTTGAAAATGAGAAATAGATGTTTTGTTTTCAATGCCAAATGTGCCACAGGGAAATGAGGGACTGTGAGGAATATGGGACAGTGGGAAAAGTGGATGGTGGAGTTTGTCAAGTGAAACTTTTAAAATGTGTTAACAGTCACTTGACTGTGTTTAGGGATGTGGGGTTTGGTAATTTGCAAGTGATATGGGAGAGGGAAAAAGATAGGGAATAGTAGGATTTAGGATAGGGAAAATGGGAAACAGGGATATGAGTAGTTTGGGAGGTTAGGGCATAGGGATTAACTATAAGGATAGAATTATGTAAGGGAAAGGATCACAAATGGGAGAGGAGACTTGGCACCAAAATTATACTTTCAAAACACCAATTTCCAAAACCCAAAGGAGCAGATTTTGATATATATATATAGGGTTTACATTTTCAAACTTAAAACTTTCAAACTTCCCTCCAAACAATACCCTACACAAGCTAAATTCAATAGCAAGAACTCTCGAACTTACTTGGAGCAAAAGAAATGGCGTTATTTGAGTTTTGATGACAGCAGTGATATAAAACCGGCCTGTCGGCTCTGTGCGCCGTGCCTCCTGGATGCGTTGCGACAGTGCAAATTTACACAGCAAAAATCGGCCCAATGCGCCGCGCGGCCTATGTGCGCCGCGACCTCCTCCAATGCGCCGCGCGCACTTCCAGCACACAGTTTTGGTTCTCAAACACAAAATTCGCTCTTTCCAAACTCAAGTCCACTTCAATTGATCTCTTGGCATACCAATGGTGTTTCAAACAATGAAAATGTCTTATACAGTGATGGGTTTGATTTTTGCTTCTCAAAAACCCACTTTCTTATGTTTTAGCTTTGGCACTTTTTCATTTTAATACAACTCTGTTCTTTTTGTTTCCTCTTTGATTTTTTGGCTTAAAATGATGAAATTATTGTCAATTTTTTGCAGGGATGATGGCATTGAGTTTCAAAAAAGGATGACCAGGGCTGCATCTAAAACATCCAAGAACTGAAAATTTTGAAATTTACATGATAATTTATTACAAAAGACGAAATGTTGAATTTTCTTCAAAACAGAGTTTTGAAGAAAAGTCATAGTCCAGCAATATGACGATGAAACTTTTGAAATAAAAACTTGTTTAGAACCTCCCTCTGGCCTGATGGCATTATTGGACATTTTAAAGACTGAATTCACTAAACCCTAGACCTAATAACTAAACTGACCCTTTGCTGACCAAGACACCAAATATTGACTGTCATTGATTGGGAAAATGATTTTTATGGACCTTGATGAAAAGACTTGAGCCAGTAGGTACATGAAATGAGGGGAATGAGTGACAAGGCCCTTCCGTTAGATTATGGCATGCCCCTAATGGAATGCAGCTGAATGAACTATACGCAACACCTAAAAATGAAATGAAATAAGAGAAATGATCTCTGATGGAGGGATGTAAAGACCGACTCTAACAACTGGGAAGGGAATCTACATAATAGCTCTCACCTTTTCAAGGTCTACTTTAATCCCACTTTTCGCTATGATATGGCCCAAGATATTTCCCTCAAACACCGTAAAAATACTCTTCTTGGGATTAAGAGATATCACGTACTTTCTATATTGCTCAAATATTTGCTTCAAGTGGCATAGGTGGTCAAACCTTTTCTTTGAAAAAAATCATGAAATCATCAAGATGCACCACCATGCTCTGACCAATCAATCCATGAAACTTGATGTCTTGCATTTTGAAAGGTCGCACAGGAATTAACTAGCCCAAATGGCATTCTTCTAAATGTGAACATGCCCCACTTCGTTCAGAAGGCAGTCTTAAGTCTGTGAAGATTTGAGACCAGAACTTGGTTGTATCAAGAATATCCGTCAAGAAAAGAAAACATTTCTGACCCCGATAATGTCTAGAATGTATGTTCATCTATGACATGCGGTAATTGTCTTCGTCCGAGGCGCAATTAAGATTTCATAAATCTACACATAAACGTATTTCCCTGGACTTCTTCCTTATCAGGACCATGTTAGGAAAAATACTGAGAGGGGCGGTGAATCGGTATTCTAAAACTTACTTAACCTTCTCATTTTGTATTCAAATTTTTGTACGTGACTTTAATGAACTAAACCGATGTATGTACGCTACTGTTATGCAAACAACCAGTGTATATCTAGTTAACTATATTTTCAATTAATTCTTAATCATTATAACTTGAACCAGTGTATCATTCCTTCATTAGGCATTAATTAAACATTAAACAAGTGCAGTGAGAATAGAATAAATCATCACACATATGGAACGCCAGGATTTTTAGGTGGAAACCCAATGTGGGAAAAAATCAATGATGTTGTCATCTATGTCTTCTTCTTAAAAATATTCTTTACAACCTTGTAATAGCACAGACTCATACCAGCACACAGACACCCACCTGCAGAAGGCTACAACCTTCTCTTGTTCTCCAACACCTACTAAAAGGGAGCTACAACACCCTTATCTTCAATTCCTTGTCGATCACTTTTCATAATGTTTCAGACTGGATCCACCTGATCAAAACATTACAACCTGTAGACCACCTTTCATCAAATTTTTATATTAGACCCACTACCATCATCAAATCACTGAGTCAACTAAAAATAAATCTCATTGTAACCCTTCAAAATAAACCAGAATAAATCATGTGAATGTACTGTCAATCATCAAGCCATACAATGTTATCTATCATAAAACCAATTGTTGCCACTACAAACACTGATCAATAATATGTCAAAATGTATACATTATTGTTATGAATAATACCCGTGTATACGCATTTTTCCTTAATTGAACCTGCGTACAAATCTCAAAAACACTAATCCTTTAGACTGAAACACTACACTGCTGAAATCAATCAAATACACATATATCCTTCATCACATATTTATGAGATACTTACAAATCATTATATACCAGCATCAATATAGTTCAATATTTCATTCAAAAATCATTCAACTTCACTAGAACTATCACATAAAGATTATTATTAAGAAGACCTCATCAACAAACAACATCAATCATAGCAAGATTTATCAGACATCATTAACTACACATACTTCAAAAACCTTAGCATATGTAAATTACCCTTACAAAATACTTATGCATGTGTACGTGCCTTTATCGAAGTATACCTGTGTATAGATCTGTCCATCCTACAGAATCGATACACAACTATCTAGAGACAGATCCACATATGTACGCGCTTTTCCTAAGACAAAATTGCATACAGTTCTGTAATTATTGACTCATTCCTTCGCTGCACGACAGAACTTCAATCAAACCCAAACCTTGGAAAAATGTTATAACATTATTATCATAGATTAACCCATAAGAAAATCATGTATTCATTTCAGATCTACAAGATCTGATCCCACATCACATTTCCTTGTGCAACCTTATTTCAAATCAAACAATTCATCAATAGCCCATTACTTGCACACAAAACACTTTGATCTCCATATCCTTATATAGCTTAGGCCTTATCCAATACCATGGGTCAAATCCTTAGTAATGTCGATGGTATTCCTCGACAGGATCAAATATCTGTTGTCGCGCTCATTACTATGAGCCAGTACCATGGTAAAGATCCCTAGTGTTAGCACCTAAATCTGCCTTAGGCTGAAGGAAGGCAAAACTTAGGGTAACCACAAACCACGCTCAGTCCGGTAGCTAGCCCTACCAGAGCAGGAGATGGCTCTCTCCGAGTCACGCTCAGTGAATGGATAGGCAAAATGGTCTGAGATGACTTACAATGCAATATTTACGTTAGGCTAGTAAGTGAAAAGGGATTTTGGAAAAGGTTTTTTGAAGTGACCGAGCTTCTGGGATGTATATGGGACTAGCACTCAGCAAAGAACAGAGAATAGAATATGAAGGCACAGATTATTCAGTGAGGCAAGGTAGGCAGCAAGCGCAGCAATTTCGACTTGAGGTAGCACGGAATGGAAAGATTGCTGAAGAGAGTGAAAAGGGCATGGTCGCATGAATCTTTTTCAACAGAAGAATAACACTGCACATGAAATTTTCCCACAGGCAGAGCAATATAGATTGAATTCTACCTAATCTCACTTAGAAAATTTCACGGAAATGAAGCATGAAATGAAATACGAAACATAACAAGATACATATGGAACATAAGAACACATTTGCTACACTCACTACCACAGGAATCTCATGAAACAGAGCCGCTGCCTTTCATCAATCCTCTGTCAAAAATACACAGTGCAGAAATAGAGTTTCTTTCCCACAATCTCCCAGAAGTTACAATCCAGCCAACCCTTTGCAAATAACTTGCATACTGTTATGTAAAAATTAGTTAGATTGGGTTATTATTAAATATTAGTTAAATTAGATGAAAGGGCACGATCATAAGATCATGCCCTTTCCCCAAAGGGTGTTCCTGGCGGTATATAAGCCAGGCTCCCGCAATTGTAATCTCATCATCTGTCTATTCATTTATTAATAAAGTATTTTTATATATATTTCTATTATCCAGAAGTTTTTACACTTCATTGGTATCAGAGCCCTACGACCCTCAGTCGGAAACCCTTCGTTGTCCGCTGCGATCAATCTGCACGTCCTCGTTGGATCAATACCACAGTTCTCTGCCGCTCTCATTGTATCATCTGCTCAACATTCCATTGCCACCCGCAGTGTCAACCACTGCTGCCATACAAACTCTCGTCCGCAGTTTCAGCGTGACCATCCCTGCGAAATTTTTCTTGTTCTGTCGTCTCAGCGCCATATGACCCTCAGTCGGCAGCCCCCCGTCTACTGTCCGCCATCATCTGCTGCTCCCGTCCGCTATCCATAGCTTCCCACCGTCCGCCAGTTAATAAAAAAATTCGATAAGTTCCATTTGTATCAACTGCGGATATTCGCGATTTTTTAAAACAGTCAAACCGTTTCGTCAGCCTACGTGACTGTCCATAAAAAAATTCGTGACGGTTCATAAGAAATACGTGATGGTTTAAAAGTAAATGATATATATATATATATATATATATATATATATATATATATATATATATATATATATATATAAATTATAACGTGATTTGGTGATTTGGTTATATATATATCATATTTTAATTATATATATTATATATATAATTTAATTAAAAGTTATATAATTTATAACTTTAAATTATATATGTATATATAAAATAATTAATAATTATAAATTATAATTATTATAATTTATAATTAAAAAAAATATTAATTAAATTAAATTATTAAATTAATTTAATTTAATTTAAAAATATATATATATAATAATTAATTAAATTAAATTATTAAATTAATTTAATTTAATTATTTAAAAAAAAAAAGGGAAGGAAAAATATTTTAGCTGGCAAATAAATACACGCCTCCGCAAACCCGCTCAATGTCGACAATGACAATGGTGGATTTCCAGAAAAGGTTGTTGGATGCAGAGCAAAAGATAAATAACAACCACGATGAGGTCAGTAAAAGATTAAATGAAGTCGAGAGCAAGCTTGGGGAGCAAGCGGACAAAATCAAAAATCTTGAAGATACGAAAAATCGAATAGAGATTAAGATGGAAAGTCAACATGTCCAAACAGGAGTAAACTTCAGAGAAGTCTTAACAATGTTGAAAAGTCTGTGTAAAAAGTCGAATTGTACACCCGAAGAGCTATTGAAAGAAGGTGAAGAGAATCAAGAACACATCTCGTCAGATTCAACTAAGTCCACAGACTCTCATGACAAAGTTGAATCCCCAAAAAAATCAGCGACACACCACCAAGAAGCAAGTAACACTGCCTTTACAAACAAGCAACTTTGGGATACCCTTACTAGTCAACACCCTCTTTTTGCTCAACCATTAGCCACATACCAGAAGAGGGTAAAGGTTGAGATGCCTAAATTCGATGGGAACGAAAAAAACAATGTTGCATGGATAAATAAAGCAGAAGAATACTTTGAGATATATGACATCACTGACGATGACGAAAAGCTCAGACATGCATCCATGAAAATGGAGGGAGAAGCATATAATTGGTATATGTGGTGGAAAAAGACAACACACGTCATTAGCTGGAGGAGATTTAAAGATGCATTCTTCAAAATATTCCAAGGTGTAAAGGAAGAAGAGTTCTTTTCAAAACTCATTAAATTGCGACAAAAAGGAAGTGTGGATGAATACACTCAAGAATGGGAGACCTTAGTAACACGAGTGCCTGGGTTATCAGAATCTCGTTTAATTCAGACATACATCTCGGGACTTAAAACCCATTTACAAGTAGAACTTGAGATGCATGACATTTCATCAATAGAAGTAGCAAGACGAAAAGCAAAAACAGTCGAAAAGAAATTCGAACAAATATTTTGGTCAAAAGCCGAAAAAACATATGCAAGACGAAGAACACCTCTGTATGCAGACGCAAAAAATACAAGATATGCTCCACCACATCGTCGTGAAGATGAAAAATCTAATTTGGAAGCGCAAAGGATAAAGGAGGGTAAATGCAAGCGCTGTGGTGAAAAGTGGGATCCCAAGCATAGGTGTGTTAAAGGAAAGGAACCAAAGAACCTATATAATTGTGAAGCAACCAATGATTCAAACAGTGAAGAGTCTGATATTGAAGAAACAGAAGATGCCTCAGAATTCTCACCGGAACTAGATGACGAAAGTATGCCGCAAGTGTCATTATCAGCTATGACAGGTATATCACAACCTCATACTCTAAAATTAAAAGGACACATAAAGAAGAACAACGTGGTGGTTCTCATTGACTCTGGTAGCACACAATTTTTTGGATGCAACCATGGCCAAGAGACTCAATATTTTTTCATTCCCTTTACCAAACATGAAGGTAATGGTAGCGGATGGTAAGAGGATTGAAAAGGTGGGGAAATGCCATAAGGTTAAATTGCAAATTCAAGACTTCAGTTTAGAGTCTTCATTTTTCACAGTACCATTAGGAGGAGTAGATGTAGTTTTAGGTGTCCAATGGTTGCGAACTTTAGGTACTTATGCCGCTAACCACCAAGTACAATTTATAAAATTCAAATGGGGAGGTCAAAAGTACAAATTACATGGGTTCCAAGCACCAGAAAATCAAATTGTATCATCATCTCAGATGATGAAGATGATTCGAAAGGGAGCACCTGCTTATGTAGTACAATGTCATCAGTTAGAAATGTTATCTGCAAATATGACTAGTGAAGAGTCACCAGAGATACAAGATTTAATTAAGAAACATGAAGAAGTATTTCAAGATCTACCCCTAAAGATGCCGCCTAATAGGGAAATTGAGCATACAATAGAAGTCAAGGCAGGATCAGACCCGGTTAACATCAAGCCATACCGATATCCACATCACCAAAAAACAGAAATCGAGAGATTAATCCAAGACCTCTTAAGGTGTGGAATCATCTCGAAAAGTAAAAGTCCTTACGCTGCTCTAGTGGTGTTGGTAAGGAAGAAAGATGGGTCATTCAGGCTATGTATTGACTATAGGGGATTAAACAAAATAACAATTAAAAATAAGTTTCCAATTCCCTTTATCGACGAAATGTTGGATGAGCTACATGGCGCAAGGTATTTCTCAAAATTGGACCTAAGATCAGGTTACTATCAAATTAGAATAAGATTAGAAGACATACCAAAAACCGCATTCCGAACACACGAAGGTCATTATGAATTTAAAGTCATGCCATTTGGATTAACCAATGCACCAGCAACGTTTCAAGCAACTATGAATGAATTATTTCGCCCACATCTCAAAAAGTTTGTATTAGTATTCTTTGATGATATTCTAATTTACAGTAAAACTTGGAAGGAGCACTTGCAACATTTGGATAAGGTTCTTACACTACTTAAAGAACACCAATTTTACGCAAAAAAATCCAAATGTACCTTCGGAAAGGAAGAAGTAGAATACCTTGGACACATTATATCCCATGAAGGTGTAAAGGTGGACCCTAACAAAATCAAAGCCATAAAAGAATGGACCAAACCTGTTAATATATCCAAGCTAAGAGGTAGTCTTAGGTTTGACAGGATATTACCGAAGGTTTAATAAAAACTATAAACATATAACTGCACCTCTAACAAATCTTTTAAATAAGAATTTGTTTCTATGGGATGAGGAAGCAGGAAGGTGTTTTGAAAAATTAAAAGAAATTATGTCTAATGCTCCCGTATTAGCAACGCCAGATTTTTCTAAACCATTTATCATTGAGTGTGATGCTTCTGGATTCAGTATAGGTGCAGTACTAATGCAACAAGGACATCCCATAGCTTTTGAAAGTAGGAATCTCAATAAAAGAGAGCGCCTCAAATCCACATACAACAAAGAAATGCTCGCTATCATGCACGCACTAGCTAAGTGGAGGCAATATCTTTTGGGAAGTAAGTTTTCTATTCGAACAGACCATAACAGTCTCCAACATCTCCTTCAACAAAAAACGCTTTCCGAAGAACAACAAAAATGGATTGAAAAAATTGCCGCTTTTGACTTGGAAATACTACATAAAAGAGGTAAAGACAATGTAGTAGCCGATGCCTTATCCAGGAAAGATGAAGAACCAACACTACTTGCAATGTCGGTTGTTGTTCCTGAGTGACTTAACGAAATTCGAAGTGAGTATGCCAAGGATCCAGAAGTAACAGCAATAATCAATAACCTTCCCAATAACTCAAAATTTGAGTGGAAGAATGATATCCTATGGTATAAGGGAAGAATATATCTAAGTACAAATTCCAAGTTTAAGTTTAAGATACTCAAGGAATTACATGACTCACCGTCAGCTGGACACGTAGGATTCTTTAAGACTTACTACAATGCACGTCAATCCTTCTTTTGGAAGGGAATGAATCGTGATATTCAGAAGTATGTAGCAGAATGTGATACATGTCAAAGGAATAAAAGCGAAAATATTACAACACCAGGATTATTGCACCCCTTAAACATTCCAAATCAGAAGTGGGAAGAAATTTCAATGGACTTTATCGAAGGATTACCAGTATCTGAAGGCAAGGACAAGATTTTCGTAGTAGTCGACAGACTCACCAAGTATGCTCACTTTATGGCAATAAAGAAGTCATACTCAGAAAAAGAAATCGCTGAAATATTTTGCAAAAATATATATAAGTTGCACGGTTTTCCAAAAGTCATTGTAAGTGATAGAGATGCCAAGTTCAAAGGTAATTTCTGGAAGGAATTGTTCAACCATGTAGGAACTTACTTAAATATGAGTTCCGCTTATCACCCGCAAACAGATGGCCAAACAGAAGTTGTCAATAAATGTTTGGAGGCCTACCTACGTTGCTACGCTACAGAAAAACAAAATAAGTGGGCTCAATGGTTACACCTTGCTGAATGGTGGTATAACTCCACCTATCATACATCAGCAAAAATGACGCCATTTCAAGCCCTATATGGGTATGAACCCCCGAAATGGAAAGATCTAGCTATTGTCCAAACAAATCTACCTACTGTTAAAGATCAACTAGAAGAAACCCAGAAAATCGTCCAAATATTAAAAGAAAATCTAAATAATGCAAGGAATTGTATGAAGCAACAAGCAGACCGTAACAGAACCGAAAGAGAGCTTGAAGTTGGAGAATGGGTATTTGTTAAGCTCCAACCATACAAACAATTATCCTTAAAACAGAAGGGAAAAAACAAATTGGCACCAAAGTTTTATGGACCTTATCAGATTAACAAAAAGATTAGCCAAGTTGCGTATGGTTTAAGCCTTCCAGAGACAAGTCGTGTTCACAACGTCTTCCACGTATCTTGCCTTAAAAGGGCACTAGGTAACAATCAAATAGCACAAACAACACTTCCATCCCTTGATGATGAAGGAAGAGTCATTTTAGAACCAGAAGGTATTTTGTCTACTAGAGAAAGAAAGCTTCGATATCGTACTATCAAGGAATATCTGATCAAGTGGAAGGACTTGCCCGAAGAAGAAGCTTCTTGGGAGAATGAAGCATTTTTTCAACAACATCCGTCGTTACGTATGCTTTGAGGACAAAGCATTCTTTCGAGAGGAAGGCAATGTTATGTAAAAATTAGTTAGATTAGGTTATTATTAAATATTAGTTAAATTAGATGAAAGGGCACGATCATAAGATCATGCCCTTTCCCCAAAGGGTGTTCCTGGCGGTATATAAGCCAGGCTCCCGCAATTGTAATCTCATCATCTGTCTATTCATTTATTAATAAAGTATTTTTATATATATTTCTGTTATCCAGAAGTTTTTACACTTCATTGGTATCAGAGCCCTAAGACCCTCAGTCGGCAACCCTTCGTTGTCCGCTGCGATCAATTTGCACGTCCTCGTTGTATCAATACCGTAGTTCTCTGTCGCTCTCATTGTATCATCTGCTCAACATTCCATTGCCACCCGCAGTGTCAACCACTGCTGCCATACAAACTCCCGTCCGCAGTTTCAGCGTGACCATCCCTGCGAAATTTTTCCTGTTCTGCCGTCTCAGCGCCATACGACCCTCAGTCAGCAACCCCCCCGTCTGTTGTCCGCCGTCATCTGCTGCTCCCGTCCGCTGTCCATAGCTTCCCACCGTCCGCCAGTTAATAAAAAAAATTCGATAAGTTCCATTGGTATCAACTGCGGTGAGTAGCTTGGCGATGCTCACGAATGTCTCGCAGCTCCTTGAGGGTGTTTGGCTCGTCTCTGAGCTGTATGCCACTCCGTTGATGTCTCCGATGGGCCCTCTCTCCTGAAGATGTGTCATTGTGTGTCTGCCCCTCATAATCTGATGAAACTCCTGATGCCATTAATGTTGCTTGTACCCTGGGTTTTATGCTGCCCCCTGAATCCAATGGAACTGGTGGTTGCTCTGAGAATCTCTCAAATTGATAGCTTTCACCAAGAAATTTGAGGCAATTTGGAACAATTTCAGGCCCTTTTTTCCCTGTGCGTCGCGCCAGTGTAAATTTTACACTGGAAAATCTCTCCCAGTGCGCCACGCTCCCTCTGTGCATCACGCTCTTTTCCAGGTGACTTCTGGAGGCCTTCCTGGTGTCCAAATTGGGCACAGGATAGCTCGTTGGAAATTTATTTGAGTCGAATTTCTAACCCAACCAAAATTTTTCAATTTGGAGTTCATTTTCCCTGTCAAAAATCAAATCTCCCAAGACTGGTCAAAATGTGCCAAATGAGGCTGCCTAAAGGCAGAGTGCTGTTACAATCAACTTTTGAATGCCTTCCTCAACTCCAAATTGAGCTCATGATAGCTCACTGGAAATATATTTGTGTCCTGTTATCATTTGACACATCAAGAAATTCATTTGGCCAACTGAGCTAGGAGAAATTTTTATTTTCCCAAGGTCACTTCAGAGGTGCATCAATTCTCTGGAGGCAACTATATTTTTGAGATTTCTCCAAAACCATGACACCTGTGTAAAAAGTGAAGGAGGTTTTTCTTCCTTGGCATGTTTTGGACGACAAACTCTCTCAGTTTTCCCAAATTCATCTTTTATTGCTCATAAATCTCATTTGAGTGAAACCTGTACCGATGTGTGGGACAAGGGATTTGTCGAAATGAAGTGAAATGAAGGGGATAGGGAGCTTCTAAATTCTTCAGGAAATTTTTGGAAGTAGGTAGGGATGTTAGGAAGTATGGGAAAATGGAATCTCTGAAATTTATTGAGGGGAAGGGGTCCAAAAAGGCAAAACACAGGTCCAACCTAGAAAATTGCCAGGTTGTAGCAAGAAACTAGGGTTTGTGCGAAAATGAGGAATTTGGGGGATCTCAGTGATGGGAAGTGTTTGATAAGGTACTTTAAGGATAGGGGAAGGTGTATGAACATCCGGATACAATTTTTGCTGATGATTTGGTCGTCCAAGAGAAATTGCCTTCAAAACCCTAGGAGAGGGAAATGACCTTACCTAGGCGCAACTGAAGCATGAACAAGGTGTAAAATGACCCAGTGGGACTTGACATGATAATGAAAACTCTCTGAATGATGGTACACTCAGCTGAACTATGACATGGACCGAGATTTGGACAACTTTGACAAGGGTAAAATCAAACCCTAGACCCAATGCCTAGTGAACAAATTTTGCTTGAAGACTCACTGAAATGACAAAATTTGACCTTGACACATTAAAATCACTTTGTAAGAGCTTGTTTGATGACTAGAGGAAGGTTGTAAAGACTGACACTAACATAGGCTCCAATAGGGATGGCAGCTCCTTGGAGGTGCCAAGAACTGTAGATCTTTGGGTGAGAAGATAGTGCCTTCGTCCATTGGGCTATGGAGTCCATTATTCCGACAAACCAACATGACTCAATTTATTGACTGAAACTTGACTCAAACTGACTCAATGCGAACTGAAATGACTGAAAAACTTGACTCTATGCAAAAGGAAATGACTCATGACTGACTTAACTAAAACAAGTATTTAGAAAGCTTGTTCAATGGCAACAGTCCATCAAGATTCGAGGGTTTCAAATCAAGATGACAGCCACCTGCGTACTAATGCAATATGTACAATCATGTGTAATGTGTCTTCCAATGTAAAAGTAGATGCCTCCTTGATTTATTCTCCTGATCAGATCTTCTGGTCAACAATAGATACTTTTAACTGGGCATCCAAAAAACTAATTGACCCTGATCTCCTTCATCACCGAATACTGTAATAAACACCTTCACGGCTGACTGCAACAGATGTGCCAGAGGATCTTGAAAAACATGAAGTTTGTCCTCCTGCTGAAAGAACAAGGTGTCTTTCTCCTTTGCTTCTGATTTTCCTTCATAATGTACTTCAGTATGAGTATGTTCTTGATCCTCAGAAAATTCTGAACAGGTAGATGAGTGAATCTCCTCTTGAAAACACATTTCAAAACATGAAACATATGAAGAAGAATCTGAAATGGAATCCTGAATGGTCTGATCTTCGGTAGTCTGAATATATTGTAAGTCATCTTCATATGATATGACAGCCAGATTCTCATTACATTCATCACATTCGTTAATCATGAGAAAAGCAACTTCAGATGATTCTTGAAACCCAACACTAACATTCATACCATCTACCAATGATTCATCCAAGGAAACTTTTTCACTTACTTGAACCAAATTCTCATCTTGCTGTTCATGAACTGAATGAGCTACCTCCTCATGAAGATCTAGTTCTGGTGAGATAAGGTCAGTTAGGTTTGTACCTCTGTTTTCTCCATTTGAGGCAGCCTCAACCATGCAACTCTCTTTTTCCTCCTCACCATCTGTCTCTTGATCTGATTTATCATCCCCATTATCTGAGATTGGAACATCATTTTCTTGCATATCATCTTTTATTTCCACCAGATCTGAAACAAAACTTCTTCTTTCATCATTTCCAGCCATATGGAAATCTTCAACCTGCTGATCTATAAAGCTGTTCACCGGACTGTCATCCTTTTCTTTAGAGATATTACGAAGATTCTGCCTTATAAACTGAAATGCTTTGTAACACAAGGGTACAAAATCCTCTTGCATCATTAAATCATGTATTTTGGCTGCCTCACCTTCATCTGTAATCTGACCTTGAATTGTGTTTGGTGGCTGCAAATCTGGTTCTATATCCAAAATGATTTCATCAATCATTTCAGGGGAAGATTTCTTATTAATGACCTGCTCAAAAATTTCGCCATCTATCTCATCTTCAACATTAAACTGAGAGATTGTTGATTTCCTACAAGCTTTTCATTTGAAGATTTACTATGCAATTTACCCCGTAAAAACTGAAATGATTCAAAACAAAGAGGTAAGGAATCTTCTTGTATCGTTTGATCATATAAGCCAGCTTCTATGTCTTCATGTGCAACCTAACTATTAATGGCATTTGGGGGCTGAAACTCTGAATATAAGAAGTCTGGAACAAAGTTTCCATCTCCCTCAAGAGGATCCAAATCAAGATTTGTCGATAGTTGATGTCGATTGCATGTAAATTATCTCTGAGGAACTGACATGAATCAAAGCACAAAGGCAAAGATCCTTCACTTACCTCAAAATCTCTTGCACTTTCCTGATCGTTTCCATAGCTGATATGCCTCGGTTGATCACTATACTCGAGCTACTGTAAGCGAACTTCCTCATCCCATAAACTAGCTGCTGATTTGTCTGCAATATTAGCTTCTGTTTGGAGAGCATAATCATCATCATCATACTGATCAAACTGAGGCAAATTGTCAGTATAAAACACGTCATCAAGCATACATGTCATATAAATAGGTCTTTCTTCTCCAAGATGATCTACAAAACAATCCTTATGACTACTGAGATAAGAAACAAAATGTTTTGGATCAGCCACTTGTTCATGAACGCCATTTTCATCTTTTGCGGTCATTTTTCTCACCATCTCTTCTACTGCACTCACCAAAATTTCAAGCTTTTCTTCTGAAGGTGTAGTTTTCTCTAGATCCACATTTTTCATCTCTTCTTCTTTCAACCTTGCCCTTCTGATTGGAAAATGAGCCTCTAAATTTACTGCATTGTTCTGCATCTCTTCAAGTGTTACGACATTCTTTTCTCTCAGCCGAAACTCCATTTCCGGATCAAAGGCACCCGGGTAGCGCAAGAGAGTAGATCCAGGAGTGGGTCTTATATCAACCGGCATTGAATAATAAACTTGATTAAATCTGGCTGAAAACTGTTGTACTGTCTCCCCTGGCAATCTTTTCAGATGATTATACTCTTCTACGATAAGGAAAAGATTATGTCCGATCCTCCACCTGTCAAGAAAAACTTTGATGAACTGCTCTAAATCTGTGATGCTCGCATTAGGCAGGGCTTTGAACCAACTCTTGACTTTTCCTTGCAAAGAAAGAGCAAAAATCCTTATACTGACATCTTCTTCATCAATTTCAAAAAGGTCTAGAAAAGTCTCAACATTTTGCACATGTTGCTCAGCATTGACATTCTTACATTCACCGTCAAATCTTGGCAATTATAGATCATAATTTTTGGGGAAATCATGAAGAACAGAAGGTAAAACAAGAGGTTTATACCTATCTGGGATTATAACAGCTGTAGGGATATGTACAAGAGCTATGGGATCAGTTTTGTTTTCTTTAGGCTCATCACTTTGCAGAGAATCATCATAAGATGTAGGAAAAGTAAGGAGGCCAGGATCTAAGGGAAACTCATTATTTACACTTTTTGAATAGATCGAGTGAAGATTTTGATCACCTTTATCATACAACAAGTTCTGAAAAAAAATTAGGGCAGCTTCAAGAACAGCGAAGAAGTAATTTACAAGAAACAAGAGTAGAACCTGAATACCATTCCACTTTGGATACTCGAACTTTGTGTAAGATCCTTCCATTTTCACAGAGAAAGAGTTAGTCCTCCAGTGGAGTCACCATGAAGCACCGATTGTTGGGTTCTTCAGTGAAAGGAGTCGCCAGGTGAATGATTTCAGCCGTCTTCTTATGTCTGATCATTGTTCACCATCAACAATCAGCTCTGAACTTGAGATATGTACTGGGGCAAAACAATCTTCAAGCAAACCATTTTTCTCCCCAATGGAGTCGCCACTATGTTAGCACCTAAATCTGTCGTAGGCTGAAGGAAGGCAAAAATTAGGGTAACCACAAACCACGCTCAGTCTGGTAGCTAGCCCTACCAGAGCAGGAGAGGGCTCTCTCCGAGTCACGCTCAGCGAATGGATAGGCAAAATGGTCTGAGATGACTTACAATGCAATATTTGCCTTAGGCTAGTAAGTAAAAAGGGATTTTGGAAAATATTTTTTGAAGTGACCAAGATTCTGGGATGTATATGGGACTAGCGCTCAGCAAAGAACAGAGAATAGAATATGAAGGCACAGATTATTCCGTGAGGCAAGGTAGGCGGCAAGCGCAGCAATTTCGACTTGAGGTAGCGTGGAATGGAAAGATTGCCGAAGAGAGTGAAAAGGGCATGGTCGCATGAATCTTTTTCAATAAAAGAATAACACTGCACATGAAATTTTCCCACAGGCAGAGCAATATAAATTGAATTCTACCTAATCTCACTTAGAAAATTTCACGGAAATGAAGCATGAAATGAAATATGAAACATAAAAAGATACATATGGAACATA
The DNA here is from genome assembly GCA_031772625.1 of Pinus tabuliformis. Taxonomy (NCBI): domain Eukaryota; kingdom Viridiplantae; phylum Streptophyta; class Pinopsida; order Pinales; family Pinaceae; genus Pinus; species Pinus tabuliformis. The sequence goes on from CM062816.1 coordinate 635,048,319, forward strand.
AGAACACATTTGCTACACTCACTACCACAAGAATCTCATGAAACAGAGCTGCTGCCTTTCATTAATCCTCTGTCAAAAATACACAGTGCAGAAACAGAGTTTCTTTCCCACAGTCTCCCAGAAGTTACAAGCCAGCCAACCCTTTGCAAATAACTTGCATACAATATATAGAAAGTGTAGAGAAGAGATGGAACTTCGAGGGGTTGGTAAGTTACTCAAATCATTTCGAAAAGGAGATGGAAAGCCAACCATCAGCTACAGGTGCAACGCTCTCAAGCATGACATTTGGCTGTGGTGACCCACCTAAAGAGAAAACTATTTAAAAGCCGCCTTTGGTGCCAAAAAACCAAATAGTAGATGACCGGGCCCACTTGGAGAAGTCGCAACCCGAAATTTCGCGAAACAGGAGCAAATTGGCCGTTTTTTCCCCTGTGCACCGCACCAAATTCTCTGTGCGTTGCGCCAATTTGGAGCCTGTTTTGGGGCACTTGCAGGTGTCAAAAATGTGCCCAAGTGGGCTTGTTGGAAATCTTGTCCTGTCTACTTTCCAACCCAACTAGAATTTCTGAATTTGAAGCTCATTTTCCCCTCCAAATCTTCATTCTCCCAAGGCTGCTTTTTGTGTGTCAAAAAAGTGGCAGAGAGTCCATTTTTGGGTGTTTTTTGACCTTTAGGAGGCCCAGAACTTGTCAAAATTTCTTGCCCGGACACCAGTAGACGTATTTTTCGATGCTGAATCCAAATATGCAAGTCGTTTCTCCATTGGAGCCCTAGAATTTTAGCGTCGCGCCAGTGGCGCGGCGCACAGGGAGGAATTTCCAGTTTTGTGCCCAAAAAATTTGCCTGTGACCAAAATTTGCCCAAATTCCTTGAAATTTGGGTTGGAGGTTCCCTATGAAGTGCTTTGCTGTGCCAAGGAAGCCTCAGCCAAGATTCGAAGCTGACCTTGCTCCTTTGCCTCCTTTGCCTCCTTTGCCTCTTTTGCCTCTTTTCTCGCTTTGCTCAATTTTGCCTTTAGGCTCCTGATTCTTACTTTGGAACGCATGTTTCGGGCCTGGTAGTGATGAGTCATGCGCCTCAGCATGTCTTTCTCCCTTTTTTCTTTTTCCAACAGCCTCTCCAAATGCATATTGGCTCTCTCAAGTTTGGCCTCCTGATCTTCATTTACCTCTTGCTCCAAGGAAGTGCGCTCAATCCTTGCCCTTTGAGCAGCTTGGCGATGCTCACGAATGTCTCGCAGCTCCGGAGGGTGTTTGGCTCATCTCTGAGTTGTATACCACTCTGGTGATGTCTCCAATGGGCCCTCTCTCTTGAAGATGTGTCACTGTGTGTCTCCCCCTCATAATCTGATGAAACTTCTGATGCCATTAACGTTGCTTGTACCCTGGGTTTTATGCTGCCCCCTGAATCCAATGGAACTGGTGGTTGCTCTGAAAATCTCTCAAATTGATAGCTTTCACCAAGAAATTTGAGGCAATTTGGAACAATTTCAGGCCATTTTTTCCCTGTGCGCCGCGCTCTCTGTGTGCGTTGCACCAGTGTAAATTTTACACTGGAAAATCTCTCCCAGTGCGTCGTGCTCCCTCTGTGCATCGCGCTCTTTTCCAGGTGACTTTTCGAGGCCTTTCCTGTGTCCAAATTGGGCACAGGAAAGCTCATTGGAAATTTCTTTGAGTCAAATTTCTAACCCAACCAAAATTTTTCAATTTGGAGTTCATTTGCCCTGTCAAAAATCAAATCTCCCAAGACTGGTCAAAATGTTCCAAATGAGGCTACCTAAAGGCAGAGAGCTGTTATAGTCAACTTTTGGATGCCTTCCTCACCTCTAAATTGAGTTCATGATAGCTCATTGGAAATCTATTTGTGTCTAGTTATCATTTGACTCATCACGAAAGTCATTTGGCCAACTGAGCTAGGAGAAAATTTGATTTTCCCAAGGTCACTTCATAGGTGCATCAATTCTCTCGAGGCAACTATATTTTTGAGATTTCTCCAAAACCATGACACCTGTGTAAAAATTGAAGGAGGTTTTTCTTCCTTGGCATGTTTTGGACGACAAACTCTCTCAGTTTTCCCAAATTCATCTTTTATTGCTCAGAAATCTCATTTGAGTGAAACCTGTCCCGATGTGTGGGACAAGGGATTTGTCGAAATGAAGCGAAATGAAGGGGATAGGGAGCTTCTAAATTCTTCAGGAAATTTTTGGAAGTAGGGAGGGATGTTAGGAAGTAGGGGAAAGTGGAATCTCTGAAATTTATTGAGGGGAAGGGGTCCAAAAAGGCAAAACACAGGTCCAACCTAGAAAATTGCCAGGTTGTAGCAAGAAACTAGGGTTTGTGCGAAAATGAGGAATTTGGGGGATCTCAGTGATGGGAGGTGTTTGATAAGGTACTTTAAGGATAGGGGAAGGTGTATGAACATCCGGATACAATTTTTGCCGATGATTTGGTCGTCCAAGAGAAATTGCCTTCAAAACCCTAGGAGAGGGAAATGACCTTACCTAGGCGCAACTGAAGCATGAACAAGGTGTAAAATGACCCAGTGGGACTTGAAATGATAATGAAAACTCTTTGAATGATGGTACACTCAGCTGAACTATGACATGGACCGAGATTTGGACAACTTTGACAAGGGTAAAATCAAACCCTAGACCCAATGCCTAGTGACCAAATTTTGCTTGAAGACTCACTGAAATGACAAAATTTGACCTTGACACATTAAAATCACTTTGTAAGAGCATGTTTGATCACTGGATGAAGGTTGTAAAAACTGACACTAACACCTAGTATTTAGGATACCATGTTACGGAAATTGTACGCTCTTTCTCTTCTCCATACCCGCGTGTGTACACGGATTTTCTTTATAGAACCCGCGTGTATTTCTCAAAACATCACCATCATCATTCTTTTGTCTTTGGACTGCTATGCCTTTGTCCAAATTCTTTGTCACATGTGTATTATCTTGTAAAATCATCCTGTTATCATCATGTTGACAATCTTCATCAAGTAGATTTCCATCAAGGACAACACATTTGTCATAATACCAACAATCTCCCCCTTTGTACTTGATGACAATCACATTGGTGTTTGGTTACCAACCATCTGTATATACCTCTATATATACCAAGTTTTTCTCTAAGCAAGCTTTCTTCAAACACCAAGATACTCTCCCCCTTTGACATCAAGGGAAAAGGGTTGACCAATGTTGAATGAAGGTTGTCGATCAGATCTGTTGAATACTGATCACTGAATACAGACCATGCTCCCCCTGAGCACATACTGAATTTTCTTAAGATAGACACAAAAGTAAACAGACATGATCTTTCCTATCACCACCAACTCATATTGACCAATCTCCCAATGTAGTGGGGTTACATATTTGGCTCAACAAGACATCAAATTCCCAACATGGGATGACATACATAATTGACTTCACCCCAATAGTTCATCCATGACTAAATATTACAATGATTACATCATAGGTATATGACCTTTCAAGACCAAATACCTCAATAGAAATACCAGGATAGTCTTCAGTACTATATACCATATAGGATATATACTTCAACAGCGGATAACAACATCATGAACCTCATAAAAAATAAGTCAACAACTTCAGAAACATGTATTTCTTTAGCATCATAATCAAGGAATCATACTGCCAACAATGTAATATAAGAAACAAGGAAAAATTCTCCCCTTGAACCTGTTCCAACTATTCACTGTCAGGTCAACTTATTCATTTGTCAAGTCATCAAAACAGCTTCTTTAATCAAAGCATCAATGTCATATTGGAGCAACTCATAAACCATAAGTATATGAGCATCAACAGACTGTATCTAACTAATATCAGAACCAACAAGCAAATCAGTCATAAGTATATCATAATCCTAAGTTAGTTCTACTATTACTTCATCATATGGAAATATGCACGAATCAAAATATGTGTTTATACGTGACTGTTCTTCATAAAATCTGTGTATAGATAGTAAACTACAATAAATTTCACTTTCAGCTCCCCTGAACTTGAAGGATTGGTCAGAATGATTAACAGAGTGATGAAGCAGAGACCACTCCTAATTTATGTCTGAGATATTCAAAGGAATCACATGGAAGTGTTTTGTAAATAAATCTACAACTTTTTCTTTTGAGGTAACATACTCCAGTTTGAACTTTTTTCAAGCACTTGTTCTCTTAGAAAGTGATATTTGATTGGAATATGCCTGCTTTTTTAGTGCACGAAGTATTTTTAGAAATACTTATGGCACTGGTATTATCATATAGAATGGGAATAGGTGGAGAACAATTGATTTGAATATCCTAAAATGTTTGCATCATCCGAAGAAGTTGCGTGCAGCAAGATGCAACATCAACATATTTTGCTTCTATAATAGATAAGTCAATGGAGCTTTTTTTTTTAACCATGATACCAAATGAGATCCCATGTGCTTTTTTGGTCATCAACATTTCCTGCCCAATCTGCATCTGTGTAAGCATGAAGAGTAATATATGCATATTTGGGATACCATAAACCAAAGCCTTGAGTTCCTTGTAGATACTTAAATATTATATTGACTTCACGAAGACAAGTTTCTTTTGGATTTTCTTGAAACCAAGCAACAATTACAACTGTGTGCATGACATCTGTTCTTGTGCCTGTAAGATAAAGTAATCTTCCAATCATAGATTTGTATTATAGTTGTTTGACTCGGGGAGAATCATCATGTGAACTGAGATTAAATCATGTTACCATTGGTGTGCATATAGGATTGCAGTCTTCCATTCCATATTTCTTCAAAATATGCTTGAGGTATTTTTTCTATGAGAGGAAGATGTCATTCTTTGCTTGTTTTACTTGGAGACCAAGAAAATGTGTTAGTTCACCAAGTAGGGAAATTTGAAATTCTTGTTGCATGAAAGAAGCAAATATTTGACTCATAAACTCTTCATTGATGCCAAATATGATGTCATCTACATAAACAACAACTATTAAAATTTTACCATCATCCATCTTTATATATAGGTTTCTATCTGTAGACCCCTTAGTGAAACATTGTTGTTGAAGATACCTTTCAAGATGATAACACCATGCACGAGGAGATTTTTTTAGCCCATATAATTCCTTCTTGAGTTTGCAAACAATATTTTTATCATTTCCTAGAATGAACCCTTTAGGTTGTTCAATATAGACTTCTTCTTCTAGGTCCCCATTTAAAAATGCAGATTTAACATCCATTTGATAGACTTTGAATTATGAAATCTTGAAAATGCAAGAAACATGCTTATGGCTTCAAGTCTGGATACAGGTACAAATATTTCTTCAAATTCTATTCCTTCTTGTTGAGCATATCCTTTGGATACGAGTCTTGCTTTGTTTCTAAATACTTCTCCATTTTCGTTCAGTTTATTTTTTAATACCCATTTTGTCCCAATAACATTTTTATCATGAGGTATTGGTACTAATTCCCATGTATGATTATTTCATATTTGTTCAAGTTCCTCATCCATAGCATTAACCCAACATTCATCCTTGCTTGCTTGATTTACATTTTGCGGTTTAGTTGTGGATAGTAAGGCTAAATAACTGGTGGTTCCAACAATATCTCTTCTAGTTTGTACTCCAACTTCCTTTTCTCCTAGAATTTGAGATTCTAAATTATTTATCTTAACATACCTTGATGGAGTCCTTTTTGATGCTTTGGTATTGTTAATTCCTTCTTCTGATGCTTCACTAGTTTCTTCTCTTACATCCTTTTCGCTAGTTGTAGAAATACATTTGTCATCTGTTGATGCTTATCTTTTGGTACTTGTGCATGCTTCATTGATCACAACATCAATATGTTCAACAATATTTTGAAGTCTTTTATTGCAGAATTTATATCCTTTTCTTCTCGAGGAGTACCCAACTAGGATTCCTGCATCTTCTCTAGCTTCAAAATTTCCAAGCTTATCATCATTATTCTGTATCTAACATTTTTTTCCAAAGGCTCTAAAATGCTTGACAGTTGGAGCCTTACCAAACCAAAGCTCATGAGGAGTCTTATCATTGTTTACACAAACATGGGCTTTGTTGAGAATAGTCATAGTTGTATGTGCTTCTTCTCCCCATAAGGTATGAGGTGTCTCAAACTCATCAAGCATGGCATGTGACATTTTTTGAATTGTTATGTTCATTCTTTCTGCCACCCCATTCTTTTGAGAAGTTTTAGCTATAGAAAAATGTCTCTTGATCCCATGTTGTTCACAAAAGTCGAAAAATTAATCTAATGTGAATTCTCCTCCCCTGTCATATCTAAGACATTTGATTTTTAAATCTAACCCATTATCTACTAAAACTTTGAATGCTTTAAATTTATCAAATGCTTCATCTTTATGTTTTAATAAGCCAATCCAGCACATTCTAGTATATTCATCAATGAATAAGATGAAATATTGTTTTCCTTGAGATGTTTTTTTACTCATAGGCCCACACAAATCAGTATGAATAAGTTCACGTGGCTTACTTGCAATACCTTCTTTCGCATTGAACTGAACCCTGGTTTGCTTACCGAATTGACATGATTTGCATATGGTACTTTCTGGTAGAGATATGTTAGGTAAATCATGAATATCTCCTAGCTTGCTTGACTTCTATATTTGAGTGAAGCTTATATGTCCCAATCTTTTGTGTCATAGTTAACTTTCTTCTCTTTGCTTAAGTAACATTGTTCTAGACTGCCTTCCAAGACATAGACATGACCAAGAGTTGTTGTCCCCTTTATTGTGATCTTACATGTATCGAGATTCCAAACCACACAATTCTTTGATCTCAAAATAACCTCATGCCCTTGGTCACACATCTGACTAACACTCAACAAGTTATGTTTTAATCCATCAACAAACAAAACATGTCTAGTTTTAACCTTTTCTTTCAGTAAAACAATTTTTTCTTCTTTTGATAGCAACAGGTGAATTATTTTCAAAGGTTACATTATTTTCTTTATTTATTTCATTAAAGGACATAAACTTATCTTTATCACTTTTCATATGCTTTCAGAATCCAATATCAATGTACCACATATTTTCTTTATCTCTTGCATATAAAGCTAGACAATAGTTTTCTGATTCCATGGTTTTATTTTTCCATACCTTTGATGTTGTTGCCTTTTATTCATTCTGAGGTGTTGATCGCATTTTTCTCCTGCATTCAGATTTTTTATGCCCAAATTTATTTCAAAAGGAACATTCAGTTTCATTTTGAAGAGGTGAGAAATAATTGAAAGAGAATTTCTTTTCCCCAACCTCATTCTTTTGATTTATTGCTTCTCTATTCATGATATTTTTGTAAGCAACACACTTAGCAGCCTTATGACCAAATTATGACAAGTGAAGCATTGACCATTCAAGTAGAAGTTTTTGGGAGTATACTGCCTTCTTGTGTAGTATTCCCTTTTATTGTAGTTAACCTGAGAAGTATGTGATCCTTTATTCTTTTGTTGATAGTTGGAGTTTCGTTTACTGCTTCCTTTTACTGCATTAAGATGGCTTCTTGTACTTCTTTCAAAAGGCATTAAAATCTTTGATGATTATCCATTGTATCCAAGGTTTGTTTTTATGAGAGGAGAGAGTTGTACTTTGATGATTTCATCTAAGGTTTCAAATCCTTTAGCAAACCTAAGATTTAGACCTTTTGTTTTCTCAAGCTTCTTCCTTAGGCTTACTATTTCTAGTTCTAACTTTTCATTGTGCTTCTCCTTTTCTGGGATTTGTTTCTTTAGAGATTCTTTTGCTAATTTAGCTTCTTCCAAACAAATTTTAAGCTGAGTTATTTCTTAAATGAAATTATCCTTTTCTTCTAAGGCATCCATGAAAACATCATCAAACTCATCAATACATTTATCTTCAAATGCCATAAGTAAATGGTATTCTTGATCAGACTCACCTTCTTCACCATTTGAAATACCATAACTATCTTTGTGTGTGTAGAAACTTCTTTTGTTTTCGAATTTTCCTCTAAAATTTACTTTTGTTGAATTTTTCTCTTTCTCATGATTTTCTCTATAAGGACATTTAGTAGCAGAGTGACCAACTCTTCCACAAACAAAACATTTGAAGGGAAGCTTACCTCTGAATTTTCCAGTACCTACTTGAAGTTTCTTCACAAAGTTTGCTTCTTTTTCATCTAATACATAGCCTGGTTCCTTAAGTTCCTCCTTTTATTTCCATTTAGAAGTAGCCTTGAATGCAACTTCTCTGATATCTGAGGGACCCCCTTTTCTCATTTCATAGGTTGTTAGAATCCCATGAAGCTATTCAATAGTAAGGTTCTTCAAATCCTGGATTTCTTCAATGGCAGAGACTTTTGAATTGAATTTTGGTGTTAGAGATCTTAATATTTTCTCAACTAGAGATGATTCTTTTACTTCGTCACCAAGATTTCTCATTGAATTAATGATCTCATCTACTTTAAGAAAGAAATTTGCAATGATTTCATCCTTTTGTATTCTGAGAGTTTTATATTGAATTCTAAATGTTTGAATTTTGGCACTCTTTACCTTGGTGTTGCATTCATAAATTTTAATGATCTTGTCCCATATAGTCTTTGTGGTATTCAGCGGCATGAATTTAACAAATTTTGATTCTTCCAAGCTTCCTAACAACGCATTGAAAGCATTTGCATTGGTCTCATACTTTTTCTTTTCTGCTTCATCTGTGGGAATGGTGGATGGATATTGATAGCCTCCTTCAACGATTCACCGAACATCAACTCCAAATGACTATAGGTAAGCTCTTGTTTTGACCTTCCTGAAAAACAAATTGGATCCATTAAGAAATGATGGCTGGATGGATGTTGCTCCCTCTTGGTTGTTCATCTCGATGAATATTCCTTCAAGCGATGAAGCTTCTTTTAAAGGACCTGCTCTGATTATTAGGAAAAAACTGAGGGGGTGAATCATTATTTTAAAACCTACTTAACCTTCTTATTTTCTATTCATATTTTTGCATGTGACTTTAGTGAAGCAAACTTGTGTATGTACGCTACTTTTATGCAGACAACCAGTGTATATCCAGTTAACTATCTTTTCAATTAATTATTCATCGTTGTAACTTAAACTAGTGTATGAGTCCTTCATTAGGCATTAATTAAACAGTAAACAAGTGAAGTAAGATCATAACAAATTATCACACATAGTCAACACATATGAACACTAAGATTTTTAGGTGGAAATCCAATGTGGGAAAAAACCACCGATGTTGTCATCTATGTCTTCTTCTTGAAAAATATTCTTTACAATCTTGTATTGGCGCACACTCATACCAGTATGCAGGAACCCACCTACAAAAGGATACAACCTTCTCTCGTTCTCCAGCACCAACTGGAAGGGAGCTACAACCCCCTTATCTTCACTTCCTTGTGGATCACTTTTTAGAATGTTTCAAACTGGATCCACCTAATCAAAACATTATAACTTGTAGGCCACCTTTCATCAAAATTTCATACTAGACCCACTACCATCATCAAATCACCAAATCAACTAAAAACAAATCAATCACTGAATCTTATTGCAACCAATCAAACTAAACCAGAACAGATCATGTGAATGTACTATCAATCATCAAGCCATACACTGTTATCTATCATTGAAACCAATTGTTGCCACTGCAAACCTTGATCAACAATATGTCAAAATGTATACGCTATTGTTATGAATAATACCCACTTATACATGTTTTTCCTTAATCAAACCTGCATACAGATCTCAAAAACATTGATCCTTCAAACAGAAACACTGCACTACTGAAATCAATCATAGAGGCATATATCATTCATCACATATTTCTGAGATACTTACTGATCATTACATACCAGCATTAATATAGTTAAATATTTCATTCACAAACCATTCAACTTCACCATAACTATCACATACAGATTATTATGAAGAAGACCTCATCAACAGACAGCAGAAATCACAGCAAGACTGATCATTCATCATTAACTGCACATACTTCAGAAACCTTAGCATATGTATGTGACCCTTACAAAATACTTTTGCATGTGTACTTGCCTTTCATGAAGCATACCCAAGTACATATTTTTCCATCCTGCGAAATTGATACACGACTATCTAGAGACATACTCACGTATATATGTGCCTTTTCTAAGACAAACTTGCGTACATATCTGTAATTATTGACTCATTTCTTTGATGCACAACAGAACTTCAATGAAACCCAAATATCAACAAACATACATTATAACATTATTATCACAGATCAACCCATAAGAAAATCATGTAGTCATTTTAGGTCTATAATATTTTATCCCACATCACATTCCTTTTGCAACCTTATTTCAGATCAAACAATTCATCAATATCCCATTACTTGCATACAAAACACATTGATCTTCATCTCCTTATATAACTTGGGGCTTATCCAATACCATGAAACAAATCCTTAGTAATTCCAATGGTATTCCTGGACAGGATCAAATATTCGTTGACGCTCATTACTATGGGTCAATACCATGGTAAACATCCCTAGTATTTAGGATACCATGGTGCGGAAATTGTACGCACTTTATCTTATCCATACCCGCGTGTATAAGTGGATTTTCTTTATAGAACTCGCGTGTATTTCTCAAAGCATCACCTTCATCATTCTTCTGTCTCTGGATTGTTATAACTTTGTCCAAACTCTCTGGCACATGTGTACTAGTTTGTAAAATTATCATGTTATCATCATGTTGACAATCTTCATCAAGTAGGTTGCCATCAAGGACAACACATTTGTCATAATACTAGCAGAACATATTTGACACCCATGTTGAATGTCGCACTTTGTAGATGATCTAAGCATCTAGCAGCTTCCTCAGCTCCTTCTAAATCATGGGCTCAAGCGTCGGATGCACCTTCCGTAGCATTTGTTGAAAAGTCTTGGCCCCTTCCTTAATTGGGATGACATGTTGGATTATTCGTGTGTCGTAAGTTTTGATTTCATCATATGTCCACGTGAAAACATCTCGGTACTACTTGAATAAGTGGATGAAGGCTTTCCACTCTTGTGGTGTGCAGTGAGTACTAAGATTGACAAACTTCGGATCTTTTTATGTTCCAATATTAATCTTCTTTTGTGACAACGTTGAACTATGGGTTTTGGCATTGATTGGTCCTCTAAAGCAATTCTGAAAGGCATACATATTTTCTAATGATACCATGCCCTTAGACATGGGATTCTCCTTGTTTTCACGAGCTTCATCTTGCAACGTTCTATCGTGCTTGTCCTCGTCAATAACGACATCTTTCAATACATCAGTGTTCGCCATAAAATGCAGTATCTACTGGTCATCATTAAAAACACGTAAATTAGTTATATTATCAAGGACGGGTGGTTTATAAATAATTTCAACAGAAAAGCCATACCTAAGTGGTGACAATCTAGCAGCAACATTTGTCAATGCATCTGTAGTTGTGTTACACATTCTAGGAACATATACAATGTTAAAATCTTGGAATTAAGAAATTAAACGTCATACCTTTTGTTGATAACTTTTCAAATTTGGTGACACAGTGTATAGTATTTTGTACCTACCGTACGATGATATCAAAGTCACCTACTACTTTAAGAACTGCAACCTTTAGGTCAATAGGCTTCTGTAATCCCAAGATGAGTGCCTCATAATCTACAGTGTTGTTAGTGCACTCAAATTCCAAGGAGCTAGAGGTCAGGTATTTTCTCTGTGGCAAGTCTATTAAAACACAACTAGCTCCAGATCCCTCCTATGCCTTGGAACCACCAAAAAAACAAATTTCAAACATCATATGTACAAGAACTATGCCCTACACTAGTACTACTACTATCTATTGTAAAGAGTTCATTTGCACGAGTTCGACTAGGAAGGAATTCCAACTGTGTTTGGTTGGACTAGGGAAGGTTGATCAAGGTCGCACCCTAGGTTAGTATCCAAGAATAAATTACCAATGGTCATATTTATGAAAGAAAACGATTCATTCTTTCCCTCAAAGGGTGTGACAGTGTGCTTCGTGTAAGGTCCTGAGTCTACCCAGATTTGTTTATTCCTGCCCTTATACGAAAGCCATAGATGTGACCAGTCAATAGAAAAATTCCCTTATAATTAGTTGGACGAGTCTCTACTCAACAATACACAATATTCTTCCGAGATGTCCACAATTACTATGTTTATACACTGGTGAACTCGTTGATCAGATGATAGGTGAATAAGAACATTTCTGAGTTCACTGATAGCATGGACAAGAGTATTATCCAGTTGAATGATTTCTACATCTATCTTATCCCATTTCACATTTATTTTCTTAGTTATGGATAATGGCATTACATTTACAGACGCACCAGAATCAACTAATCAATTGTGTACATTGTAATTAAAAAATTCAAATGTCAATAAAAATGAAGGGCAGAATGTGTTTTCTTCTAATGTTAATGCATTAAGAATAGACTCTAGGGGACTAGAAGACTTACCAGATCCCTTCTGTGAAGAAGCTTTATCACCTAAGGAATTGATCAAGGGCTCGGACAAGCAGTTCTCACTAGCTTACAATCTCAGTAAGTTCGATGAGTGAAATATTAGCACGTGCTTTCTTCATGTCTTTGACTATGTTATAATCAAGCACGGAAGACACCATCGAAGTGTCTAGAGGAGTGAATATATATAATACTTATGGAATTATGTACTTTATTTTATTGTTGGCGAAAGTAATTTTTGTTGTAGCAGTGTTTCCAGACTTATTCTGAGTGTTTTGAATTGAGCTGACAAGTAGTGTAATCTTCCTTAACAAATGTTCTTTTATTTTTTTCCTTTTCAATTCTGGTTCGGAAACTTGACCTTGGCTTCTCAAATTATATCGACTATTCTACTTTTGATCTAGTTCCACACTCAGTGGCGGTTCTTCGGCATTTTTCATTCCGGTTCTGTATACACAATTGAACGTATTCACTACGTTCCCAACACTCAGAGTTTCTTCAACCACAACAATTTCTTTTGTCTCTTCCACTAGCTCAGTGTTCTCATCTGAAAGTACAGTGTCAATGATATGTGCATCCAGAGCATTCATGATGTGATTACGTTGTGGGCATGCCTTTTCTAAATGATATTCTTTATGAAATGAACAATATTGATCCATGCCCATGCTCTCAACGCTCAGCACAACGTTCAAGCTTTGTGTAGAATTGGCTAGTTGATTACTATTGTTGCTGGAGTTGGAAGCCCTTCTGAGGAAATTAAATTTAGAGGGCTTGCTGCTAACGATGGTCTCACTTCACCTTTGTTTGAACTATGCCAACTCACTGGATAGAGACTTTATGGTCTAGGTCAAGCTTTCAAGATTCATAGCTTATTTATCTTTGGCCTTAATTAAGGAGTCTTGATACCTTTTTCCTATGTCCTTGGAGTCCTTTGATAGTTCATCGTCAACGATGACTCCAATTAGGCACAATTCCTTTTCAACCGCAATAGCCTCTTCGTAATTTTCGTCCAGACTTTCTTTCGTAGTTTTCTTAACGAACTGCGTGATTCTTGTCAGTAAGGCAGAAGTGTAATAGTCAATGGTGATGGAGTCATGAGGTTTCATATATGTATTAAATTTGTTCAATATGTGATTGAACCTTTGATTAAAATCTTTAACCTTTTCTTTCTGCTCCATCCTTAGATTTCTCAGTTCCTTTAATAACATGGTTGGGTTTTTGTCATCGGAAAAATTTTCAAGGAACAAATTTTTAAACCCCTTCCAATCCTGGATTGAGTTCGGAGGAAGATTGTGGTACCATAAAGATGCTATTCCATCTAAGGTACGAGGGAAAAGTCTACATGCAGCATCCTCGTAACGTACCTCAAGAACTTATATATGTAGGTGGAATTTGTCCAAAGAGTCCTTCGCTTTGATTGTTTTGTCAGGGTTGTACTTTGTTAGAACCTTTTTTGGGTGCCTCAACATCTTGTGTAATACACTCGGTAGAGAAAGTCCGCCCTGGGTCATCCAATCCAAATCTTGTTTAGCTATGTCTTTGTCTCTGTCTTCCTCCTAATATTTAAAATATGAGGGATCTTCCTAATCCTCTTCATAACCACGGGATCTTCCTACTCCTCTTCATAACCACCTAACCCACAGAAAACATCATCTAAGAGTGCAACGTCGTCTCCGTCACCACCGTTAAAATATGGAGGTTGCTCTGATTTTTTTGTGTTCTCTACAGTGTCCGCTAACTCTTCAAGGGTGGCAAGAACCAAATGTTCGACTATATAAACCATTATCCCAGTAGAAGTGGTTACATTATTCTTTGGAAAATAAGGAAGATTGTGTACTCCAAGGATCAATCCAATAGTCTTTGCAAACTTACGGGTTATAGGTCAAATGGCCCTAATCTACTCGTAAGATATTTCACAAGTTTTTCCAAGACCGGGCTGAGAAGATCCGCCAACTTCAGAAATTTGAGAAGGGGAGGTGTTGGGAATATTGTTGCCTTGATCGGAAGAAGTATGATGAGGGTGGATGGATTTATCAACCATAAAAATTTGGTTTCCCTCCTACTGCCATAAATGTTGACAGTGTTGGACTTGCCAACATTCAAGGGGTCTCCCCAATATGTGGTCCCAATTAGACCTCACATCATTTGGGATAGGAGCCTCGTCTAGAATACGGCCCAGTTATCGTTTTCTTGAAGTTTTGCCTTCGATCTAACTTTCAGCAAGAGAGAGGAATGCATATGTGCCTTTGAAAAGCGAGTGTGCCTGGAGAGTGTTTAGTTTTAGGTGTGTCAAGGTTCTTAAATTGCGGAGGAAAAAAGAAGGTGAGCCTGTAAGAGGGGTAGTACTACCTTTCTAGTAAAAACACACACAAACACGAGAGATCCGTCTAACACCAAGCGAAATAGTCTACAAAGATGAAACGGTTATTGCAACCATTACAACACATCTTTAATATGATAAGCACTAAAATAAATGAAATAGTTCAACTACTTTAGTACAGGTGAAAACAAACATGAAACATAAACATTCATAGAATAGTCTTACACACATTCATAATCCATGCATGAAGAACGTGTCACCCATCTGGCTTCATATATTAAGTAAAAGTCCCAAGACAAGTGTTTACAATGAACACCACTAGCTCTAATAGTGGAATGTTGAAGCCACTACTTGTTCCCCAAAAGAACTAGCTTGTCTCTTTAATGCCTTGCAGGAGGAGCCAAGGTGAAAAGTATTTTTCTTGTACAATGAGGGTGTATATATAACCAATGGGGTGATCCTTCACCTCCCTTATGACTCGTTGACTACCCTCCTGACTATTTGACTTCCCTGTGAATTTTCAACTTTTACATGACTCTTCATATTCTGTACATGTCCTCTGGACTTCCACTTTACAATACATTTTCAAATAAGAATTTACATAATCCATAAAATATGTGGCATATGATGACTCATGACATAACATGACATGAAACTAATGACATGGATTGCATGATGACATGGAAATCTCAAGTCATTCTTGTTGCTTCTTGCTATGTATCTTGATGAGAATGATCTTCTATCCACCTCCAAATCGCTTAGAGATGAGGAGACTTCAATGTTATCAGGTCTTGAGTTGCGGTTGCAAACCGATGTCCCTTTTCATTCTCTTGATTGATCAACTTTCATCTTCAGCTACCAAAGTTCCTTCTAGCATTTTCTCCTTCTCCATATCCTTCATCATCCTGTCATAACATGATAGAGTTCGTACATCTGCAATTCACTCATGACAAGGCGACATCAGTCTGATAAACCCCTAGTCTAATATGTTTCATGATAGCCCATTGACTGAGCTAGAACTGGTTGGCAAGCTAAGGGAGAGGATCAGTGACTGTGAAATTGCACATCTTAGGCAATCAGGGGTCAAGCTTGAGCATTGAGACTTCACAATGTGTAGTTCATGCCAGACTAAGCATGATGATTGCGCAATTGGGAAGCTCATGGAGCCAAGTTGAGGGCTTGATGACTAAAGGTGCCCACTACGCAATGCTAGAAGGACAAGGAGGCCAGATGACTACGCAATTGCGCAGTTCAGGAGCTCAAGGGTTGTGCTTGAGGACTGAGATTGCGCAATGCACATTTCAAGCCTAGCTCGAGGGTAGGATTGTGCAATTTTCGAGCTTGGGGGTCAGGTTTGAGTTTTGAGACTGTGTAGTGCGCAATCGTGGGAGGAAGGAAATGCACATTTCACAGTGCCAAAAGGAGGGGTTGTTGCTAGAGGGTTGACACTGTGAAATGTGCAGTTTATGAGGGTTTTATGAGACTAAGTTTCTTGGTCGCGAATTTTTCCGAATTTGACTAAGTGTGGGATTCATGAAGATGATGTGAACAGTGATTAGACTTTATTGTGATCACACACTTAGAACACTTAACGACACAACATAGATCGTCTATAACACATGAACAACAAACGTCCCTTAGTACGAATACTTTGCGATGATAAGTGTGACACCAAAGATATACTTTGTGATGGTCGTGATGACAATTGTGCGACAGTACTTAAAATTTTGGAAATGAGTGTGACACATATTTACATGGAAAGACCAGCTCATTTACACAAATATTACCCTTTGAAACCACCAAAACAAGTTTGTGTACATTGTGCGACACTTAACATGCAAAAAGACGACACTTTGATTTTCTTGCAAATGGGACCAAAACACTTAGAGAAAACACATGCAATGAGTCTCAATGTTTGCGAGGACAATATGAAAGATCAAGGTAGGCTCCGATATTTGGATGTAGGCCAAAATTTTGAAGGGTGTTGTAGCATCAACAACACATTCCTAAATTCTCTTAGAACAGAAATTTGACTGTATTCCTAGAAATAGAGTTTTACTGCTTTCTGGATTAAGAATGGTTAAATGAATTTTTAATAAAATAAATGGTTTTTTAGAGAATAAGATTTTCTTTCAAGTTCATTAAATAAATCTAGAATAACCTCTTAGATTTTAATAGCTTTAAAAATCTTTCATAGTATAGAGATAGAATAATAATTTTCATTTCAGTTCAGTAGATTAAGAATTTAATTGCTTTCTAGTTCGGATTTTACTTCTTTCCATAGAATAGTTTTTCCATAGAATAGTTTTGTATTGCTTTAGAAATTTTTGTCTTGTTCTGTGTACTGATTTTAGATATAATTTCATGGATAGGACATTATTTAAGATTTGAAAATTCATTCCAAATATATTAGATTTCCTTTAAATCAAAAGTTAATCCCCTAGAATATACATTGCACGTGTGTTTCACAAGAATACGAAACCTGGATTGGCATTTAATGCAAGTAATTTAAGAGACAATTAAATTACCCAAAATAAATTTCAAATCAAACGAACACTAAACATAAAAAGAAATCTCCAAACTTGTGGAAAGAGGTGGATCACCAAAATGATTTTATTCTAATTTTTTTTTATGGAGGCACTGCATACATCAAAAGAAACAAGAACCAAAGAGAAAGATTATGAAGTATGGATTTCCCAACTAAAGTCATGAAGTTTACTTGCAGTGAGAATCTAGATAGACCTTGTGTTTCCTTCCATGAATGTCTCTACACAATCCCACTAAGACGTTCATTAATCCTATTCTCAAGTGTTAGAATTTCCCTTGCATCCATGCTTAGCCGATTCCATAATGCCCACCTCCGCAAGAGACATACCAAGTCAACCAAAGAAATAAACCAAGTGAGCCAATGAGTTGGACTTATCTCATATTTCAAGTGATGATGCATTCATCTACATTGATTAACCACAAATAAGGTTTGTCATACACACTATGGGATTTTAGACGGAAAAGAAGAAAACTACTTTTTTAAATTGTATTTTTGGCTTATCTCTTTATAGGTTTATTCAAATGTCAAGTGTAGATACTCGTTGGATGTGGAATTGAATTCCACATCGACCAAGTACTGACTCTGCATACTTCTGAGTAGACCCATATTGAAAAAAATTGAAAATACATGGAAAATGTGTGTTGATGTGGGTCTACTCGGAAGTATGTAGAAGGGGTACGCGTTCGATGTGGAATTGAAGAATAAGAAGTAGAAGAGGGAGAAGGAGAGACATTTGTTAATATTTAAAGTTATATAGATAAGACTTTGTTAATATTTAAAGTTATTTAGGTAAGACTTAGCTACATATATTTAATTTGCTATAAATTTAATATATATTAAAATAATGAGAAAAAAATTATCAATATAAATTGAAAATTTTTAGATTAAATTGAATCATACTTTTTAAATTTGAGTAATTTGGCAAGAGAAGTGTAGTGTTATGATGCTCGATTTTTTCTAAGAGTTCCCATAACTCCCAAACAATTGCATGTGTTGACATTACCATTTAGCAAGATTTTTGCCATTGAAGAAGCTTGTAAATTTCTTGACTTGGAGAGAGAACCAACAAAGGGAAAAAAATGACCCTCCTTAAGACGATTGAAGTAGGTTGAACTTGCTTAATCCAATCCTCTTTTATGTCTCCTTCAAAGACCACCAAGACTTTGATCCATTGGCAATCAAATAAAAAAAATTCTTCCTCGTATCCATTATTTTTCTATATATTGCTTTCTTCTAACCTTAACCATCTCCATTGTGTTGAGTTTGTGTGTCTCCTTCTACAACAAATTTTACTTTTCTCAATCACTTGGAAAATAAAACCAAACAATGAAGAAAACATGAAGATAATGGTTGCTTGTTTTGGAGAAGAACTCATTTAGAGGAGGAAGTTCAAGGCATTTAGGAGGAGGGCATTAAGCCCCATGTAGCATGGGTCACTTGGTTGCCACATAAAGGTGTCCTTGACTTAAGGACATTTTGGTAGAGGGTAATTCATGGAAGTATGTGGATCCAAAGGAGCACATGGATTATGATGTAGCATTGGAGCATATGAGACCTTTAGAGGGGAATATTCCTTGTCTTGTGGAGTTCCCAACATGGGACACTTGCTTAATGGATGTGCTAACTTTGAAACTTGACATATATCACCTTAGAGTGGAAGCACTTCACATGTGGCCTTAAGTAGTAATTACTCAGGTTGCTTGAGATAATTGTTGGTGGATCTTATGTGCTTTATCATTTTTTGCCTCTATAACCTACTCTATATAAAGAGGAGAGAGTTTATTTTTCAGAGATCATATTCACATCATCTTGACTAAGAAATATGGCAATTCATTAGGTATTTTGTACCTTCAAAATGAGCATGTCTTAAGTCTTTGTATTTTCCTTTATGCAAGGGAGGATGGTGCTTGAGATTGTAAGAGGAAATTCCTAGAAAAACCTTAAAGTGTTTGGGTTTGAGTCCCTATGTGAGAAGGACCTAGGTTTTCGACAAAGAAAACCTAGAGAAGTTATGGATTAGTATTTTTCTTAGAGATTATGTCAAATAAGCTTCATGAAAGATAAAGGGTGGACTTATTTGTGTTGATTCTAACTTGTCGTGGAGCCTTTGGTGTGGCTAGACAAGTTGGTTGGATGCCTTACAAGACCTTTGTAAGGTGAATCCATGAAGATGGGTAGCACTTCATATTAGAGAAATTTTGAGGTCAACAGTGGGATTCAAAACAAAAATTTGTGATCATCAACTTCAAAAGAAAATATGATTCAAGGTGATGATGTTAGCCATAAAAGTAAATGTTTTTGGAAGGAAAGAAAGATAATTACTTTTTTAATCATATTTTTTATTTTTTTCTTGTAGGTTTACTCAAATTCAAGTGTAGGCACTCAAATTCTACATCTAATGAGTGCTTACACTAGAGATTTGGGTAAACCCATAAGGAGAGTAGTCGAATATATTATTAAAAGAGTAGTTTTATTTATTTTATATTGAAAATTCATCTCTTATTTTACTATTTTACTTTTTACCTCGAAGGCCCATTTTATACCTCAAAATTTCTATAATTCTTAGAGGAAAGTGGTAATAAAAATTTGACATTTTTACAAACTTTTTAAATTGAAGCCCTCAAAACTCATATACTTCCTGTGATTTTCTTTTTTCTTTTTCCTTTTTCTTCCTGGTAGCTAGAGAAATCGGAAAATTGAATCCCTCAAAAATAATACACCTTGAAAAATTACTTTTTTGGGGCTAGAGGAATAAAAAACTAGGCTAGTTTTGTATGCACAGGGTTGATTCCGACCACTACCACTACCACTATAACCTCTAGATGCCCGCCTATTCCCCTTCTGCAAACACAGCGAAGTTGGGGTTTGAATCTATGACCTTTGCACAAGGTGTGCTTTAACAGAATACGTTATCATCAACTATTATACACCACAAGGGCTCACACCTTATGAATTTTGATATTAAAAAATAATTTGTAGTGAATTATGTTGTCTTTCTAATGATATTAGAAGAAAAAGAATTAGTCATTTAATATTTCAATTTTGGATTCCCGATGGGGGTGAGGAACGGAGAGGAGGATGTTCCCAAGGGAACGTATGGGCACCTATGGTAAGCACGTGGCTACAGGATGGCAGGTTGGCCTCATGACCCTCCCATATTACCTTGAGTACGAGAGACAATAAATACCACATGGGAAACCTCAAGTCACAATGAGTCTTGCGGAGAGTGGTGAGCACATTAACGTTATGGAGGGTGGTGGGGGTGTTCGATGGTAATTCTACAACAAAGGGAGTTTTGGATCCTTTGTGTGGAGTGTTGGGAGAAGAGGAGGGTGTTGCAAAGGTGTTTTGGGTTGGACGAAGGGTCAACATTGTCGTAGAAGGTTTCGCCCCTGTTGGTGGGTGTGGGTAGATATTAATTGTCGAATTGGGTTTTCCCAAAGAAATTATGCAAGGAACGTGGTGTATGTGAGTCTCACGGGGGTGGTTTCAAGGTTGGAAAAAGCTTTATAAGTTGTGGGTGCCCAGCGCTAAAGGGAGAGGAGGTTCAGTTGGCGCTGGTGGTCTTGGCACCTACATGGATTGTTTGGGTGCTATTGGAAGGGTGGTCTTCGTCTCGCTTAGGTGGTGTCGATATTTCAAGCATGCGGTCAGTTCCTCGCTCAGGGAAATCCTCAGCCTAGGCGTCGCCTAATTCGGGCATGCCAGGCATGGATAAGTCTTGGCCTCGGCTCGAGCTAGTGTCTAGTAGGGGTGGAGGGAGTGTGGAAGGTCTAAGTGTAGAGGGTTTGAGTCATGCGGCTTCAAGAGGCAGAGGTGGTGGTTGGTCGGGGCATTTTGGATGCGTGGGATCAACAGCTTGAGGTGGTATATGTGGGGGCTCAGTAGAGAGTCAGGGCCACCTCGCTCCTCTCATTCTACAGCAAGGGGTTTTGGTTCGTCGTGGTGGTTTTGGGCGTCGTGTACCAGTGTGTAAGGGTGGCTACGGTCAGGGACAAGGTTGTTGCATGGAGAATTATTGAGATGTGGTTCAGTCAATTTTGGATCATCTGGATAATTCATAGAAGGTTAAACAAGAGGAGCATACCAAATTAATAGCAACTCTGAACAAAATGCATTATTTCCAGTCATACTCGGGAGTGTGTTGTGGTGGTCTGGCGCGGCCAGAATTTTCTATCATAGAAGGTCGAGAAACTAGATACCTGGATGGATCATTTCAAGGAGCGTGTTCAGTGCTCCTTTTTTCACTTTCCACCTCCTGGTATAGCTATGAAAACCCAACCTCAATCACCTCTAACGACTAGCATTTATACAGGTGTTTTATATCTGGGTCATATGGCCTTTGAAATTATGGATTGTGTCACCTGATCGGGGTGAGACTACCTGTATTTTTCCTCTGATGTATTTCCTTTTGAAACTATGAATAGAAATTTGACTAAAAAAATATGTCAATTTTGGATTTAATCAAGTTATCTTTTGTGCAACCATCAGGGCTAGACCAAGTGGTTGGGACTCACAGTGTTAATGTCTCCCACCACGATTTGAATCCTTAGATAGCTCATAATGCATGATGGTAGGTTTTGCACAATTTGGGGGTTATAGTGAAGCTCAAGGGTTTCAACCGTATATCAAGCATGTGAGATTCCACCTAGTTATTAATTCCCCAAACTAGCTCATAGAAAGAAAATTCATGCTTCTCTTTACAAATTTATGGAAGAGTTAACAAGCGAATTTTGTGCCCATCCACTAATTCAGTATTCAATGTATAATTTTCAAAAAATATATATACAAGAGTGATCTTCACAAAATGTAGTAGATCCATTTTCTTATGAGGGGCTAGTGAGGGTGTAGCAGTCACAGGGTGGGGAGAAATTATATTTCTATTATTTCAAACTCAACCAATTAATATTTTAATCGCATTCTATATATCTTGTGCTCCCATCAACTCATTTCCTACTATTTACATAATTTGGAAAAACAAAAATATCATTTTGAAGAGGAAATATCTATGGGGATCTGACATAATTTTTTTTTTTAAATTGGTTGTGTAATTTTTTTAGATACTTAGTTTTCTTTGAGAAACTTTTGAATTCTAAAAAAATAAGTATAAATTTTAAAATAAAATAAATTAAAAATATAATTTGAAATTTAAATGGTTAAAATGATACACCATTAGATAGAGAATTCATTGGCAAATCTGCTAACGTCAACTATATCACCTAAAATTACATAAATAAAGGGGTTTCACCCATGGAATTTGTAGCTACAAAAAATCTTGTAGCAAGGGGGTTGGATTTCAAAATTTTAAAGGTTGTGACTAAGTAATTTAGCTCAATTGAGCACATAATAAGGATTTTCAAAATACCTCAATCCAGGGTTAGTTAAACCCTCAATAGAGGTCTTGTGGGTTTAGACAAATAACTTAATTGAGGTTAATAGGTGACTCAAGATTCATGTGTGTCATTGTTGCAAATAGAAATGAGAGTATCATAGTTGTTTTATGAAAAAGGGTGACCTCAATCAAAATATAGAGCTCGATAAAAATATTTGCATAACCCATGCAAGCACCTCAAACAATGGCTTGTTCCATGTATTAAGAACTCAATCATGGTCTTATTTAAGTGTTTGAATGAACTATCAATACCTCGATCGAGTAATTTAAATCATTTAAATCAAGGGTTGGAAAATATATTATTTCACCTTCTCGCTTGCTAAAAAATGTTACCCAACTTCCTGGATTCACCTTATATGTCGGTTAGGATTTTCTATTTATGGTGGATGCCAAAGATAGGGTTTGGAGAGTAATGGAGAGACCTAGTTTGTAATAAGCTTGAAGGACTATCTTCTACCAATTAGATATAAGTTGTTGGTACATACTAAGAACTTCATTCCAAGCTTTGTGTATTTGCATATCATATTTTTATCTTATAATCTCATGGAAAATGAGCAATTTATATGGTTGTTTGACATGAAAAATTATCATGAATAGATCATTGATTTTATCATGTGATTTTACAAACATATAGAATCTAAGTGGACATAATTGTGGTTGTGATAATTCCATTGTAATGAAGTAGTTTTCAAGTATGTTATATCTTGGGATATGTGGCCTTAGGGTTGGAAAATGTTTCTTTCGAAGTATAGTTGTTTAGTGTTAATTTCTTAGCTACCTTTTGTATTTGGTTGGACATATGTGAAATATATACTATGGTAATTTATATTTCATATTCATCCCTAAGGCTGAAAGTTCACGAGAAATAGATCTGAGGAACCTCAAGTTTGATGTGAAATCTATGAATTTGCATTGAGCAAGTGGTTTGTTATATTTACATAATTAATGCACATATAAAACTAACATCTCCTTGTTATAAATGGAACAAGCATTCTCTTGAAGTGAATTTCATATTTTCATATGTGATTGGTTGTCCTTATTACATGAGCATTGCCTTCATTCTGAATGTTCAAGAATCACACTCTATTATGAAAAAAATTTAGAAATATGCTATTTTTGGCTATAATAATTGAGGTAATTTTCAAATCTGTTATATGTTGGTATTTGTGGCCTAAGGGTTGGAAAATTATTTTCCCTTAAGTACAATTGTTCAATGATATTTTCTTATGTAGTGTCATGATCCGGATTATCCACAGTTTCTAGTTCATTCTGCCAACGTTTCAAACCCCAAATGGGGTCCATCATCAAGACAAATCAGATAGAATATGAGTGAAAGATTATTGAGAGAAGAGAACCTTGCGACCTGGATATAAATAAACAAGAACCCTAATTTTATAAAGGCCGACACATGATTCTTTATTTTTATTAATTATTATTTTATTTTTATTTATTATTTTCTTTTTATAATAATTTTATTTATTTATAAAAGTTTTATAAAAACTTTAATTAATCATTTAATTATTCATTATTAGTTTAGGTTTAATTATTTTAATCATGAACAAATAAGTTTAATTTATTTTATTTTATTAACTTTGTACTTCATTTATTAACTAATTAATTCTTTTTATTTTTATTAATTAATTACTCAATTTAAATTAATTTATAAATTATTTTTGCCTTCCTTTAATTAATCAATTATCAATTAATCAATTAATTAATTAATTAATTTATCTAATTAATCGATTTATTAATTTCTAGTTAGGAGAGATTTTTCGGCGAAAATCACAAGGAATACCTGACGATGAACCACACTAGTTGGTTCGAAACGCGTCGACACACTAGTTGG
Source organism: Pinus tabuliformis (assembly GCA_031772625.1). Taxonomy (NCBI): domain Eukaryota; kingdom Viridiplantae; phylum Streptophyta; class Pinopsida; order Pinales; family Pinaceae; genus Pinus; species Pinus tabuliformis. Next base: position 635,072,910 of record CM062816.1, read on the forward strand.
TTCGAAACGCGTCGACAAATGGTATTCCTTGTGATTTTCGCCGAAAAATCTCTCCTAACTTGATATGGATCACAGAAGCTTGAACTCTATTATTAATTTCTAATTATTTTTATTTTTATTTATTTATAAATTAAATGTTAATTTAATTTAATTTGATTAAATTAAATTGACTAATTAATATAATACAAAAATTTTGATTTTAATTAATTAATCAGTCCCCATTGAATTTAATTAAAAACCAATTAAAATTGATAAAGAATTAATTTATAATACTAATGCTCTAATTTTTAATTTTTAATTTCTTTTTCTATAATTAATTGATTAAATTAAATTAATTTATTTTATTTAATTAATTTTGATTAAATAATCCTCATTGAATTTAATTAAAATCAATTAATTCATATTTCTTTAATTTCATATAATTCTAAAAAAAAATTATTTTGATTAATATTTATTAGAGAGATCTTAATTAGATCTTATTCTTAATTTTACTATCATAATCAAAGTTATTTTTGGTTATTATTAATCATTTGAGAAGTTATGTTTAATTTCATATTTTAATTTATTTTATTTTAGAATTAATTAAATTAAATTAATTAAATTTATTTGTTTAAATTAATTAATTAAATTCTCGAAATGCAAGACCCCCTATTTTCTTCTGATCCTATGCTTCCAAGGGTCCGGAGGGGTTTATTTGTTTGATCAAAGGAAGCCAATTTCCACTGATTTCACTCCCATTGTCCCTGTTGAGGTTCTGAGGAAATTTCATAATTTCAATGGCCTCTCTGATTTTTCTTTTATGATAGTTGTCTTCTCTTGCAATTACCTTGGCGTCTTCCAAACACACATGATGTTTGGTCTTGGACGAGTGCTCTGCAAGGGCTGATGTACGGGATCTTTCATTCTTTATGTCAGTGGCATGCTCTTTAAGTCTTATTTTCAGAGACCGACCCGTTTCCCCAATATAACTCTTGCCACATGAGCAATCGATCTTGTACACTCCCTTGAGTTGTTGTCGATCAATGTTATCCTTAAACGACCTCATCATTTGCCTTATCGTTCCACATGTTGTAAATTGAGTGTCTATGTTATTCTTCTTTAAAATTTTGCAATCTTATCAGTAATCCCTTGGATGAATGGAAGGTAAACTTTCCCTTGATTTTCTTGCTTGTCTCCAGGGGGATGCTCAGAGAGGGCCCTATCCTGAGCCCTTCTTATAGCTCTTTTGATACTCCATTCCTTGTATCCAATGTTTTTGAAGACAGAGGTTAAGTGTTCAATCTCATCCTTTATGTGATCAGGGTCAGAAATCCTGAAAGCCCTCACAGCTAGGATGTTTAAGACGCCAGATTTTTGGGAGGGATGATGGTAAGAGTCAGCATGAAGATAACTATCAGTATGAGTTTTCTTCCTGTAGACCTGGTGTCCCAAAGTACCATCCTCTTTTCTACTGATCAGAACGTCTAGAAAGATGATCTTACCATTCTCCTCAAGCTCCATAGTAAATTTGATTTCGGAAGATATAGAGTTAAGATGATTGAAGAACTTCTCAAGCTCTGCCTTACCATGAGTCCAATTCAGGTTGGTGTCATCAACAAATCTTTTCCACCATGCTGGCTTCAAGTGGAAGGAGTCAAGTATTTGGTTGGACATAAGTGAAATATATACTATTGTGATGTATATTTAAGATTCATCCCCCAAGTTTAATGTGAAATTCATGAATTTGCATTGAGAAAGTGATTGTTGAAATTTCCATAGCTAATGCACAGATGAGGCCTAACATCTCATTTTCATAAATGGAACAAGAATTATGTTGAATTGAATTTCATATTTTTATATGTTGATGGTTGTCCTTATTTTTATTATTTTTTGTGGTTCACGGACCCTATAGATTGGTGACCACTACATCCACGGAATATTTGTACCAAGAAGATCCACCTAAAGGGATAACTTCTTTTCAGCTCAACCACAGAGCCTGACCCCGATGGTGTCATGAGAATTGAGCCTATGACCTCTCAATATCAAAGGTGTTTTAACAATAGGCACTTGACCAATTGAGTTAACCCCGGTGTTGTAATAGTTTTCCTTCTTTGCATTAGCAGTGCCCTAGTTTTGAATCTTCAAAAATCAAACTCTATTATAAACAATTTTGAGAAATATCGCATAACAAACTAGAGTAGAAAACTATTACTTTCTCTAATGTTTCAAAGCAATTTTTTGCATTATCATTCCATGGAAAGGAGTTTTTCTTTCGCAATTGAAAGTAGAGCTTGCTTCCGCGTGTGCATAATTTTGTGAAACCTTAAATAAAACTTGTTAGTTACAAGAATCCTCTTAATTTCAATATGTCCTTTGATTTTTTCCACTATGTGATTTCCTTGAGTTTGTTCGTATCAATGTTAAATTCTCCATTTGAAATTATATGACCTAAATATTCTACTACTTGGTCTCCAAAAGAACATTTTGGCATTTTAGCTTAGAATTAGTTCTTGTTTAACATGTTAAAGATTCTCATTCTAGGTTTTGTAGTAGATGAAGATATAACTACAAATACATGTACAAAATTCCTTAATATTGAAAATTTCATTCATCACAAGTTAACAAGTTGGTGAGGCATTAGTTAGGTTGAATGGCACCACCTTGAGCTTATAAAGACCCTTGTGTGTTATGAAGATAGTTTTAGCAAATGAATTTCAATTTCATGCAACCCTAATAAAACCTGTATTAGATTTAATCTTGAAAAATACTTGGCATTTTATAGTTCATTAAACATTTCACATATAAATTGGATGGAAAATTTGTTTCTATTCTATTGTGATTTTATTATAATCAACCTTTTTCCCATAATAAAAGCACTTTAGTAGCTTATGAACCTCTTCTTTTCGTAATTACTCCACGCCTTGAGATATCATGAATCAACCTTTCAATTTCAGAGTTACAGTGATGCAAGTATCAATTAGGCTTGACATTTTACTAGGGTTGCATCTTCTATCACTTATATTGTGTGTTTGATGCTTCATTCTAGTGGAATTTCATAAGTATATCTTTAGAAATGTCTATGGTTTTAACCAATTTATTCTATTTCTAGATTTTTTCCACCTTAAGTATGTTGGTATATTCCCCCCATTCACGAAATATAAGAGGGCACCTTTTTGAATTTATTTTTCCGTTGAATGTGATGCAATGATTTTGGTGGGTGGAAATTGAACTCATATTATTTATATGTTCCATTATTTGAATTTAATAAAATATTCTTGGTGATTTGTTGAGAATGGTACTAATTTCTATGACAACTTGATTTCCAATACAACTTTGACACCTCCTATGGATACTACATAATATCTTGTTTCTAGCTTGAAATCTTGTATTTATAGCTTGACCTTGTTGCATTTACTATGCCTTACATTTTCCTACCCTCTATTACCACAACCTTTTGTAACGCTCCCTCCCACTCCCTTGAACTACTCTGGGTTGTGAAGGTGTTAATAATTGTTCTATCCTGACCTCCAAGGTCCATTATGAGGATGGGGTTACAAAAATCATATGTTTCCAACTTCATAAAAACCTAAAACAAATACTACCATTGTGTTCATCTCGTTGAGATATTTTAGATGATATGAATTGTATCTCAATCCGACTCCCAAAATATAAGTTATGCCCATTCGAAGTTTAACCAATTATATTATGCCACATCAACAATGGACTACCATGCGACATCCATGTGTGACCCACGTGGCTACACCATGTCACCAAAAAAAGTTTTGCATCATCATTGGCCCCTACATCACATCCACATGTCCATTACCAGGTCTTCATGGTGCATGTCAAGTTTATTTCCATTCTATTTGTAAGCATATTTCAGTGTTTGATATTAATGAAATGAAGTGTTATTTATATTGCATCTTTGTATTTATGGTTATATCTGTGATTTTCTGTGTCCCTGTTTAAGTTCAGATCAGTGGTATTAGGGTGGTCTGCTCTTTCTTTGCTTTTCTTTGCATGTCCCCAACGAGGTCGAAATATAAGGAGTTAGGGCTCGAACTAGTCGAACCTTTGCAAGACCAGCCTCACAAATCCTGATGGCCTCCCATGGCGGAAGATAAAAAAGACGAGGGGGCAGGAGATCTGTTAGCGCTTGAAATTTCACCTCAGGCTAAGAAAGGCAAACTCCAAGGCAACATCAAACCACTTAGCCTCATAGCTAGCCCTACGGGGCAGGAGAGGGCTCTCTCCGGTATATCTCGGCAAAGATCTTCAAATGGCGGAGATAACCAATAAAGAACATTGATTTTAGGCTAGTAAACTGATAAAAGGTTTGATTTTAGATTTTTAGGATTTTGGTGGAAAATCGGGGAAAGGCAATTTTGGGTGCGGGGATTGGACACAGTTTTCGAGGGGGCTCTTTGGGGCAAGATAGGAGACTGTATTGATGCCTTTGAAAGAGTTGGATGGATGAGAATGACTGGTGAGGAGCTAAGGAGAGCAAGCAATCACCTTGAATTCTCCTTAAACAGATGAAAACATTGATATTAAGCAAACTTAAAAGCAGAGCATGGCAATCATGAATTCTACTTTAACACTTCATTTGCCTAATTTGCAGAAGGAAAAGTAAGAATATGTTTCACATAAAAAAATTACAAGTACAAAGAGAAACACACCATCAATACATGTCACTACAGGAATCCCAAAAAGGACTGCAAAACCCTGGTCTTTCTTCCTTTGCCAAAAATGCAGAGATACAATGAGTAATACAATAGAAGCTTTCTCCCTCAAGAGTCCAACCATGAAAATGACCAAGAAAGTACATAATATAGGCAATCTAACATCTTTCCTTGCCTCTAGGGGTCGAGCTCACTATCCTAGGAGCTGTTTCAACCAATTCCAAACTGAGTACTAAAATCTAGGCAGTCAAAACAACTTGCCTCTATAAGCTAGGAAACCAATTCATTCATTAAATTTTTGCCTATTTCATGAATGAATCTTATAGAAGAGATAAATAAGTGTCAAAGTATCATAAAATTACATCATTTACATCAAGGAGGATCAAAATCCACTCCAAAAAGTCAAACCTAGTCAAAACTGCGTTTTGCTGAGCTGTAGGTGCATTTCTGTGAAAATAGCCTGATGTGTAGCGCCCTGAATCTCAACGCGTAGCGCGCCTTTGGGCCTGCTTTTGAGGCACTTCCTGGTGTCCAAATGAGGCAAAAGCGGACTTTTTGGAAAGGTCTGGATGTCTACTTTCCAACCCAAGTGCAATTTTTGAATTTGGTGTCCATTTGCCCCTCCAAAATCCCAATACTGCTTCCTGTGTGTCAAAAAAGTGGCAGAAAGTCATTTTTTGCATGTTTTTTGACCTTCTGGAGGCTCAAAACTTGGTGAAATTTCTTGGCAATTGCTGAGCAAATGTGTTTTTGCATGACAAATCCAAAAATGCTGAGTTTTCATGAAAAGGAGTTGCCCATATTTAGGGTAGCGCGCGGCACGCTACGCGTTGGGGAAGAAAACCTGTTTTTTGCCCAAAAAATTCACAAATGACCAAAAATGCTCAAAATTTTTTGAAATTTGTGCAGAAGGTAAGTCATTTAGCACCATGCTCCTTCAAGGAAGCCTCAGCCAAGATGTGGAGGGGATTGGGCCTTTTTCTTCGTTTTAGTGCCTTGGCCAACCGTCCTTTGAGCACCTTCATTTTTGCCTTACATACGTGCATTCGAGCCCAATAATGGTTTTTCATGTTCCGGAGCATGTCCTTATCTTTGTTAGCCTTGGCCAGCAACCTCTCCAAATGAGCATTGACCCGGAGAAGCATAGCCTCTCGCTCAATGGGTACCAAATCACCGGGTCTCTTACGAGCCAAGTTGCGGTCTTCATGGATCCTCCGCAACTCATCGAGAGTGTGCTCATCCTCTAATTGTTTGTTACGCTGCTCTAAATATGTGATTGTCCATTGTGCCCTCTCTAATTTTTCTTGCAACAAGCGATTTTCAGCCTCCCGTTGCTGAATGATCTCCTTAAGCTCCGAGCTAGGAGAACGGGTGTCAAGATCAATGATGTCAATATCTGGATCACCTGACAATCCCTCCTCAATCATGGGTTGCTTGCCCCTCTCTGATACCTATGCTACTGTCGGAAACGAGGCCCCTTCCACCTGGTGTGGAGATAACACTCGCGATGCTGATGAAGAAGGCGAGACCCCTTCCATCTGATGTGGAGAAAATACTCGCCGAGCTGATGCAAATAAGGCCCTGTGGCCTCTCTAATATGTGACCAATGGAGGGGATCTGACATGTCTGGGCTCAAGGATGTCATACTGCTGTGAAGGTCCTCCCTCCTCATGAACAACCTCAGGGGGTGGTGGCGCTGTGAAGAAATCTCAAGAGATGAAATCCTCCCATGGAATACCCTGCTGGGCCAACTGATGCATGACCACAATCTTGATCAAAGCATAATGGTAGATGCTCCTGTGTTGCTGTGCTGGGCTCTTTCTCTGCACCAAGGGCACCATCCTCTCAATATTCCGGCACATGAAGAAAGGAATGTTCATCATCCATACCCGTGTGAAATGCATCAACAAGCGGATATGATACGAATACAAACGTGAAAATCTGCCCTCACAGGTGAAATAGCGAATGATGAGCCTCATCAAGGGCGCATACTCATCCCTCAAGAATCTGAAAGGAAACACACCAGTTAGGTGCCTCACATATACAGGTTTAATGTAGGGCTCATACTGGAATCTGTCCAATAGCTAGCGCTTGTTCCACTCTTCTCCAACATTGGGTATCCCTGTTGCTTGAGCAACAATCTCAGGTGACAATGTAAAATCCACCCCTGCAAGATTCACATGCCCATTGTGCAAATGCAAAACAAACAAGCGGACCAATTCCCTGTGGTGCTGAATTTGGGAAATTCTCTCGCAATATCCATAGCATGATTGATGACGGAAACATGTGACTGCAAGTGGACAAGCTTGCAAATAGGCCAAAGAGGTGGGCTCCTCTCTCACATGCTGACCACCCTTACCACCCCTGTGAGGCCTCCTTGGCACCTCAACCTCCGGTGTTGACTCACGGTCATCACTTTGCTCATAGTCTGTTTCGGTTTCTGACATGGTTTCAAGAGCAAAATGGCTGAAATGTATTGCTGCTTCTGCACAAATGACCTGCTGTTTTGACTGTTTGAATGCTGCTCCAAGGGGACAAAAAACACAAGGGAGATGTTAGGGAGGGCGACTTTTGAGGGGATTTAGGGAAAATATATAAAAAAGGGAATTTAGGGAAGGAATTATGACACATACATCATCACATAATCATAATTTGTAGGGGTTTGATAGGAGGTAGGATTTAGGGAGATTTTATTGAATTTTAGGGATATTGTGTGAAAGTGACAAGGGAAGTGATAATGGGAATGTGGGGAAATGAGGGAGTGAAAAAGATGACCTTGGGCAGCGAACTCAAAACCCTAGCTTCACTTGCAATTTGAAATTTTTAAACATAATACATATGAATTTTCCATTTCAACTTGATGGCATTTGACACATTTTCACGCTCATGTTATCTTTACAAAGCAAGAACTTCAATGATTTGAGGCCTACCTGAAGAAATTGAGGAGGAAGAAGTCGATGTGTGGCTCACTGGCAAATTTCTGAAGGTGGAAACCCAACGCATAGCGCGCGGGCTCTGGAGCGTAGCGCGCACCCAACACGTAGCGCCCGACCAATTTTTGCACTGCAGAGACTGCCCTGACGCGTAGTGCGCGCCCAACGCGTAGCGCGCAGGCCCTGATGCGTAGCGCGCAGGTGCAATCACCAAATTCGCCCAGTTTCACACTAAATCGCCTTTCACACTTGCTCTTGGAGTCTTGGAGGCAAAAGAATTACAAAATGAGGAGAGAGGGGCTTTTATAAGCTTGATTTAAATTTATTTCCCCCCAAACCCACTTTATAATGTTTATGCAATGACACTTTTTAAAATTAATCGTTGCTGACTTGTGGTTTCCTTTTGTCATGAAATTGGTTGAAATGATGCTTTTTCTTGAAAATTTTGGCAGGAATAGCCTCTGAGGAGTCTTGGAAAAGGAGACCAAGGCCGCATGCCGACTTCTGAAGAATTTGAATTTTTTACAATTTTTTACAAAAATGAGAAAATGACCTTGCCTTCAAAAACAGGGTTTTTGAACTCAAGGTAGAAATTAGCTATACAATATGAATTCCTTTGAAATGATGCTTTGATGAACATCCCTCTGGCCTGCTGGGCATTTATTGACCTCAAAAGACAAAATTGGACTAAACCCTAGACCTAGGACCTTGATTTCAAGACAAGACCAATGACCCTGTAAGGAATTTATTGACTGAAACAAACTTGATCCAGCAATGCCAAGAGGGGAATAAATGACACAAGCTCCTCCATTAGGGTTATGGCATGCCTAATGGAATGCAATAAGATGATACTGATGAGACACCCACTTATGCAACTGCAAAGAGCTTTGATCGTTGATGGAGGGCTACTAGACCGACTCTAACAAGATCCTTTCAAAATATTGCTCAAAGAAGCCCTCGAGCGATAGAGGAGCGCGATGATGGACAACTTTTCTCAGATCCTTCGGCGACTACCCAAAGGCGACGCATCTTCTTCTAGCAGCGACTCTAGAAGCACCACACCATTTAAGGTACAAGTTAACTTTGACATCCCCATATTTGAAGGTCAGATAGATGCAGACACCGTAGATAAATGGTTAAATCTACTAGAAGGATATTTTTTTGTTCATGATTTTTCCATTCGAGAAAAGATCACTTTTTCACTTCTCAAAGTCGCCCTCCACATCAAGGACTGGTGGGAAACCTACTGTGATAAGGACAAAAGTACACCCTCACTATTTTCAACTGCACCCACTTGAAATGTGTTCCAGGACGCCATCAGGGAGCAGTACTACCCTATCAGGAGCTATGAGGATAAATACATAAAGTGGACCATATTGCGGCAGGGAAGGGACCAAGACGTGTCGAAGTTTACCAATGTTTTTCATACCCTTCGCATGAAGTTGGGTATCAATTATTCTGAGCGACTTTCGGTATTCAAGTACCGCAGTTGTCTACATAGGTATATCTAGGATGAGATGGAGTTCCTGGTCATCTCCTCGCTCAGTGCAATGTACTGATACAGTGTCAAGATTGAGCAGAAGTTTAAACAGAAGAAGCGAGACTTTGGATCTACGAATATGAAGCAAAGGAAAGGCACCCCCAAACCATAGAGAAAAGGATAAAACCAAGGTTGGGCGGCCCAGGACAACCCACCGAAGCCGCAAGAAAAGAACAACACCTCAAAGACAAAGAAGGACACAGGAAAATGGTGAGTTCCATAAGAGCTCCACTCACAACACAAGTGAGTGTCAAGCCAAGCATTCACTGGTGGCCGACTTTAAGGCTTCTGAATCAGACACATGTTCCAACTCTGAGTCAGAACCTAACAAGGGGAATGACAAAGGGAAGCAGATCATTGACGCAAAGCCCAGTGCCACTATGGCCACCACCAAGATCCAGAAGAATGAACCTGAAGATCTAGAGGATGGGGGAACACCTCTTCCACTCACAGATGTGGTTGAAGGGTTCTCTTTTGTAGTTCATTGTCGAAAACGGGCCAAAAGAACCTCATTTCAACGGAGGTCGTGAAGCGGCTGGGTCTACTGACTACATCACATCTACATCCATACACCATCGGGTGGCTTCACCAAGGAAGAGATCTTCACGTCAGCCAGCAGTGCCACCTTCCCTATAGCATCAAGCCCTTCACGGATGAGGCACTATGTGATGTTTCTCCTCTTGAATTTTGTGATGTATTATTAGGACAATCATACTTTTGGAAGTGGATGTTGTATATGAGTCTATACCTTGCTCTATGATTATTACTTTGGGCAATAAGTTGTACAAGATATCAGAGGTAACCCCGCCTCTTTGATCTCTACAAAGTAATGCAGTAAGATCATTTCATAGACCAATAAATGTGCTTTCCTTAGATTCGCCCTCAGGGCAAGAAGAAGATTGTGGCCACGGCTTCCAAACAAGGCTCGTCTGGACAGCAGCAGCGGATGGATATGGTCGTGGAGAAGTACAAGGACATTTTTTCCTCACATACGAGGGTACCTTTGCACTGTCAGGTCAAGCACTCCATCGATATGACCCCAAGAATGCCGCTACCCGATGGACCGATCTATTGATGCTCTATTCTGGAGAACGATTAGATCAAGAGGCAGATTTGGTAGTTATTGCAGAAAGGGCACATCAGTCCAAGCTCATCATCCTATGGGAGCCCGATTGTATTGGTACAGAAGAAGGACAAGACCAGGAGACTTTGTATTGACTATCGGGTGCTAAACAAGATGATTGTCTGAAATAGGTACCCAATCCCATGGATTGATGACCTTTTGGACCAGATCAAGGGGGGCAAATATTTCAACAAGATTGACTTGAAGTCTAGTTATCACCAGGTGCCTATCGAACCCTCTGATGTGTGGAAGACTGCCTTCAAATCCAAGGAGGCCCTTTTCGAATGGTTGGTCATGCCTTTCAGCCTTCAGGTTGACGAATACCCCCGCAACATTCATAAGTTTAATGGATGATGTCTTGCGACCTTTCACCAATGAATTCGTGGTGGTGTATTTAGATGGAATCTTGATCTTCATCCAGAGTTGGGAAGAGAACCTCCACCATATTCGACAAGTCCTCCAAACCCTGCGACAACACAAGTTGTGTGTTAATCTGGAGAAATGCATTTTTGGCATGACCCAGGGTCAGTATCTGGGGTACATCATTGATGAGCAAGGTGTACATGTGGACCCATCCAAGATACAAGTAATTCAGAATTGACTAGCCCCAACCACTCTAATATATCTCTGCAGCTTTCTGGATCTTGCCTATTTCTACCACAGGTTCGTGTTGGGGTTCTCTCATATCACTTGGCCTTTAAGTCAAGTCACCAAGGGCGGAGAAAAAGCAAAGTTATTTTCGTATGAAACCCAACATAAGGTGTTTTTCGAGTTGAAGTAGTGTCTCTTCTCTGCACTAGTGCTCACATTACCAGACCTGAAACAACCATTTGAGATTGAGACAAATACCTATGACAATGTTATTGGTGCATTCTTACTCAGCAGGGGCATCAAGTGGCTTACCACAGTGAGATATTATCAGACACAATCTGAAAGTATCCCACTTATGACAAAGAAATGCATTCCATTGCGCGGGTTTTCCATCAATGGAAGCATTACATTATGTGGAAGAAAACGGTCATCCACACATACCACCAACCCATGTAGTTCATACAGACACAAGGGTAGTTGCAGAACGATCGCCATCATAAATGGTCCACATATCTGCAACAATTTCATTTGAACATTAAGTACAAGAATGGCAGCACCAATAATGTTGCAGACTACCTCAGCCAACCACCAGTCATGGTGTTGATCACTGTGCTCGAGTCCTGTGGGCACGAGACTTCGGGTGGCCGCATTTTTACGAGAGCGATCTAGAATTCGGCAGCACATACCAAAAACTCCTGGAAGGTAAGAAAGTTCCAAATGTTCACCTCCAGGATGCACTGTTATGCCACCTAGGACACATATGTGTTCCTTCAAGCAAGCATGCCAAGATGATTTGGGAGGCACACTATAGTCGGGTCACTGGACATTTCGGAGTAGAGAAAACAGTGGCAGTACTGCAGAAGTAGTTTTATTGGCCGAACCTTCGTCGGGATGTTGGGAAGTATATTAAATCCTGCACTGTCTGCACCATTTCTAAACCAACCATCAAGAAGCAAGGCTTATATACTCCTATGCCTACTCCTAGCTGACCTTGGTAATCCATCTCCATGGATTACATGTCGGGCCTTCCTTCTACTAAGCATGGAAACGACTGCCTTTTCGTGGTCGTTGACAGATTCTCTAATATGGCCATTATGGCGGCCTACAAGAAGAGTATCACAACATTTGCCACTGCTAAGCTCTTTTTTGATCAAGTGTGGGTCACTTTGGGATCCCACAATCTATTGTCTCAGATTGGGACAGCAGATTCTGATGCGCCCCAAAAATGGACAATTATTTGGGCTCATTCAACCTCCTAATTTGACTTAATCCACCATTCTCATTAGTTTATTGCATGTTTTTTATTATTTTTATGTTAATAGAGTGAATTTGGTTAGTCATTATGCCAACAAGTCTAATGGGTGCTTTGTGTAGCCTTTTTGGTCAACTTGGAGGCAAAATTGAAGGTCTTAATGAGCACTTGGCAGCCAAATTCGTGGGAGAACAAGCTAGAGGATTTGTAGGAAGGTGTCCCCCTCATTTATGGGCCCTTACCTCGAATTCTCCACCATCAGCTCGGAGTTCAAAGGCCACCAAATCAATGAGCACAAGGGCAGCCAAGCAAGTCAAGTAGGACCGATGTTAACTACAAGTCTTGGGCAGCCAAGTCCCTAAATTTTAGGAGGACTGTTGGGTCCTCAAATTGTATAAATAAGAAGGCTTAGGGCCTCATTTGGGGGTTAGCTAGTTGGTAGTCATTTTTGTAGCTAGTAGTTAGTAAATTTGGTTAGTCATGTTGTAGCTTTGTTTTTGCTCTTTGTAAGCCAATTTTGGCATGTTGTTAGACTCATGATCATGATATTTTAATAAAGGCAGTCAGATTTTGATTCAATTCTGAGTTTTTAAGGGAGCTATAGCTCTCAGGTTAGGGCCCAACCTGAGAGCAATAGACCTCCTCTTCTTTGTATTGTTACTTGTCTTTCTTTTCAGCACTTTATTCCTCTGTTTTGACATGCATTTAGAATTTACAGTCTGCTGATTTGATTTCTTTTATGTGATTAAGTAGGATTAGTTTATGGTTCAAGTGCTTTTAGTTGCTTAGATTAGAGTAAGGGGATCATCATTCATTCGAGCTTCAAGAAAAGGATGATAGTGCACTCACTACCATCTCTGTTTAGAGATTGGGGGTGTAGACCATACTAGCCACCAAAAACGCAGTCATACACTTTCATTCAAGCTGCAACACAGTCATTTCAATTGTAGGTCCATCCATGCATTCTGATCTTGAGCAGTACTTCGTCATTCCAACTCCATGCACGGTTTTTCTCTGAAGTTTATATTGCTGTTCGTTAATTTAATAACACAGTTAGGATAAGTTGATGAATTCTTGGTTTTGTGCAGATTTGTTTCCTTTACACTGCGTGCATCACTCTGTTATCTTCTTCTTCTTCTCAACCACGCCTGAAGCCACTTGCTCAACCTCTGTTCATCTCATTAGCCCTCCAACTCTTCCATTGCCCACGTAGCTCCATTTCCTTGATCTTTAGTTGATCCCATCCTTCTATCCACCAACCACTTCGTGCACTCTTTCTCCATCTTGTTCCTCTGCTCCTGAGCCATCACAAGCCCCATCTCCATCTTACATATCCACCCATACCGCTCCATCACCTCACCATCACCCAAAACTCCCACGGTAGAACATCCTGTAGAAGCTAGCAGACTTCCTGTAGAAATCCCTGAGTTTCCTGTAGGATCCCCTGCAGACATCCTGTAGAAGCCTGCAAACTTGGTTGCCGAGCACCTGAACGTTGTAGACTTCTGTGGACTAATGCTAGGGACCCTCTGGGACCTCTCCTAGCCCTCCTGACCTTTCCCAAGCTTTCTCTCCCGTCGCACCACCTCTGCACAGCCAAACCCTAATAAGAAACAAAACCATAATCACTCCAACCACTTAAGCAAAAATACAAAAACAATGTTCTTTTTAATGGAAGTAGTTTGAGTTCATGCATTTCACATCACTAGAAGTAATGGCATCATTCTTAGACACTTGCACTCCCACCATTGCATCATAGAGGTTAAGCTAGTCAGATTAGGGTTTACTAGGGTTTCCATGTTTTGGTTGGCTTTCAGTTCATTTTTGCAAAGTAGATTAATTTCCTTTGAGATAGCCTTCGTCCATCATTTAGAAAGCTTCTTCTGAGAGCATATAGAAGTTGGCTTGAGCCCTAGCGGACTTGTGCCAGCTGACCAAGTGACAGCTGTGACAAGAGCTAGTACTTGTGCATACAGCACCGTCGCTTCCAAGTTTGTACGAACTACCGGGTTGATAAAATTAGAGATAGGAAGCCCCAGGAGTTGTAGCATTATTGCTACAATACTGGAGCCCACCATCTTTTTGGCGCCGTTGCCGGGGAAGCGTCAGAGTATTGGTGATTGTCGCTTTTCTTCTATTTTCTTACTCTTGCCTTCTGCTAAGTAGTTTATTTCATTTCCATTCTGCAAAAGTAGCATAGACATTTCCTGCTTTCATAGATTAGCATTTCCCGCTTTCATAGATTAGCATTTCAATTCCGCAATTTCATTTCTGCAAGCGTAGATTAGCATTTCAATTCTGCAAGCGTAGATTAGCATTTCATTCCTGCAATTTCATTTGAGCAAAATAGATTAGTCCTTTCCTGCTTTCATTTCAATTCCGCATTTTCATTTTAGCAAGATAGTTAGTCGCAGTTCAATCTATTTCAGTTTTGCAAGTAGAAGTAGAAAAAAACAAAAATCAACCAAAAAGATTTCTTTTCATGCCTTGTAGGAGTAGAGATAAGTTAGAAAAATGATTTCACAACACCCCCCATTGCTTCACACGGCCAACCTTCTCTCTTCGTTGGTTGTGACTAAGAAGAACCCCTGGGTGGACATCAAGGCATATTTAAAGAACCTCTAGGGGAGAAGAAGAAGAAAACATTCCTCTAAGCGAATGGCTACAAGCAGAAATGTTGGGAGCAACATCTTGTCCAAAGATGAATTTGAAAATCAGATCAAAGATTTCAAGAGTGATATGAGGCAGTTTCTTGCCATGCAACTGGATACCTTGCGGATCCAACAGAAGCAAGAGGAAGCCAAGAGGGCTTTGGTCATTTTTTGTCCTAGGTGCACTGGAAAGCATCCTAGGAATGAATGTCCAATGCACTCTCTAGAAGTGTGTTTCATCTGTGAAGAATACCATCCTACAGATCAGTGCCCTTCCTTACCCAGATTCAAAGCTGCATATCAGAGAGCCAGAGGAGCCACTGAACCACTCCATTATATGAACCAAAGTTGGCCGCATGGACCTAGATCTTACCAGCAGGAACTGCAAGGGACACCCGAGACCTATTATGACCCATATCAAGCCACTTTCATGCCTTCTTGGGGCCCCCTTGCTCATCCTTCCTGGTCTACACCTCCTCCTTGGTCATATTCTCCTTGTTCCTTCACAGATCAATATTATGCCCAACCAGTTGCTCATTCATTTCACTCTTATGCTCAGCCACAGCCTCAGTGGAATGCACCTTATCAGGAGTGGAGGCCCCAGTACAACTCTCATCCCACTCATTTTCCTCCACCACCTGCTCATCCACAACCATCGCCTCCTCCTCCACCAAGGCAACCCCAAATGCCTACCCAACCACAATGCCATCCATCTCCATCTCAATTTCACACCTCCACTCAGCTACCCATACCACCATCTCCAAATCTACACATTGGAGTAGCTCAACCCCATTGCAAATCTGAGGCACAACATATCCAAATGACTCCTCTTGAGCTCAATGATCTTCACCATAGCTCAGGAAAAGCATTGCAAAAAAGAGATCATCTTGAAAGCATTGAAGGATCACATCCAGCAAAAGAAGATTCAAAAGAAGAGATCAGAGAACCATGGGCTGCACTTGATGAAGAGAAGAGATCAGAATCAGAGATCGAGAAAGCTTCATCATGGTTACCATCAAATCTTCCATGTATTCAAGAGAAAGATCAGCAAAAAGAGGAAGATGAGAAAGTCATGTTAGAGAGTGACATGAAACATGATCCAGATCAGAAAAAGGACCAAGGATACCAAAGCTATATTGAGACATGGTTCCAGACAGTCACTAAGTTGCAGCAGTACTCTCTTCTTCATCTATGTTTGATCCCTTCAAGGTCATATCATTTGGTCTCTGAGATCTGGATACCTATCCAAGCATGCATTTCGAGCCTCCACATCATTCTGTCTCTAATATCGATGTGCACATGGCTCCATTGGAAGCATTCTTATACCTGAAAATGATTTTGTTTTTCAAGTAGGGTAGGGTAGAAAAAGAAAAAGAAAAAAAGAGAAAAAAAGAAAAAGAAAAAAAATGAAAAAAGAGGAAAATAGAAATCTAAGATGAAAACCTCCTCAGAAGCGCCTTATATTGGCTCATTGATTGAAAACCTCCATGAGGCGGTCAATGGGTTGAAAAAAGAGAGAAGAGAAAAAGATCTTTGGGTGAAAACCTCCCTTGGAGGCGCCCAAGGCAGGCAATTAGGGTGAAAACCTCCATGAGGCGCCCTAGTTGTTTTTCAAAAAAAAAAAAAAGAGAAAAAGAAAAATAAAAATAAAGCTAATCTCCATTGGATAATTTCATGTTGCAGCAATGACATTGCAGGTTGCAAGAAGGACGTTTCATGACAGGAGGAGCACTCAATCAAGGCTAAAGGAATTTTTCTTGTGCCTTCTACAGGAAGCTCTGTATTTCTACAGGAAACATCCTGTAGAACCTTTGGACGAGCCAAATCCAATTTCAAAAGTGAATCTGATGGTGGGAATCTGTTGATTAGGCCTAAAAGCACTTGTGTGTCCATCCCTTGCCTTTCTCCATCATTTTTTCCACCTCCTTGTGCTTCTCATTGTGCTTCTACAGGAACTTCCTGTAGAAATTGTGGGAAACTAGGCATGCATTTCAAAAAGTGGTTTGGCGAACATGGTAGCTTCCTCAAGGGTTCAGAAGTCCTCCTGCAATCTTCCAACTCCTCCTCCATCATCTCCATACCTGCATCACAGCCAAAATTCATTTTGTCATACCATGCAACCAAAATGCAAAGTGCCTTGAAGCAAAAACACATAGAGCAGAATTTGTTTATACCATAACTTGAAAACCATGCATCCATTTGACAAACCATTTTATGGGGAATTGTACAAGGTTGATGACAACATGCCTGAGCAGTTTCATGCAATTCCGGTGCACGATTTCCAAGAAATCAGCCTCCATCACCATCAGACATTTTTGCATTTTCTCCATATCCGTGCATCCGTTTTAAAACCTGTTTCATGGGGAGATGTACATGGGTGATAGTAACCTACCCAAGCAGTTTCAGCCAATTCCGATGCACAGTTTCCGAGAAATCGAGCTCTGAAATCTTCAGCCATTTTCCATTTTTCTCGAAATCCGTGCATCCATTGATCACGATTTTGCTATGGGAGATGCATAATGATGATAGGAACATGCTCACCGAGTTTCAGATCAATCCGGTTTACCGTTTGAGAGCAATGGCGAAAACAAGTTCTGGTTTTGTGACCATGCAGCAGCAGCAGCTTGAAGGTGCAGATCTGAACGTGGAAAACAATTGCATGCAGCTCAGATCCAGCCAGAGGACACCTGCACAAGGAAAAAACAATCAAAGATTAGCAGCCAAGCCACATGCAATCAGAAAAACCAATGCATGCAGCAATGACAGGCCACAGCAGCTCACGGCAGCCATTCAACTTCGAGGTATGTGACTGATCTCATTCTTCTATTGCATAAATTTAATTTGAAAACTGCATGAATTGATGGAATGGTGGAATTAAGCCACGGATTAGCAAGGCTCAACCGATTGTCTTCTCTAGCACTCAGCTGGAAGTCACGCAGTACACGTGGATAGCTGACTTACGTGAAAATTAAAGCAACAAGGAGTGTTGGTTGTTTAAACTTCAGCTCAACTCATGGCAGTGATTACAGGGGGAAAACACATAGTTCATGAACAACACTTCCAGTTGCATGTGGCCACGTACACTTGGCCACTTCACTCTCTCACGCAAATCACGCAGCAATTAAAGGTGGCTCAGCTAAAACTTATGAATTGTTGTTCATCTGCACTTTCCACATTCTCAACTGAAGTGTGCACAATCGGTTAACCTATCGTCCTCCACTAAGTTTTTCTACCTGTTTTCAAAATTATCCCACATATCATATTGTTTAGAGGCGCAGAGACATCCTACAGGCGTTTCTACAGGAAGTCTTCTACAGGAAACACAGAAAACAACCATGCAGAAAGAAAATGTGGGATTTTCGGCGAATTTCAAGCTCCAAATGAGGTAGGATCAGGGAAACTTCATTGTGCATGATTTGTTGGTACAAAATGGTGAATGGAACATGGCATCAAATTGAAAAAATGATAGTAACATTCTACCTATGTATTCAACTAAACATGAAAGATTGCCTGCATGTTTCACTGTATTTTACCAAGTTCTTTCTCTGCACTCTGAAATCTCCTCATCATCTTTAAAAGAAAAGAAGATATATGTTGTAGTAGAGGCCGCCCTCTATGCACGAAAACTTGAATTCACATATGTATCTATGTGTTGAGAAGAGAATTTGTGCCCTTATGCTCAGTTATGCAAAAACAATATTGTACTCTCAATAAACCGACAGTTGAATTCTGGGTGACAGAAACAAGAGACTTATTGCTATCTGGTATTCTGAGGAACACAAGAGAAACTCCTCCCTGGGTTCAGAAAACACCAAATTCAGTTGTCTTCTATTTTAGTGATTGATTATTGTTTTCCTGAGCATTTTCTTTTCTAATTAAAACATAAAAAAGCACCCCCACCATTCCATGAGGATTCATAATGGGAGAACACATTGAAGAAGGTGAACAAAAAAGCCAATGATGAGGGAGCACAAATCATTCAAGCAGAGGGCAAAACAAAGGCAGAACAGAGAAAAAAGGCTACAGTAGAGAAGGCAGAAGCTAAACAAGATGAGAAGAAAGCCAAAACAGAGCATGAGGAAGCAAGCTAACAGAGGCAGAAAAGACCAAAGAAGAGGAAAAAAGGAGGAAGAGACACACCATGAGAGATCAGTGACAGTAGACCGAAACAGTTTCTACAGGAAGCCAGAAAACGGCCACTACAGGACTTTCTACAGGAAGTCTGGAAACGGAGCAGCAAAGGGAGAAATCGCCTGAGATTTTGGCCAGGGAGGCGGTAGCAGTGCTAGATGCCCTAAGCACATCTCCAAAGCAAAAAGGGAAGCAAAAAAAGGAGCCTTCCATGTACTTTAAGGCAAGAAGGAGCATGTGGATAAAAGCTGGCAGACCCTAGCCACAGTCAGAGGAGCCAATTACAATTGAGGACACCACAGCTAAACAAAAGGAAGAGTCTCCTTCAAAGAGATCCATCATCTGTGAATGAGGAAGCTAAAAACCTTCACCTAGAGAGAGCAAATCAAGATGATGGACTCAAAGACAGTCTACAGGAAGCTGAGACAGTTCTACAGGAAGCTACAGGACTTTCTACAGGAAGTTCTGTATTTTTAACAGAAATATCCTGTAGAAGCCTTTGGGCAGGCCAGAATCAATTATGGAGAGGGATTGGAAGCTTGAAGTCTGTTGAGGAGGCATGAAACCACTCTTTTCTTCCATCCTCCACTGGTTTCATATCCTTTCACCACCATTGCCGCCATCAGATTGAATGTACTTGCACAATCATACCAAGGCTGAGAATTCACTAGGAAAAGGAACATGCAGTGGGAAGAAGCAAAGAAGCATGGTTTCATGACAGAAAAGAGGACATCACTTCAGAATCTTGGCATGACAAAGAAGCCACTAGGGCCATCAAAGATGAGGAGAGAGATTGGTTGCTCAGAGGATGAGCAACACTTTCAGTAGGGGGGTGATGATGCGCCCCAAAAATGGACAATTATTTGGGCTCATTCAACCTCCTAATTTGACTTAATCCACCATTCTCATTAGTTTATTGCATGTTTTTTATTATTTTTATGTTAATAGAGTGAATTTGGTTAGTCATTATGCCAACAAGTCTAATGGGTGCTTTGTGTAGCCTTTTTGGTCAACTTGGAGACAAAATTGAAGGTCTTAATGAGCACTTGGCAGCCAAATTCGTGGGAGAACAAGCTAGAGGATTTGTAGGAAGGTGTCCCCCTCATTTATGGGCCCTTACCTCGAATTCTCCACCATCAGCTCGGAGTTCAAAGGCCACCAAATCAATGAGCACAAGGGCAGCCATGCAAGTCAAGTAGGACTGTTGTTAACTACAAGTCTTGGGCAGCCAAGTCCCTAAATTTCAGGAGGACTGTTGGGTCCTCAAATTGTATAAATAAGAAGGCTTAGGGCCTCATTTGGGTTAGCTAGTTGGTAGTCATTTTTGTAGCTAGTAGTTAGTCAATTTGGTTAGTCATGTTGTAGCTCTGTTTTTGCTCTTTGTAAGCCAATTTTGGCATGTTGTTAGACTCATGATCATGATATTTTAATAAAGGCAGTCAGATTTTGATTCAATTCTGAGTTTTTAAGGGAGCTATAGCTCTCAGGTTAGGGCCCAACCTGAGAGCAATAGACCTCCTCTTCTTTGTATTGTTACTTGTCTTTCTTTTCAGCACTTTATTCCTCTGTTTTGACATGCATTTAGAATTTACAGTCTGCTGATTTGATTTCTTTTATGTGATTGAGTAGGATTAGTTTATGGTTCAAGTGCTTTTAGTTGCTTAGATTAGAGTAAGAGGATCATCATTCATTCGAGCTTCAAGAAAAGGCTGATAGTGCACTCACTGCCATCTCTGTTTAGAGATTGGGGGTGTAGACCGTACTAGCCACCAAAAACGCAGTCATACACTTTCATTCAAGCTGCAACACAGTCATTTCAATTGTAGGTCCATCCATGCATTCTGATCTTGAGCAGTACTTCGTCATTCCAACTCCATGCACGGTTTTTCTCTGAAGTTTACATTGTTGTTCGTTAATTTAATAACACAGTTAGGATAAGTTGATGAATTCTTGGTTTTGTGCAGATTTGTTTCCTTTACACTGCGTGCATCACTCTGTTATCTTCTTCTTCTTCTCAACCACGCCTGAAGCCACTTGCTCGACCTCTGTTCAGCTCATTAGCCCTCCAACTCTTCCATTGCCCACGTAGCTCCATTTCCTTGACCTTTAGTTGATCCCATCCTTCTATCCACCAACCACTTCGTGCACTCTTTCTCCATCTTGTTCCTCTGCTCCTGATCCATCACAAGCCCCATATCCATCTTACATATCCACCCATACCGCTCCATCACCTCACCATCACCCAAAACTCCCACGGTAGAACATCCTGTAGAAGCTAGCAGACTTCCTGTAGAAATCCCTGAGTTTCCTGTAGGATCCCCTGCAGACATCCTATAGAAGCCTGCAAACTTGGTTTCCGAGCACCTGAACGTTTTAGACTTCTGTGGACTGATGCTAGGGACCCTCTGGGACCTCTCCTAGCCCTCCTGACCTTTCCCAAGCTTTCTCTCCCGTCGCACCACCTCTGCACAGCCAAACCCTAATAAGAAACAAAACCATAATCACTCCAACCACTTAAGCAAAAATACAAAAACAATGTTCTTTTTAATGGAAGTAGTTTGAGTTCATGCATTTCACATCACTAGAAGTAATGGCATCATTCTTAGACACTTGCACTCCCACCATTGCATCATAGAGGTTAAGCTAGTCAGATTAGGGTTTACTAGGGTTTCCATGTTTTGGTTGGCTTTCAGTTCATTTTTGCAAAGTAGATTAATTTCCTTTGAGATAGCCTTCGTCCATCATTTAGAAATATTCTTCTGAGAGCATATAGAAGTTGGCTTGAGCCCTAGCGGACTTGTGCCAGCTGACCAAGTGACAGCTGCGACAAGAGCTAGTACTTGTGCATACAGCACCGTCGCTTCCAAGTTTGTACGAACTACCGGGTTGATAAAATTAGAGATAGGAAGCCCCAGGAGTTGTAGCATTATTGCTACAATACTGGAGCCCACCAGATTCCTAAGTGCATTTTGGTCCAGTCTTTGGTCAATGTTGGATACCAAACTCACTAAGTCTACAGCTTTACATCCCCAAACTGATGGCCAAACAGAGGTCGTCAACAACATGATCGTACACATTCTGCACATGTACAACTCGAAGCATCCATGCACATGGGATGAAAGTGTCCCCTATGTCCAACACAGCTACAAAAGAGCTCTGCACATGGGATGAAAGTGTCCCCTATGTCCAACACAGCTACAAAAGAGCTCTCCACAACTCAATGGGCCACACCCCCTTTCATGTGGGGTTGGGATTTCAACCATTATGTCCCATTTATGTGGCCATACCATTTGCAGATGCTTAGGCAGATTCATCTGATGTCCAGTCTGAAGCCAATAGGGCTAATAGCTTCATTGACCGCATTCAAAACATTCACCAGCAAGTCCATGATATATTGGATAGAGCCAATGCTAAGTACAAGCAGCGCCATGATAAGCATCGGGTGTTGCACAAGTTCCAAGTGGGCAACAAAATTTGGGTACATTTGCAAAAGGAGCGCCTTGCTGGACCCCGCCGTAAGCTTCACCTGCTTCGATATGGGCCATACACCATCACCAAGGTTGTAGGGGACAATGACTTCGAGCTCAACATTCCACCGTTCCTTGGTTTGCACCCAGTGTTCAATGTAGACCGCCTTTGGCCATGCTTTCCACCATTGTTAGACACCTCCGACATTGCAAAACAACTCACACCAACAGAGCTAAACCCACACTACATGGAACAGGCCACAACTGATCGAATCATGGAAAAATATCAAGAATACTCACTAGCAAAATATCCAACTATATTGTGTTGTCAAAGTTGGCCAACTCTTGCACCAAGGCAAGTGGCTCACCAGAGACCAAGTTCAGCAGAAGTTTCCCCATCTCATGGAGGCACTCAACACAATAGGGACCATTGATTCCCAAGGGGAGAGGACTGATCCCGGTGGATAATGGTGACCACCCACCTATTCCACTTGGACCCCCAACACTGTCTTTTTCAGTTTTTCAGTTTCCTTAATTGTAGCACAATTTACTATTTTTTGCAGTTTTTCGGGTCTTGAACTTCCAAAGCCGTTTTGAGACCTTAAACGACATTTTTTTGGAAAACTGAGAAAACATTTATATTTGATTGATGTTTGCATTCAAAATTTGTAGTCCTCGGATAGAAATTTCTAACGAGGCATTGTGTGCATCAAACGGAGCGTATGCCAAAGTTACGACCCCAGGGAGTTGATGTACCAATTTACCCAAATGGGGCCCATATTTTGGCGCTTCATCTCCTAGGGTTAGGTTTTTGGATGTTTAGGGTTTTCTATTGTTTCTCAATAATAAATAAGCCTTTGAGCCTCATTGTAACACAGCTCAAAGGCATGTAGCCACCACATATTTTCTCAGAGATAAGATACCATCTTCTGAGCTGGTTTTTTTCCATTCTGTTTGCATATTTTAGTATTTGATATTAATGAAATGAAGTGTTATTTATGTTGCATCTATGTATTTATGGTTATATCTATGATTTTTTGTGTTCATGTTTAAGTTCAGATCACAACTTGACTACCACCAGATGCTCTGGATACCAGATGCAACGTCCACTTACAAGAAAATATGGCCCTTATGCAAGTGATCCACCAACGCAAGCCACGCCCTAGATCTTTGGTCATGAATTGCACTTTTACCAAAAAAATCTGGTCTAAACTAAATCCTAACCATTCTCCTTATGCACATTCCTTGTCTGGTCGGATGATCAGATTATTAGATGCATCCATGAGTCAAACTGGGATTTTCCACCTCGCATATCTGGATGCAAATAACTCTTGGAAGATTAAAAGGTATTCAACTTGGATACAAAGTCCACCAAGAAGACCATCTGGTCCCAGATGAGATTCGGATTTCTACCAAAACTTGCAAGGAGGGAGATTCCAGGGAATTTATCAAAAATCCTTAAGGTGGGGATTTTCCCATAACACCAAATTTTTAGGACAATAACCAAGTTCTAAGATCCAACCTTCAAAAGTATTATTCCTTGCCCATAAAAGATTTAATGGCACCAACAAGCCTAACTTACATTAGATCTTGAGTAAAAGAGAGAAATGGTTCCAAAGGCCAAATTTCACAAGAAAACCACAGACCATGCTTGCTTTGTGAAGCTCAAGACATCACAACAATATATAGATGTCATAACAATAAAATATTCACATTGTTATTAAAATGCGTGACTATCATTTCTAACTAAATCTTTATTCAACATATAAGACATGAGTTACCTTCTTATCATGTGAGGTAGTCTGCAATTTTAAACAAGGCAATGACCTATCATATTCATGAACATATCAAATAAATGAAAACACCTCTAATAATAGTTTAAATGAGGTACTTTAGACAACCAGTCATATTCATATAAATAAATCTAGCGGTTCATGAAGATCGTAATAGTCACATAGTTCCAAAAGTTCAACATAATCATAAAGACATAGAAGGAAATATGTCCACCTTGAATATGACATGAATTCAACACCTTTCATGAGTGGTGCTTAACCATAAATCAATCAATGGCATATCAGGAAATTTCATCATCCATAGTTCAAATGAATGTGGGTAATGATACTAATTTTTGTAACTTGAAATGGTTGGAAACTAAGGAAGGACTTCAACTCTCCCCCCAACCATAAGCTTGCTACACTGCAATATTTCTTGCAACTGACCACCCTTGAGTTGGATTCAAAGTCTGAGGAGATACTTGCTCAAGAGAAATTCACCCATATTTGGTTCAGAAGGTTGTATTGTGGATGTCTTCATCCTTAATCCGAACTCGATGGTAACCAAACCTCAAATCTACTTTTGAAAATACCATGGCCCCTCTCTACTGATGAAACAATTCAACTCTAGGCAATGGGTACTTGTTCTTCACTATAGATTTATTTAGTTGTTGGTAATGAATGCACAAATGCAACATGCCATCATTCTCCTTCACAAGGAGCACTAGGGGACCCTAGGGCGACACAATGTGTTTGATATACCCCTTGTCCAACATTTCTTTTAGTTATATCTTTAGCTCCACTAGGTCTAGTGTACTCATGAAATATGGGCTTTCAACACTGGTACAGATCCAGGTAGCAATTTGATGGAAAAATCAATCTTACTCCTAGGTGGTAATCCCAATATTTCCTTCAGAAACACTTCATTGCATTGTCTTAACATTAGGTTCTCTTCCATTATGACTCCATTAGATTTTTATTCACTAGTTACCTAGATTGCATACAAGGCACCCTTTCCTACTGTATCTTTTCACATGTAGCACTAATATTTTCTTGTCAATGACATGCTTCCTTATTCCCTGCAATGTCACTTTCTCTCCCTTGTCACCAAGAAATTCTAGCAACTTGTAGCAGTGGGAATTTGGTTTTATCAGCGACTAGCTAGTCCATGCCAACTAGTACATCATTTGAGCCCAATGGTAAAAGGTTGAGATTGGATGACGTGGACATGTTACATACCATCACTAGGCATGATTCCACCACATTTGTCACTCACCTTATGGTTCCCATGGCTAATTGAACCAATCATGATTTTTCATGGGTTCTCTCCTATAAAGTGCATTTCTCTATGATCTTCGAGTTGATAAGCTGAAATTGGATCTTGGTTCAATCAAAATCAAAGCTAGTTGGTTAACGACCATAGCTTCCATCTCTATTACTGAATCTTTATCATCAGTTTGCTTGATGTCCAATGTCTTTTAAATTCATGGCACGTTTTGAGCCACATCAATCATTGTTACTGCTTTTTGCACATTATACAACCTTGTGTCATTATGTGTTGAGGATAGTATTTCCACAAGTGGTTCTCCACATGTCCAACACTGTAATAGCCATTTCCTAAACCCCTTGGCCTCTTCTCTTCCTGGCTTAGAGGACTAATCTCTACTGGCAGTAGTATTTTTTGGTTGAAACTCACCCTTGGCAAGAGTTGTAACTTCACATTCCTTCTTCCTAGCTTATGTCCTGAGGATTTATGCACTTTTCCCTTAAATTTGGTCCTACCTCATGCTTTCCAATCAATTTGAAACCCAGCTCTATGTTTGGATTGTTCATAGCAGTGTTTGGTATTTCAGATGGTGTCCTCTAGTTTTCTTGGCTCATTAAACTCAATTTTTTCTCTGTAAGTTTGTGGTAACCGACTAAGGTACCTTTGAATCTTGACTTTCTCATCTCTGATATACAACACATATCTCAATACCTCCAAAAATTTATTAGTGTACTCATCAGCAGTAAGTTGTCCCAACTTATGCACATGGAATTCTTTAATTTTGTTGACGTAGTATCTCTGAGACAGATACTTTTATTGGAAGTATCTTTCAAACCCTTTCCAGGACAACTCTCTATGATGCCCTTAACATTTCTCAAATATTCCCACCTTGTATCAACATTTTCCGTCAAGTTAAAATGACCACCCTAGCCTACATGTTTTCAGAGTAATCATGCACTCTGAAGTATTTCCTCATTCCCAACAGCCAAGCTTCTTTCTCTTCAGCCTTCTTAACTTCCCCATCAAAGGAAGGAGGTTTTCCTTTTTTGAATTCCTCTTGCATTAACTTTTTTTATTCTCTCTACTAGTGGTGTCTCCTAGTTGCAACACTAGATAATTGTTTATGATTTTTTGTTATCCTCTCTAGAGTGATGATTGGAGTTCCTCTTCTCACCATGTCTTCACTTGCCTGTGTATGCCTCTTCTTAGATTTTTTACATTCTAACTGATTAGTCTCCAATCCATGCTTCCTATCTCATATTTGTTTTACTTGAATTTGTGCCTCCCTAGATAGCTAGCACCAAGCTCATGTTGCTTCTGTCTTTGTAAATCTAATAAGCTCTACAAAATCACTGCATTACTTCTACTTTCCTTTCTTGAACTCTAACAATCCTTTCATTATCTCCTTTACAATTTCTTAACTCAACTCTTAATCTCCTGAGGGAGTCCATCCAATCAAGGGAGTTTGTTTGAAATAATACTTAGAGGGGGGGTGAATCAGTATTATCAGATCAATAATTTTTCATTTCCCAAACATATTTATATATGCTACTTCTGTGAAGTGAACTAGCGTGTACACACTACTGTGATTAGTGAAACCAGCATATACCCAATGAACTTGTGATTTAGTTATGATGTGTTGATCTATAACCAATGCATCAGTAACTTATTAAACAATGCAGTGAAAGCAGAATAAACCATCACACATAAGCAACACACATGAACACCAAGATTTAAGGTGGAAACCCAATGTGGTGAAAACCACTTGCTATTGTCGTCTTTGTCTTCTTTTAATAATAATAAAATATGTTTACAATCTTGTATTGGTGCAGACTCATACCAGTACGCAGGCACCCACCTGCAGAAGGCTACAACCTTCTCCCATTTTCCATCTTCTACTGGAAGGGAGATACAATCCCCTAGCTCTTGTACTAGCCAATGTGTTTACTAGTACGTAGGCATCGGCCTACAAAAGGCTACAACCTTCTCTCTTCCTCCAAGGACCATATTTCATAAATTTTCACACTGGATGCTCCCGGCACACAACAATACACATGAAGGCCTCGTTTCATCAAATTCTCATATTGGAGCTATCAGAAACTTTGAAATTCAAACTACATCAACCAACAATCAGTTAATTTGAACAATCAGATCATTGTCACTAGAACATTGTGCTGAACCCGGAAACCTGCATCATCATTCAGAACCAACTGCCATCTCAAAAATCACGCATCAATGTATACGCTACTTTACTGAACTCAACCTGCATGTATACACTACTTCCTTTAATCAAACTTGCGTATACCTTCAAAACTACTTAAACATAAAACTTTTGAATCAAGTATGTACCAACCAATAATACACTGAACATCTATTGTCAATTTACAGAACCTTACACATGCAGTAGCAGAGATCACCCTTCTCACTTATACAATCAATCAATCAGATATCAAACTCCTTATGCATTCAGTTTTAAATTCAGATCTAAGAAGACTTCATTGATAGACAGCAGTAAAACAACAGTGTTGATCAAATAGATCAGTCATCCCTGAACAACATGCATTTCTTTTGCATACGCTACTTGGAAGCGTTGAACCGACGTGTATACGCAACTTCACCAAAGCGAACCAGCATACAGATCTGCAAATATTAACTCATAACTTTGTTGCTATTCCAGACTTCAAACAAACCCATATCATGACATTCAAAGAATAAAACAAGTGTACATAATTAGATCTGGCCCAACCAATATCAGATCATTCAATGATAAGTTATTTCAGGTCTCATGACCCTGATCCAACATTGAATTCAAGGTGTAAAAAATATTTTAAATGAAATCACCAACATAGCCCCTGCAACATAAAACATACTTCAAATAGAAGTATTCCTTAGAAACCCTTTTCACTTGCACACCGTGGCCTTATGATCTTCTCCTCCTTATATAGTTTTAGGCCTTTTTCAATACCTCAGACCAAAACCACTTAGGACCCGTGGTATTCTTGGGTGGGATCAAATAGTCGTTACTCCGCTCAATATTGTGGGCTAATACCATGGTATTGACCCCTGGTATTCTCTACTCTTGAAATTCCTTGATTTTCCAACCTACTCGCGCTTGTCCTCTTGCGAGAGTGCGTGTATACATATACGTGTTTTTTATTCTGTGGACCAATGTGTATACGTTGTTTTGACTAAGTGGACCTGCGTATACATCTTAAACTGCTTTTCACCATCCTTTACCTTCAACTTCTTCATTTTGATTAGTAGATGTTAGTTCCATCTTCCTGTTCTTCTGTACTAATGTCCCGTTACATCTGAATGGATATGTTACACTGTGGGTTGCCTTTCATCAAAACTGAACTGGCCTATGAGTGAGTTGCCCTCAAGGACAACACTTGTATCATAATGCTAACAGATTTTTCCCCCTTCCTCTTCCCAACAAAGTCATCTCCCTGATTATGTTGGGATCTATTAGTGTTGTATTGCACTATTTTGTTGGTCATTCCTTTATTTCCTTCTTGTACCTTGGTGTTTTCTTATGTGTTGTCACATACACATGATTGTTAGTTAAATCAAACATAATTAGAGATATTCACCCATCAATTTGGTATGTTCGTCACAAGAATGCTTGATATTAGGGGAATTTTGAGGTCTAAAATGGGCATCCTAAGAAACATAATAAAATAATAGTTAAAATAATAAAATAAGAGATGAAATGTTAAAGAAAAATAAATGAAACTACTTTTTTATTGTATTTTATGGTTATCTCCTTGTAGGTTTACTCAAATGTAAAGTGTAGACACTCGTTGGATGCAAAATTAAATCCCACATTCAACGAGTATGCACCCTACATACTTACAAGTAGACCATATCGAACAAATATATATATATATATATATATACATGAAAAAAAAAGAGGTTGAACACATTTTTTTCATGTATTTTCAATTTTTTTCGATGTGGATCTACTCATAAGTATGCAGAGTGGGTACTCGATGGATATGGAATTTAATTATGCATCCATCAAGTGTCTACACTTGATATTTGATTAAACCTACTGGGAGATACACTAAAAATATAGTCAAAAAATAGTTTTGTTTTCCTCCAAAATATTCTCCCCTAGAAAATAAGCTGAAAATATAGTAAAAATAATAGTTTTCTTTCTTCCCTCCAAAATATTCTCCCCTAGAAAATAAGCTAAAAATAATAGTTTTCTTTTTTTCCCTCCAAAATATTCTCACTTGAGGATGATATCATCATCTTGAATCCTATTGGTTCTTTTAAAGTTATTTTTTTAATATGTTTTTTTAGACTCATTTTTTACCTCAAATTCTTCCTATTGTATAAAATTGGTTGATACATCAAATCCCAAGTTAGTGTGCAGGTTAGGAAACAAAATAACATATCACCATTCAGCGTCACCAATAATCATATCAGTCGTAAATCTAAAATTAGTACGTGTATATAACAATTATCTATCAAATTAAATACCACACTGCAATTCTTAACAGAGCTTCTAACCATATGAACCAAAGGTCCAATGTTAAACCTTTGCTTCATATTGTGTATTTCTAGCCCTTCAGGCCCTAAGTTTGAACCTGGCTCTAATACCACTATTTAATGCTCCCTCCCACTCCCTTGAACTACTTCAGGTTGTAGGAGATTTTACGTATTGCTCTAACCTGACCTCCAAGGTCTACTATGAAGATTGGGTTACAAAAATCCTCATTTTCAAACTTCGTTGACACTCAAATTAAATACTACCATCATGTTCAACTCATCGAGAGCTTTCGAGCAATATACATTTTATTTCAATATGATTTCTAGATTGAAGTTATGACCATTCAAATTTTGACCAATTATACTTGCCACGTCAGCAAGGGACTTCCACATGTGACCCATGGGGCTTTGCAATGTCACCACAAACGATTCCACATCATGTTTGGCCCCTACATGAAATCCACATGCTCATTACCAAGTCTTCATGGCACTTGTCAAGTCATCCCAAGCTTGTGAATCCCAACAGGGCCAACCTCTTCGTGTTATGCGATCATTTCGCATTATATCCAGTTCCAAGGAAATTTGGGGTGCATGTTATTATCCACCGACATACCCCAATCTCATGAATCCTAGGATCACTTTCCTACATTATGGAAGATCCAGCTTAGTAAACATCTGGGACTCCATAAGGGTGTGCACCACTTGCCACCCCCGATTCTTAGATTCTTCGAATCATGAATTGTGCTCAATGGAAATTTGGTTTGAGCCTTATCCAAGACTCTTTGTCCACTTACAAGAAAATTATGGATGCAATGTCCACTTATGAGAAACTTTAGCCCCCTCACGCAAGTGATCCACCAATGCAAGGCCCACCTCGGATCTCCTGTCATGAATTCCACTTTTCCCCAAAAAACCAATCCAAACTAAATTTGGACCATTATCACTGTGCATATGCCTTGTCCAGCGAAATGCCCAGGTTACTAGATGCATCTGCAAGTCAAATTGGAATCTCTGCTCCCCCACCCCCCTCGCATATCTTGATGCAAATAACTCTTAAGAGGTCCGTGAACCAGATTCAAAGTCCACCAAGAAGACCATTGAATCCCGAATGAGATCCAAATTTCTACCAAAACTAGCAAGGAGAGAGATTCAAAGGAATTTATTATAAGTTCTTAAGCCAAGACATTTGCCTAAAACACCAAATTTCAAGGAAAAGAACCAAGTTCTGAGCCCTGACCTTCAAAAGTATTATGCCATGTCCATAGGAGATTCAATGGCACCAACGAGCCTAACTTACATCAAATCCTAAAAAAAAAAGAGAAATGACTCTAAAGGCTGAATTTCTCAGGAAAACCACAAACCATACTTACTCTATGAAGTTCAAGACATCACAACAATCTACATATGTGCATAACCATAAAATCCTCACATTGCTATTAAAATAAGTGACTATCAACTCTAACTAGACCTTTATTCAACATACAACACATGAGTTACCTTATCATTTGAGGTAGTGTACAGTCTTCAATAAGGAAATGAGCCATCTAATTCATAAACATATCAGATAAATGAAAATGCTAGTAATAACAGGTTAATTGAGGAACTTGAGGAAACCAATCATATCCATATAAATAACTATGCAATTCATGAAATTCATGAAGATAGTAACAATCACATAGTTCCTAAAGTTCAATGTAATAATAAAGACCTAGAAGGAAATATGTCCACCATAAATTTGTAGTGAATTCAACACCTTTCATAAGTAGTGTTGAACCATAAATCAGCTAATGACATATCAAGCAATTTCATCATCCATAATTCAAATGGATCCAAGTATACTTATATGTTTAACTTGAAATGACTAGCAACTAAAGGAGGGACTTCAACTCTCCACTCAACCATGGGCTAGCTACACTGCAATCTTTCTTGCAATTGACCAACCCTGAGCCATGTTCAAAGCCTGAGGAGAAACTTGCTCAAGGGGGATTCACCAAGGCTTCAGTCAAGCACTAAGTATAAGGAATCTATTATCCAAGTGGTTTGTCCACTGCTTTCTTGTAGTAAGCACCCCAATGACTATCTTCCTCTTTGAGATCATTCACAGGGCGTCACCAAAAGTATATATGGAGTATTGCTCAATTCCATAAGATTGAACACTCTATATAGGTAGTTTATCAGTTGATTTTTCAAGGAAAGCACTACAAGAGTCTATACCCCACTGACCATGTAGTTTATCAACGTGCTTAGCAAGTACTAAGTGGTTCAACGACTTCCTTGGCAATCACTTAGTGGTTTCACAACTCTTTTCAACAACCAGCACAATGGCTCAACTCACTTGCCTAGTGGTTTATTAGCCTTCCAATAACCACCCATGTAGTTTATCAACCCATTCAACAAGCACTCGAGTGGTTTATCAGCTTATCCAGCAAGCACTTGGTGGTTTATCAGCTTACCCAATAAGCACTAAGTGGTTCAACTCTCCATTGAGCCTCCCACTGACCAATCAAGCGCAGGCACAAAGTTCATGCCGCCACACAGCCACAAGGAACACATTCCCCAATCATAGAGCATTGGCTCAAGGATGTTTCTTCTTCTTCTGCAGTTGCTCAAGCTTTTCCTATTACATGCTTTTATCCCAGTTTTGTCTCATTCTCCATGTTCTTCTCCTGCACTCAACTCCTCCTCGCATTCTACATGCGCTCCTTTCTTTTTTTCCTTTTCGTGTTGACTTTCCTCCTCGTCTAAACATTCACCCTCCTTCCATCACATCCCACGAAGAAGAGGACATGGGCACCATCCTCCACTCATGTTGTCCATACCAAAACTTTATTGTCTATTTGTGCAAGCCATTCAATTTGTAAGGTAATAGGTAATGGAAGTAAATAAGGTGGGTGTGGCCTAGTTTTTACCACATCACAAGCAATCTTTCCTTATCAAAACTCTCCATCCATGTCCTCTCCTTCAGCTCAATCATTACTTGAATTTTCACATAAATTACATAGCAATTTCACATAATGACATTTACATGGGGTGCAACAAAAAAGGTTGTTACATTTTCATATTCGCTATTGGATATATGAAGAGATTTAGCCTTATTACAACCTTGATGTCAATGAAGTTGTGTTGACCAAATCAATTCCATTAGTATTCTTCATATTTTTCTTCAATTTCAATGTTTGTGGTTGAGCTAGATATATATATATATATATATATATATATATGGTTTTTTTATGTTTTTGTATTTTTTCTACTTTAAAAATATGTTTTTCTATTTAAAATATATGATTTTTTTTAATCATGTTTTTCTTCTTATACTGGGATTTTTAGTGTTTTCTTTTTCTTTTTCTTTTTTATCTTTTATTAATTTGTTTGCAACAGTGGTGGGTTTTTAAGTTGTAATTTCAAAGCATTGCAATTTTATGCCCAAAAGAAAAAACAAATGTGAAACTTGTAACACCATGTTTCAATTCGACAATCAAGAAGGCCTAGAATGTCATAAATGAAGGACAGTGGTTTTGTGGAAGGGCAGGTGTATTTGTAATTCCATGGTTTCTTGGTTTCGATGCGACAACAATGGTGGTTACAAAGATGTTGGTATGGGTAAGGTTACATAATCTCCCCCTCCCCTTCTGGTATAGCCTAGTCCTAGAATGCATTGGAAACTCTTTGGGAAGATTTCTAAAGATGGATCGAGAAAGAATGGACAAAAGCATCTTTACTTTTGCATGTATATGTGTGGAGATAGACTTGAGCAACAACCTACCCGATCACGTCCATCTAACTCACCAAGATTTCAAGTGGACACAACGGTGAGATTTTGAAAATGTTTCTTTCAAGTTTTAAATCTGACATCAAATAAGGCACTTGCAGAATTCACATCCACAAGCAAAAAAAGGACAAAGAAGAAAGCGCAAAAGCCAAAGGGTTGACAATTTCCAGATATGCCTTCTTCTAAGGATGAAAATAAGCAATGAACGAGAATCAGCAACAACCAAGGGCACAAAATCAACAAGGCTCCCAAATGGAAGGAGAAGAGAATCACAATGGCCTTGCCAAACATGCAGAGAATTCCACTAGATTAGGAGTGCTCCAAACTATTAGTAATCAGCATGAGGAAAAGAGCAATGGTATAGAAACAATGGAGATCATAGTAGCAGAACAAAAGAAGGTGGTCATAACCATTCAAAATGAAGTAGGTGGCGTAAAGCAAACTCATACATCTGAGAGTTCAAACTCAGACAAAGAAACTCCCTCAAAGGTGGAAAGCAACAAACTAGAAATAGTATCGGTCGCTCCCAATCAAGTTTGGTGAAAAGTATAAAAGAAGAAAGGAAAATAGGGGAAACTAACTTATTATTATCACATTTAGCCCTGACAATTTCATGTGATTTTTATTTTTTGTTTTTTTACTCTTTTTAGTGCGTCAGTCGAAACGCTGATCTGATCAAATGCTTTCGGGCATCAGCGAAATGTAATTTTGTTCCTTGGTTTTCAAATTGAATAAAATTACAATTTTTTCTTCAGAAAAAACACCATATTTCAATTCAAAAGGTGCTTTTGAGGTTCCAATTCACAACATTACCAGTTGTCAAAGTCACAGATTCAAACAAATTGAAATGTTAACCACCAAAAAAAATAACAAGTGTTACTACTAACACTAGTGTCATTTGGAGGGTAGATTTTAGATTTTTGTTTAAAACAGTTATTTTAACCACTCTACCCTGCACACACCCCCTACTCACCAAATTTGTGCATGGCCTTGTAGTTTGAGTCTAGAAAAAGCTATATTCTACTCCTCTCACATTATACATACTAAAATAGACTTCTAATTGCTATAACCAATCGTTCAACTTACGTGTGTCTACCTCACCTCCCACTCACCAAGTTTGTGCATGGCCTTGTAGTTTGAGTCTAGAAAAAGCTATATTCTACTCCTCTCACACATTATACATACTAAAATAGACTTCTAATTGCTACAGCCAATCATTCAACTTACGTGTGTCTACCTCACCTCCCACTCACCAAGTTTGTGCATGGCCTAGTTTGTGCATGGCCTTGTAGTGAGTCTAGAAAAAGTTATATTCTACTCCTCTCACACATTATACATACTAAAATAGACTTCTAATTGCTACAGCCAATCATTCAACTTACGCATGTCTACCTCACCTTCACCTTTAGAAGGTTTGATTTCAAACTTCGCAGGTTTGATTTCAAACTTCGCAGGTTTGATTTCAAACTTCGTTTTCATTTTAAATAAGCATTGAGAAGAACACACACCCCGCCCCCTCCTTCACCAAGTTTGTGCACACACCCCGCCCCTCGCCCCCTCCCCCCCCTCCTTCACCAAGTTTGTGCATGGCCTTGTAGTTTGAGTCTAGAAAAAGCTATATTCTACTCCTCTCACACATTATACATACTAAAATAGACTTCTAATTGCTACAGCCAATCATTCAACTTACGTGTGTCTACCTCACCTTTAGAAGGTTTGATTTCAAACTTCGCTTTCATTTTAAATAAGCATGGAGAAGAATTGTTATTGGAGTTACGTTTTTCGAGCTTCAGTTCTTCCTTCTCTTTCCTCACCTCACCTCTCGCGATATTTTTTGTTTTCATGAGATCCAAGTTTTCTTAAAAAGGTTCCAATGTTTTAAAGTGCAGCCATGAATATTACCATGCTCCTAAAAATATCAACCACTTGAATTTTCAATCTCACAAATCTTAATTCCCCTTCATTTACGGATCATTCATAATGCTGGTCTTCCATTATTATGAATTGTGGTTGCTTCTTAATATTTCTTATGTCAATTTCAGGCTCCACATAGTACAAGTTTCCTGCAGATTTAGAGTTTTTGAGATGGATGGGCATATACTCAAGCGACACAAATGCCCAAATAAATCACTTTAATACCAATATGGTGATCGAGTCACCAAGACAAATCTAAACATACAGCAACCGTGGTGAGCCTATGCTTGATTATGCGACCATCAAAAAAAACACCATTCAAAATCTTCAATTATTACAATATATGAAATATATAATAACAAAGCCCCACACAAAGGACCAAAACGATTTACCATTGAAACCTATTGTGGAAAAACCAACAAGAATGGACTATGTCCATCTTTCTTCATAATAGAAATT
This sequence comes from Pinus tabuliformis, assembly GCA_031772625.1. Taxonomy (NCBI): domain Eukaryota; kingdom Viridiplantae; phylum Streptophyta; class Pinopsida; order Pinales; family Pinaceae; genus Pinus; species Pinus tabuliformis. The sequence goes on from CM062816.1 coordinate 635,108,937, forward strand.
GCAACAAAATACAAAGCAAAGCAAACTTACTGCAACGATATGAGACACTGTGGTTAGCTCCCGTAATCTACACTTGGCTTCTATCTCTCTTTGCACTGTTAGTATTTCCTAGACATTTACAGTCATGCTATGAAACAATGAGGGGCTAAAGAAGAAATGGACCGAACTAAGTTTTAGATAACTCAAATTAGGGTGAAAGTTAGGTTTTGGGTTTTAGAACCCTCTAGGGCTCCTCATGATGCTTCTAGATGTCTCTAGTGCATTGTCACATATTATTAACTTTGCATGTATGAATCATGGTGTTGTGGTCACAATATTGCCACTTGGACCTACTTGGCATAATTGGACTATTCGCTTGTTAGAGCTATAACTTTCCCATGCAAGCTCTGAATGAAAAAAGTACCTATCAACATGAGTGCAAAAAAAGAGGATCCTCAGTCTTTTGCAATAAATGCCCAAAACTTTACGTCTTTGACCCTCAAACGGAGGATTTACTGCATTGATTCATAAATGCAATATTTAAAACCTGATTCAAACCAGACATTCTAATTCCCAAATATTATATTAAGAATTCTAAAACATCAATAAAGTCATATGGTAACTATGTACATACAAAATCATACAAGTTCTAAGCCATAGGTTGTCTAAATTAACAGCCAAACTAGCAAATATGAAAATTTGAAAGTAAGTCCAACATTGACACTATATCAATGAGCCAAAACTAATGCAATTATCGACCCTATGGAGGTACTTTGTCATCTTCTCAAATCATTAACTTGTGAATTAAACGCCCTTTGTTATATGTTTTGCTACAAAGACAACATAGTTTGATGATTATGTAATTATAAAATCTAATACAAATGTCCATAGTGCCAAGATATACATGTAAAATGACAATGAAAGTGGTCTTTGTAATTGTTAGTGAAAATCTATAAAATTCTAAAACACACCTTAAGCATGAACAATAACATCAAGCTTTAAAGCCGATGATAACTAATACTGAGTCCATCGATTTTGGATCCAAAGAAACTCCACTTTCCAAAGGAAAGGAACCCAAACAGCTAACACATGGCTCATTAAAGAATTGCATCTCCAATGTTAACAAAGCCACTGCAACATTCAACTATGGCGATGAATTGTAAAATACATCAAAACTATCGATCGCATCTAGTTTTTGGTGTTTTCAGTACCAGGGAATCTGCCAAGTAACATATTAACCACAGCGATGAATTCCAAAATACATCAAAACTATCGATAGTATCTAGTTTTTGGTGTTTTTAATAGCAAGGATTCTCCCAAGAAACATATTAAATCCTTGGAAAACCGCATTTAATACCTCAACATAGAGCATTCTTGCATCATTCGCATTGTTATCAGTTGATGAGAAAATCTGAAATGCATCAAATTTATCTTCTATAGAAAAATAATAACAAACAAGTTTGGCATCTAAATATTATTGGTAATGCAGAGTACCTCCCTACAAACAAATTGCATTCTTCAAGAAACACATTCGTTGTCTTACACAGTATGTAATGTTATCAAACTAAAACAAGAATATTGTTTATGCTGATTGTAAGGGTAAGCCCAACATTGATATAGAATTAATAAACTAAAAAATAATTAAAATTTGAGGTGATTTCACAGCTTGAAGATCACCTACCTCTTCGCTTATGAACTGGCCATTGCCACTGACATCACATATTTGCTAGAATCCAACTTTATTATACCACTGTGATAATTGAACCGGGGAAAATTATCTTATAATTATTGAAATTATCCATAACAACCACTCTTTCACACAGCACCAAAGCACTAACTGAAGAGCAGAAAATGAAGGAGTAGACAATGGGAAACCAGGTGAACTGTAAAATTCCATTATAGAACTTTAGTTGAGAAAGAATTTCAAACTTAATAAGAACACATAAGTTCAAACTTAGTAGCACAAAATGAGTCATACTCCATTGTACATGTGCACGCCATGCTAATTCTGGAGGTGCCACATTATACTCTAAAATGGCCCGAACTGACCACTGCAGACCCTCATAGCTAGGGTGGTCCGTTACTGGGTTGTCTGTCCTATATAGCTATTGATTATGTCGAGTGGAATGTTTCTAACGTGCTATTCAAAGGCGAATTCATTGGCATAGAAATTGATCAATTACATCCCAATAACCTTGAATTTCAACATCGAAAAGTTTGTGTAAAATAAGCAACATGAAAAGGAACCATTCAGAACATGGTGGTTGGAAAAGCATACTAAAATGACATTTGAGCAAAGACTAGTAGAGTACATCTTTTTAAATATGCCTCACCTCAGCAAACTTCCAGCAAGATAAAGCAGAAATGTAAAAACCCTCCGACGTTAATCTTGTGGACTGCTCATGTACAACTTTTCAAATAATAAGGGGGGCAAAAATAAAAAAGGTTAATGTGCATTTTTATGTACTTGAATTTCATGAATCATCACCTATGCTATTAACTTGTGGACCGTTTCTTTTCATCGCCATAACCTGGGCATTGCATCTTAGACAGTGGAATGATGAGCCTGCAGAACACCTAGTACGAAGGCAATAGTAACAATATTTATGCTCACAAGGAATAGCTATGAATGAAATTGTTATAGGGTTCACCCCACAAACTGGACAGGAATCATCTTCAGCAGAGCTTCCAGGTGATTGATCTTTTGAAAAAGGAAAGAACAGAATTTTCTTTATTGATGTCGTGTTCAGCAGCGGCAATATTAGTAATAGTAGCTCCTGATCAAACGAAAGAATTCATCATTCAATTAGAAGGACAAAAGAGAAGGGTTCATTGAAATAAAATTAAAAAACAATGAAATATAATTTTTTTTCTTACTGAAGAAATATATCAAAGAAGAAGCAACAAATCAAGTAGGCTGCTTACCGAAAACTCATTCCAAACTAGCTGACGGTTCATGTATTCAAAGCTGACAGCACGATTCATATTTGGTCTTTCATAAACAAGCCTAGCTTTTAAAACCCTTTCAACAATACTCCTGTACCTGCATTTAAGTAGCATTCAATTGTAAAATTAGAGGAAAAGGAAAATGTGTAATTGCTCCAAACTACGTTTAATTATTAACTTTCATTTCCAGATGTCTCAATGGCAAGTTTCTGATGGTTTCTTTTATATTCAGCAGACAGAATCCTCCCTATATTGAACTCCTCTTCTTTAGAATAATTCCAAACTTCTTACATACCTTCCTGTATAAAGAAATAGCAGGAGGTTCAAAAATGACGTAGCTTTATAGAAACCCTCTGCTCGTTGGAGTAGAACCCATGCTCGCCGAGACCATGATGTCTGCAAGGAAATTCACAAACAAATGAACTTATACCAGAATGTTGATAATGAAACAGTTTTGGGTATGTTACACTCTTATACACAAGGCCAAAACCTAGAAGATACCTGTTCACTATTGCCCCAGCTTCGAAAAGCAGAAAATGATTGCAGCCGTGTCCAACCATAATGACCTCCAACTATGGCAAGGCAATACCATAGTTTCTGAGACTTTGTAAGACCAGGCCCCTCCAACCCTGTCCTGACTGGATAAAGCATGATAGAATCAGTAAGGCTTTTCCATTTTCTTTTTTACCATGGCTGCAAAAAAACACATATAATATGTCAAAAGACTGCACATACTTCACAAACAGCAACAAGCCCATAGAGATTGCAATATCCATGTGATAAGAAGCCTAATGGTATAAATCCATGACATTCTGGTAGAATCAATCCCCTTATGAAGAGAATGCCTTTGGCAAATCATTGTCCATAAAGTAGCAAACCTATCCTGACATTGTTCAAGGTAAGAACAAACGACAACAAAATTCAAGCCACAGCATTTAAACAATCAAAATAGTATTCCATGTAAAGTAAATGGCATCACAAAGGACACAGGATTACAGACTGCAAACACACCTTTCAAATTTTCAGTAATTGCAGTTAACATTACAGCACTCCACTCTCACTCCTTATTCACTGATAGCCCTATTTATAAAATTTGATTAGAAAATGGATACAATCATCAGTTACAAAATTAGTTACAATATACATCAGCTACAGAGATCTTTCATCTTCTAGCTCTTCAGCTTCTGTCTTGATCTCTTCCCCTCCCGCAGGTTAACTTTATCTCTTCTGCTCTCTGCACAAAATCCTGCCACCTACGCATTCCACCAGACACACCTTGCAACACTTCAAGCAGCCCACAATCCGTCCAGCCTAGTGATGTTCCAAGTTTTCTACAGCTTGTTTTAGTCTGCAACCTAACATTGTGGTATACCTGAGGTAATGCAACCTAACCTTTCTATTCAAGCTCCTGTCTTGAAACTTTCTTACACTGCCGATCATAACTTTTCTTATTGGAAACATATTCAACCCACAGCCCAGAACACAGATAAAAGATGTGATCAAAATAATCAAAGATATAACAGGGATATCCAGATTTTTTATATCAAACTCTGCTTATTACAGCTTACAGTTAAGCAAATAAATCCAATTTCCCCCTGTTATGTCCTAACATCATAAATGAAAAAGACCGTGAAAATCCACACCTTCAGATCAGTGCCTTGGTAATCTTCATTCCATAAGGAAGCAATATTGTTGGAAATTCTGTGCCCACAAGGGCTTTGGATTGACGGTGAATGGGTGCACTGCTAAGGCACTCCTTGCGATAGGTCACCGTTTCAAATCCCCCTGGGTGCTTAGGTAGTATTATATATAATAAAAAAAAATAAAAAAAATGTTGGAAATTCTCATATCTCAATTTAGCCAGCTATTTCAATGTATCATAATCTGACTTATTGTTATACATTTTACATTTTGTTTTCACATAAAAGGGAAATTTCATTAATACATTAAAGGATTTACAAAACCCCCAACCATACCCATAGGGAATTCCACTGCAGGATAGACAATATTTGGTCATCAAGACCGGGAGAGCAGAGTGATCCACATATACATATGCATATAAGCATATGGGAGAAGCCCGACATCGAGGGGCCAAGGCAGAAGCCGCAGAACCTCTCCCCATCAGAACCATGACTTGTGGTCCCCATCGGACCATCAGACCTCAGACCTCGACGTTTAACATTGAGATTGGAATGGAAGTGAGGCGATGAAATCCTGATGCCGAAATGCCAAGATGATGTGGCCTAGGGTGACATTGACTGGTCGACCCTATTCTTGAATCTCGAACCTCAGACCTCAGCGTTTGCCATTGAGATTGGAATGGAGGTGTTGAAAAAACCACCTACAAGCTAATAACCCCTTATAGGCATTTCATTAAACACTTAGCTAAACTCTGATTTCTGACTCCAATAAATATTCAGTAGTAATGTATTAAATTCCAACACATTCAACAGCTATTTATAAGCAGAAATACAAATAACTAAGTCTGAAAATTATTTGCAGCGGAAATGAACAGCAAACAGCCACACCATTTGACACAATATTTTTGGGCAATGCCCTTGGAAAAACCCCGAAGGAAAAACCAATGAGAGGAGAAATTTTATTTCTTATCAGATAATTTTACAGCATTAAATAACAGTGATACAGCCTCAGATTTCATGCCTACTCTCTGCAATAAATGCAGCCCATCTACCTCGAAAATCATGCTGTCCTTTCCTCGAATTCCGTGCATGTTCTCTGCCCTGGAATTAGTTCGACCTGGCTACTGTCTTTACTTTTGTACCTGCTGTGCTTTGCCATTCTCTGCTATACTTCTCCCTTGGCTCTCCTCCTCTTCTCCAAATCTCATGAAGAACTGTTGCCTCTTCACTCTGTTGAAAATTGTAACTAGTTTCGGTCTTCATAATTATATTTGGACCATGAATTGATGTAATTATTATTGTACTTATAAAAACAAAAAACAAAAATTGTAAAAGAAATTTATTTTGAGAATGGATTTCTTGCCCATGGTCATTGGTCCTAGGTCCAACACCCATTGTGTGCTATAAGGGTTTAGCATTGAGTCAAAGTCAACATAATGATGTAAAAGACCCATTGGGCATTTGTATTAAGAAAAAGATACATTATTTTTGTTGCATAGAAAGGTCTAGAAGGACCCCAAGATCAAGTCGGCCACCCTCCTTCAAGTCAAACTAGAAAAGACCTAAAATACCTTCTAGGCTCTAGCTCATGCGAAGGCTATAAATAAAGAGGATTTCGACCTCTCAAATCACACTTGAAATATATCATCCATATTCCTATTCTGCAGTCAGAAGGGAAGTACGAGGGTGCTAGAAGAGAAGGAGAAGGCAAGCAAAATTGGAAGAAAATCTGCCCGAGCTATGCAAGTTTATTTCTGCTCAAGAGAAGCAAAATTTTTTGTGGATGGCTTGATCTAGGGTTTCCACAGGTTGGAGATGTTACAACATCAGAGGCATATATTCTTGGTGGCTAGCTTCATCTTGGTGAGTCTGGTTTGTGTCCTGGTCTTGGAAGTCTTCCTTGAAATTCTATAAGAAGAGAAGTTTTTGGGTTTTCCCCTGTTGAGGGGTTTTGCTCTAGCTTGGAGCCTATTTCTGGTGTCTCCTTGTTTGCATCATGTTCTTCTTATTGGCACCAATGTTGCACGAAGCAGGGACAAAATGGGGACGTTTTTTGGAAGCGGGGACGCGGAAGTGTCATTTTCCAAAAATCTAGGAAGCGAAGCGTCTGCAAAAGCGTCTGCTACATATATATATATATATATATATATTTTTGCATTTATACTCAAAACAAACATCCCAAATACCAAATTAGTTGTAGAAGACATGAAAATATGCATACTTTTGCATAAATCAAGATAGATATAGCATCCATTGTACATTAATGATTAATTATGCGAGCATCAACCATCTAGAATCTAGATTCTTCTCCTCTTGTCTAGCCTTTGTCTCTACCTCAATTGTTTAGGGATATTAGTCAACATTGCTCAATTTTGATCAAACTACCTAATCCAAGACTTAAAATATGGTAGAAAAAGCTTAACATGCTTGATCGATGATTTTGACTTGATTGAAAGGTAATTTTTTGCTAAGGGCGTGACAAAGGAGTTCAACAATTAACACCACCAACACTAGGGTACATATAGGGCTTGGTGCTCTTGATGAAATGCTAATCGCATACCTTCATACTTGATATAATCTAATGAAATGCCACAATCCCATTGATCCTAAATTCCTGAAAACTATTAAGTCTGCTGAATTTTGAATAGGATATGAAATTCTATTTTCTCCATATGAAGTCCAATGAGGCTGGAACCACTCTCAAACATCCTAAGTCATTTCATGGTAATGTTAAAAATTTAAGTAAAAGGATGAAAATGAAAAATAAAAGAGAATGTCACTTTTACTTATTCTTAAACATTACCATGAGGGATGAATGGGAGCTTTATTCCCTTCATTCCTCAACCCTAACCCAAGGTGGAGCCACCCCCAACAAGCAAACTCACCTGATTTTTTTAGGCCGCGTGGCGCACTTTTCCGAAGCGCGTACGGAATCGTACGGGATCGTATGGGAACCGTACGATTCGGCCTCCTAAGTGTCGTGCTTCGTACAGCCAAAGCGTCGTACGAAACGCGTTTCGGAAGGACGCTTCCGAAATTTCCAGGAAGCGTCATTATCAGTCCGAAACGCGTTTCGGAATTTTGGAACCGCATTTCGGGAGGCACTTCCTGGACGCATCCATACGGGCCGCGTTTCGGGGGTTAGATCGGGGGGGACGTTTCCTGCAACATTGATTGGCACTTCTCTTGATGATGAATTGAACACTACAATAATGACGAAGCAATAATATAATCACGAGAATGTGTCATTGAAATAAAGAAATCAAATTTAAATAAACCCTAACTAGATTGCCCTAGATTTCTCAACATGGAATCAGAGCAAGGTTTACTTGCATAACGGCAGGAAGAAGGTCACAAAGGGCTTCTAGACAAGCAAAGGAGATCAATCATCTAAGAATGAGCTCCTAGACGAAGAAGTTTATAATTCTGGCCATAATAGCAAGCCTTAGTTACAGTGGTTGGGCCGCAAGCACAGTAAGGTTGGTTGAGGGGCATATAAGCCTGTTCTAGGGGACCGAAGAGGCAGTCTTGCAGCTCATTCAAGGCTGAGCACCTTGACTCATAGATCGTAGTTCTGGGCTCACTTGTTATACTCTAATATCACCTTCAGAATTTTGGAATGCACAGATTCGTCTAAGATTTTCGGGTGGCTCTAAGGTTCTTCAAGTATTTCGCTCACATTGCTACAGGGCTCTCTTTCGCTCAGCCACAAGACAAATCCTGTAATAGTCTCACTGCAATGGGTAGATATTCTGAGATTTGTATGAATTACTCGCAATGGTCTCGGCTCAGTTCATAAATGTATGATAACAGTGATCTCGACTCCATAGTTCCGGTACAGTGGTTACTCAGCCTCTCGCTCTATGCCTCAAGTCACTTGCACCTATGCTATAGGACGATCTCACTCTGTCATCACATTAACTATTTCACTTGTCTCGCATCTCTGTTTTGCATCTCTTTGGATATGGTCACATGTTTGTTTGGCTCAAAATACAGTATAGGCATCAAAGTATGGTCTTGTTCTCTACAATTGGCTATGTTACCACGATTCGGATACGGAGACGGATACAGATCCGGATCCGCTAAAATCCAGTATCCGGATACGGCAAGGATACGTCACGTACAAAAACATAAAATATAATAATATTTTTTAAATTTTAAAAAACACTTTAGAGTTCAAAAATCAAATACTCCATGAAACCATCAAACACTTTTAGAACTGAAACCATTAGATATATTATAAATATGAAGACTAAAACACTGAAATGATGCATCCTCCCTCCTATAAAGTAACAAAAAGGATCATAATATCATAAATGATAATAGTAAATACATTTATATATCCTCAAATGGATCTATATCTTCTACATATTGCAACTCTACATCATGAATAGATGATGGGGGTCTTGGAATGTTGGAAGTTGCATCAGTAGGTTGCACTGGTGGCGGAACAATATCCTCAAGTAGGTTGAGGTGAGTCATGGAATTTAGTGTCGGGTTCAAGTCAGAGATCTCAGGCTCCACATCCCACATCCTGCTTGGACCTTTTTTATACTCTGGTTCAACATGTAATAGAAGACGGAGGTTGGAATGAACATACACAAGATCCTTAGCCTTTGACGCTCCCAGCCTGTTTAGCTTCACTGAATGGATGAAGCCATATGTACTCCAATTCCTCTTAGCTATTGAGGAACTAGAAACCTGTGATAATAACCTAGTGGCTAGAGTAGAGAGATGAATGTTATCCCCGCCATGGAAGCCCCACCAAGTAATAGGATCAAGATGTCCTCGATTGTCCAGAGCGACTGGATCTAAAAAGCTACCAGTAGACTATACAAACCCTCCAAATTCTTGGCGGACTTCCATTGCAACTCCCATATCTCTATAAATTTTCCTCAAAGTTGTCTTGTATCCTTGTACCACTTCAGAATCCTTGTTTGGCGATGTTCTACCAGGTAAAGACAAAATTTTGTAATAATAGTATTTAGGGTGCAACGCGTATGCCAAAAGGTGTAATGGTGTGGTCATTTTGTTCCACCTTTCTGTAACTATGTCCTTTACTAAATAATAGAATGTTTCATAAGGGTCATTTTCACTTGCCCTAATAATTTCCCTTATCCTCTCCACCAACATACTATAAATGTTTTCATAAACTTCCCCCAAGCAAGGTGTATCTGTATCAAATGCCCTGATCAAGGTCAAGATTGGTTCAATGAACTGTAGAAGGTATTGGAACTTGTCCCACCATGCATCATCAAGAATGATGGACTTGATTTTTTGCCCTCTATCAGAAGTGGAAATCCTCCATGATTCTCAAAGAGGGTCAATGACCATTGCTTGTAATGCTTGTCTCACCTCCACAAACCTCTTTATGACAAGAGTGTGGAAGGCAAAACGAGTTTTAGCAACCTACAAGTTTCAAAAAGTCAAATCTCAAATGAGAAATCATATATAAATTTGTAATTAAAATTGTAAATTTCCAATACAAATAATATTGATTAAAAAAAGAGTACCTTCAGTAGCTCCAACTTTGCAAAACCCCGATAAATGGCTTGGGACATTGAATGATTGTTTATGAACATTTGAATTTCTTTTGTTGCTACATATATTTCATTAATCCATTCAATCTCACCAATCTTGAGAAGCATAAGGTTCAATGAATGCACTACACATGGAGTCCAAAAGATATGATCATATCAACCATCCACAATCAAACCTGCAGCTTTACAAACATGTGTGTTGTCCGTAATGACTTGGACAACATTATGTGTCCCCACACTTTCTATTGTGTCAATAAGAATTTTGGATATGAAAAATGCATCTTTTTCTATTCCACTGCAATCAACAGCCTTCAAAAACATTGCCCCTTAGGGGCATCCTACAACAACATTAATTAATGGATGGTTTCTTTGGTCTCTCCATCCATCAAAAATTATCGACACACCTGTTTTTGCCCATGTATCCCGGATTGCCTGTTGTTGTCTATCCACGGATTGTATCTCTGATGCCAACAAAGTAGTGCTGACCTTTTCATATCCAGGGCTTTTGTACTCTTTTGGCGCTTCATTCATTGCCTTAATCATTTGTTGCCAATAAGGAGAACGCACCAAATTGAATGCTAGCCCATTTGCATAGATGCAATGAGCTACATGTTCATTGGCTATGTCTCTACCTTAATTATTGAAAGTTGCTTCAAGAGGGCCTAGAGTGGGCCTTTTATTAGTTGTGGCAGCAGGCCTAGATGGCAATGGAAGCCTAGTTGTAGAGCTTTGCACAGGGTGTTTTCCCTTAGCAAGCTTCCTATCAGCAGCGTCTTGCAAAGATGCATAGAATTTCATTTTTTTCAGGACTCAAACCTTTGCCAGGTTTGCCATTTGCATCTTTTGGACCGGTGCGCACTTGCACCCTCGTGTTAGTTTGACCAATGAGATGGGCCTTCACTCTAGTATATGAGCCATTTTTTATATCTTGGCATTCATTGCACTTCCATTTAAATGAACCACCTTTGGGATTTTTTCCAATAATCTCCACACACTGCCATTGAGGAGATTTTGGGTCTGTTTTGATGATTTCCCCTTCACTCTGTGCATGCTGTGATGGTTCCATAATGATAATGGTCTATAGGTTACCTTACTGCATATAAAATTCAAATTATAATATATTAATATATTATCAAGACACAATTAAAATAAAAATACATGGTTAACAACTTAACGCATAACATTGTTAACTAATTTGTTAAGTTGTTTTGATTAAATCTATGTATCAAGTTTTTCAATCCAATTATTTTACATAGCTATATAATCCAAATATTTTACATAATGATAATTATTTTACATAGTTACATAGTTTTTCAATCCAATTAAGAGGCATAGTTATATAATCCAAGAATGATCACATCTAGAATTCTAAACTATACATAATATAGGTTATATAACCATATAACTATGGCAGATAAATATATTTCACTAAACTATAAACTATATAGTATATATTAATATAACTATGGCATATAATTTATAAATGATTAAATCCTAGAATTCTAACTTAGTAAGTTAATATAGTTGTTATAGGGATTATAGAATTCTAACCTTAGGGCCGAGGCATAGTTATAATATATATATAAACCAAGAATGAGTGAACAGTGAACTAGTAAACGAGTGAAATATATTTATGGCTAGTGGTAAACGCATCCATGGTATATTTAACGAGTGAAATGCTGAGTGAACTAGTGGTTAACCCGTCTGTAAAACTAGTGCGTAGTGGAGCAATGGTAAACCGTAAACCCGACCATAAAAGTTAAAACCGTAAATGAAACAGCCTACAGGCATACCTTGGTTCTGCCGTCCGGTGATGAATAAGCTGACTAGTGATGAATGCAGCCTGCAGGTGATAGAAAAAGCTGACCGTTGATGAATAAACTCGACCGACCTGTGATAGAATTGTTAAATGCCTGTGATAGAAGTGTTAAACGCAAGTGTGTTAAATGTTGTTATGTTCCGCAGGTGTTAAGATCTGCTCTGTTCTGCTCGAGACTAGCCGACAAAGATATTTCCGCAAAAGACAAAACTGACCTTTAACGCTTGCACACACTTCAAAAACGCAAAAGACAGAACCCTACAAATCTAGGCGGCAACTCCTTTTTCCTTTCGCTGGTTCTGGCAAGCGTGTACGGGATGCATTTATGGTGTCAACGAACCGTTTCCGTTTCTTTTAACAGCCACCTGCCATCTTTTTGGCGTATTCCAGCGGATCTGGGGATCTTGGCTGCCCCCCTGCCGGATCCAGTAACATAGACAATTGGTTGGTGTCAACACACAGTATGTAAGCCATTATTCGCTGTGATTTTCGACTCACTGGTAAATGGCAGGATATGGTATGGTATCGTTATTCAGTTTCTATGGCATCGTCATTATGTCTCTGCAATTCAGGTGGCATTAATATACAGTTTTGTAAGGCATCAAAACATTGACTATGTATAGTATATACATGTGTGTCATCACGATCTGTCTACTGATATGGCTCTCGCATGAGTATTATGTATGAAGAACGAGAAATTATGGCAAGAGAACTTAGTCCTTAGATTTATATATATAAATCAAGATCGAACAGTGAAGTCTGAGAGGCAGACTTTCGAAGCCAATTTTTTTAAGGACGGCTGCAGGATATACATCAACTTTCTTGCATATACATACATATATATATATATATATATATATATATATATATATATATTTGATGACCGAACAGAATGTTTGACTTTGACAAGGGCGCGCACGCACACACACACATACACACACATATATATATCGACTTTAGAAGTATCTACTCCTACAAAATGCAAGACATCTAGATTCTGAAGTCTATCCTTCATAACATTGTTTTAAAGTTGATCTGACCCTGGGGTCAAGTTTACTAAGAAAAGCTACAGGTACCCTTATAGAAGGTGATCCTCTCCTCTATATTGGGATAAGTCACTGAACACGATACGGTATCTTTGATAAGAAGAGCAATAGCATACCAAAAAGGAGGAATAGTCTCTTACGGATAATTTTTGGTTTTTGAAGATTTCACATTTGAAAGCAGCAAAAAGGATCATGACATCATCAGAAATTACAGTACCTCTGTAAGGCAGCTCTCCGCAAAAGTCTTCTCTTTTGAAAGCAGTCATCGTGACAGTTGGATAAAGGCCTTGTAACGACGACAAAGGTATGTAATCTTAATGTATATAAAATATGATCATTTGGTTAAGGATCTAACATGCGATGTTTTAAGGTTTGTTGCTTATATATGGTTCTAAGCCTTTGATGTCTAGGATTGTAAACCCTAGATAGTACATGAAAAACCTTAGCCATATGGAAACCCTATCTTTGATTCGCTTGATTCCCTTATAGAAACCCTAACCCTTGGTCTCTAGAGTTTGTGTGCAATCTAGGGCATACGTCACATATGGATGAGGATGATGAGTTGTATATGACATTAAGTCCCTAAATCTAGGATTGGAATTTGTAAACCCTAGAAGTCCATCCTTTAAAAATTCCATGAAAACCCTAGATTGTCAGGTTAACATCATACTTTTGCTATTGCTTGGTTGTACCTGTCAATAAGTGGTGCAGGTACATCATGAAGAAAGCATGAAGACGATTCTATGTTTTGGTAAGCATGATGGAAAGAGGGAACGGTAAGGACCCTGAAATTGGTGACTTGGTGATCATGTCAGATCCTTGGGCACTCTGATATAAAGATTCATGTGAAGATCGGCCATGAACGTGGATACCTGGTGAAGAAGATCTTCCAGAACATTCTGTTATATGAAATCATGATGCATTGATAGAAGTCATCTAGCACATGATACTAAAGAAGATCGTGCAACAGCTGGTTGGAAAGGGTCACTCAAGGATCCTTCATTGAATGACTACATGGGAAGATTTCTTCAACTGATAGAAGAAGGACCATGATGGTATTGCAAATATTTGCTAGTCTCTCAGATTTGTAGCAAGCTTCCTAGAAGTTTGTTGGTGCAGTTGCAGCATGATGAACCCCCATCTTCTAGATGAAAAGTAGTTTTTAGGAAGGCTAGATGACCAATTGAAGCAAAAAGTATGCATGTTTTGAGATCCGTCTTTGATTTAGTTAACTCGTGTTTTCAGTTTGCAGGAAGAGTTGGTTGCAGGTATATGCCTGGCTGCTTTAGAATGATGTGCTATGCACTTGTTTAAGCTCTTCTAAATGAAGACATGATGACGATGATCAACATTGAATATGGTGTCATAAAGCATGAGGAGCTGCTGATTTGAGAGGGAGCTACAAAAGCTCTGACACAGTAAGCCTCTGTTTTTTTTAGATACCTTAAGGAAGGCCATGAAAACAAGACATGAAATCTTATGAAGAAGTTATCTGATGACTGATATTCGATGGCTCTCCAACCTGAAGATAATCTACTAATTGATGACTTTGGAACTTGGTCCAAAGGATTTGATGATATTATGTGCTGACAAAAAAAAGAACGATGTCAGGAAAGTAGCAGATTGCAAATAGTTGAATGGTCATGTCTTGGAAGATCACTTTCCCGATTTTCAGAGAGAGCGAGATTCAAGCCCTATGATGATTAGTTCGTGAACATGCAGCTGATGAAGATTGATGATATGGAAAGTGATGATGTACCCTGTCTTGATAAAGAAGTTGCCTATGGAGAGGGCTCTAACATCAAAGCTTGCACATGTGACAATGATAGAAGCCCTGAAATCTACTATCTTGATCTTGGAGATCGAAGTAGCTGATGATGGACTCTTCTCCCTAGTTAAGAGGGAGTAATGATGATATAGTTGGACACTCCTCCCTGGTTGAGAGGGGGTGACAGATATGGTTCTCTACTTCATGTGTCATGCATCCAGAGGATTGGGTAAACATCTGAGACCGATACTCCTTGAAGATTGTAAATCCAAGATAGGTACTAATCTTGTGACCAATACTCTTTGAGGATTTGACAAGGTATCCAAGACAAGAGTGGTCGAAGAGGATCGATATTCTTCGAGGATTGGGAATCCAAGATGAGAATAGTCCTAGAAGGACATACCTTGTGAACATCTGGATGTAATATGTGCCTTGAGAGGTAGTGTGGTGTCCCACATAAAGCCTCTTAGCATTGTGCTTTGATCTATTGAGAGATAGAGCTTGTTAGTCAAGGCCTTGCTATGTTGACAATGTTGGTTGATCATGAGGTTGATGTTTACAAGATGGCTTACTGATCTGACTCTTCTTATAAGAATGTTTCAATGGAAGTATTGTCCTTGTACCTATGGTCAATTATGAATACCTCCCTAGTTAAGAGGGAGTGTTGAAAGTTGTAACTAGTTTCGGTCTTCATAATTATATTTAGACCATGAATTGATGTAATAATTATCGTACTTGTCAAAAGAAAGAAAAAGAAAAATATATTTGTAAGAGAAAATTATTTATTTTGAGAATGGGTTTCTTGCCCATGGTCATTGGTCCTAGGTTCAGCACCCATTGTGTGCTCTAAGGGTTTAGTATTGAGTCAAAGTCAACATAATGATGTAAAAGACCCATTGGGCATTTGCATTAAGAAAAATATATATTATTTTTGTTATATATAAAGGTCTAGAAGGACCCCAAGATCAAGTCGGCCTAGAAAGGCCCTTCTAGATCATGCAAAGGCTATAAATAAAGAGGATTTCGACCTCTTAAATCACACTTGAAATATATCATCCATATTTCTGCTATGCAGTCAAAAGGGAAGTTCGAGGGTGCTAGAAGAGAAGGAGAAGGCAAGCGAAGTGGGAAGAAAAGATGCCTGAGCTATGCAAGTTTATTTATGCTCCAGAGAAGCGAAATTTTTTGTGGATGGCTTATCTAGGGTTTCCACAGGTTGGAGATGTTACAACATCAGAGTCATATATTCTTCGTGGCTGACTTGATCTTGGTAAGTATGGTTTGTGTCTTGGTCTTGGAAGTCTTCCTTGAAAATATATAAGAAGAGAAGTTTTTGGGTTTTCCCCAATTGAGGGGTTTTACCCTGGCTTGGAGCCTAGGAGGGAAGGCCGAGAAACCAATGTCGAGATGACATGGCTTGGGGTGCTGTGGCTTGGGGTGGACCTTACCAAGCTCACAAGTCTCCTAGCCATTAGGCTTTTCAAAGAAACTATGGGGAGAGCAGCCTAGAGATTGACAATTGAGATCAATTGACAAGGCCCCCTCGTGATCAATGATTAATGAGCGAGCGGACACGGTTGGGATTAGCGCCAAACCACCTGTATTTGATCGATGACTAAGATTAATTGAGTGACCCCTCCTTCCCCAATCTCAAAACCACCATTCAAAGGTCTACATTACCAACTATTTAGTCGAGGCTGAAACATAACATACGTGCGTGGAAAGGGAGGGAGTGGGATCAAGACAAAACCCTAGTTACTCGAAGGAGAACCGCAAGAGCTAAACTGTGGAAAGACCCGATGTCGATGAGCCAATACCGAACCTCTGCCATCGACCCAAAGTGTTTGTGTGGGAGGAGAAAACCCCCAATGACGATGGGTCGATATCAGACCTCGACCATCAGCTTGAAGTGTTCGTTTGCAAGGAGAAAACCCCCAATGCCGACAGGCTGATATCAGACCTCAGACGTTGGCCCACAATGTTCATGTGCAAGGAGAAAACCCCCAATGTCGTTGGGCAGCTGATATCAAACCTTGGCCATCAGCCCAAAGTGTTTGTGTGCGACGAGAAAACCCCTGATGCCGAGACGTCGAGATGAAATGGACCAGCGAACTCCACCTCGAACACATGGTACAATGAATGGAACACAATCTCGTGGCGTGGTAACCTAAGATCCATTCATGAATGGTGTCGTAGTGCAACATAAGTAGGGGAAAGGCCACATGGGTGCCACCTGGCATCCTTGCAATGACATGGCCTTTATTAATAGGCATAACTTTTGATCCAAAACTCAGATTGAAGTCAAATTTATATCGTCGGAAAGCTCTCGACAAGCTGATCTCAATGGTGGTGTCAGAATTACATTTCGCAGATTTGCAAAAATGAAGATTTTGCTAACCCCGTCTCCATAACACCTTCCTCAGCCCAAGAACCTTGTAGCATGTGGAAGGGAGGAGTTTTACCCAATTCTTTAGTCGCTTAAATACATACTTTTACCTTTTGTAAGATTCATTGCAGTCTGCAGAATGTAAGCTAATATTTGCAAGCCTTCAGTGATTTACAACATACTTCATTTTTGTACAATGTAGAGCAAACGGTATGCTAGATGTTGTTTGGTCAGAAAATGAGGTTGTAGTGGTAAGCTCTATAGAATTTGATTTTGTGCTGCAAGGAATTAAAGCTAAATGATAACAGACAAGTTCCCCATTTTAGCTTCAGTTTGTTTTGGGGATGCTTCAGATATAAGCAACCAATGTCATGTTCATTGATTCATGTACAGTACATATTAGTGAACATTGAAATCTACATTTGGACCATATTGAAAGCTGAAACATTTTGTGTTTTCATGTTTTCCTATAACCACAGTTATTGCTGTATATGTGGCACATGCTGATAATGTTGAAGGCACATTTTGGGTCAGCATTTTGAAAAAAAAAAATGTTTAATCTTACTATTCACTAAAGCAACAAAAATTAAATGTCAAATTGCTCTGGAGATGAATTATTCAAAGTTCAAACCACATAGTAAAAAAAGGCAGAAATCTAAATGCCAGATAGGTTTGATAGTATTAAAGATTGACTATTTGCAAAGCTAAAAGTCCCATTTTATAAAGAAAAAAGAAACAACCAGAAGAAGCTAATATATCTACTTCTAGAGATTTAAAATTAAAAGAAACAAAGTTTAATCAACTAACATTAAGACAACCAATTTCCATCAACTAACCTTCCTCTTTCCTCAACATTGTAGTAGCATCCTCGTTCCTGTACCTCAGATTCATAAGAGCATTCCCTGGAGTAGGCTTATCCACCCAAATCGAGAACCTCCAAATAAGGAACTGAAGAAAAGCATCTAGCTCAGGTTCATAACGAGATAACCACCCTGGCTGGACAAAATAAAAAACCAGTTAGTAAGTTTATTTAGTATTTCAAACTACATTTTGCACTTCACAAAATCCACCCAGCTTTATAACAATAACTAGTATTTGTGAATGCCATTAACCAACAATCTAGCCTAACTTCAATTCATTCCAAAACAGTTTACAGCTAGTAAACAACAAGCACAGTAAACGATAATTCAAACATACAGACAATGTGATAAGGCTATTCCCTTTGTTTTAGTAAATACATGTGATTTCCAGTGCTTAAACCTTCAATCTATCTCTGTCCACCTGATTACATCCACATGGACAAAACGCATTCATTCAAGAGCCACATTTTGCATTACTAAGGCACAAATCAATCCTCCTTACATAACCTCCCCCTCAGCCTCCAACCCACAGAAAGCTCCTTCCCAGCTAGTGCATGGTTTTGCATGAGTGGGCCGTGAGAGCAGTGTGAACAATGGATAGAAGACCAGCACAAGGAGGGCTGGAGCAGAGATCATCAGAAAACATAGATGAGGGTATCTGCTGTTCCACCAGAGAAGAATCAGAAGTATTGCAAGAAGAAAATAGATTAGAATATTTGGATCTTTTTTGCAGTAACTCTGAGCATGGTGCCTATCAGGAAATTTTAGAAGAGTAAGTAGAGAACAATTGGAACAACAATAAAATTTTGCATGACGCTTATAGATTTTGGGGGGGTGGAGTTTTTTGGTATTTGTTTTGAAGATTCAGAGATGGCTCAGTAGGTCCTAAGAAAGAGGTTTTGGTTGTAAAGAAAAACTTTGTTAAAAGCTTCACCCTGGTAGCTGGAATTGAAAATTGCCTCCTTGTCACTTGAAAAAATTAAGTGCTAGAACAAAATTTCTGGAAGTTTCTCCTGAAAATTTAGATTTGAGTGTTAAATCTTGAAAATAGAAACAACTGAGAAATTTATTCTCTAAAGCATTGAGATTATTGATTACATCATTCACCAGGGAAAATATACCCAGTGAAGTCCAGATCTCCATAGGCTCAGTCCTTGGAAGTTAAAATTCATAAAATTATGGGTTTAGAGCATTTGGAAGCCTTCTATGCCTGTAAAAACTCAGGTTATAATAGAAAATTATGCCCTGAGCTGTCAGAATCCCCTCGAGTTAATAAACAAATGCCATGAAGTTTATGTGACCAAAAACCCTATGTTTTTTATAAGGGAATCCTTCTAGCGAACATGAGTTGGTAAACACTTCAAATTCCACATAGAAGGGAACGCAACTTTAAAGCTTTTATTTACAGGGCCAAAAAATAAGCTCTTAAATATCTTCCACAGAAGAATCAATAGATACTACAAATAAACTGTTGAAGAAAGTGTAAATAGGTTCAGTCTTCATGACAATGATTTTTGTAAACAAGATAAATGAATTTATTATTATACCTTGCTGCATGGGTTTCATGAGCAAGAAGTTTATTTATTTAGTAGTGGCTCCCATTGAGAGCCTTAGGATAAGTCAAAGAGTCAATGTCATGTATTAAGAAGCTCTTCTTGAGCATAAGAAAAATATATGAGTCTATAGAAATGTCAAGTAGCCCTCCAAGACGAGCACAAGAAGAAGTCTGCCAGCAAAACGATGTGAAACACAGTTATGTCAACCTCAAACTGAATTAAATATATACATAACTGTCATGTCGGCTCAATAAAAAGACACAACGTTTCACACTGTCATGTCAGCTTGAATACATTGACAGACAACTATATCTACACAGATGAGGTCACCACAGGAAGTACAGAACTTCGGATTACTCTGAAATTTCGGATGGCACAGTGAATCTCGGACAAGGGTGCAGACATCTCAGGTAATTACAGTCGCACAGTGATACAGTCTCGACATAAATGTGGCAGAGAAGATCTCGTTGGAAGAAAAACACAGTCATAGTCTTGGTGATGAAGGGTGATTTCAGGATCCCACTGTAGCACACACAGTCTCGGCATAATCATGATAAGGTCTCATAGTAACACACTCTGTCTCAAAGGTGCAGTCATGATCTTAAGCATAGATATGGTATAAATGAGGACACAGTCACAAAGTTATAATCTCAGTGAAGGTGCAGCTATGAAACAGTCATGATCTCGGTGGATTTAGGTACAGATCTCATTCATATATATGGAGATCTCGTTGGTATGGTGAAGACCTCGATAAAAGTGCAGCAATGATGTTACAGCAGTAATGAAGATCGTGGTGGTGCAAGTAGTGATGGACCCAGTGTTATCTCAGCAATGATGAAGAAGAGGATTGGTGTCTTGGTCTTGGAGTGGCATCATAGGTCAAGAGTCGTGGTCTTGGTATTCGTCAATTGGAATCTCTATATGAAGAATTTTATGTGGATTTTCCTCTCCAAAAGGGAGAGATTTTGGCCCTGGTAGAAAGCCAACATCATATGTTCTTGTCTCTTTGTTTTTGGTAGCTATTTGATGAACTAAGAATACGCACTCTGATAATAATAACAAGTGAAGATTGTGCTACGAAGTAAAGTTAAATAACTCAAAAATAGTTATCATGCTAAGAAGAATCTCACTATCTACATTGCCCTAGATTCTTCAACATAAACCTCTATCTTAGGATACTGCCGCTGAAAGGAAAGAGAACTCTTGCTTCACTGAGACTCTCAAGCAAGACACATGGACTGAAGTAAAGAAACAGAAGAGTGAAATACAGAGGCAGCCTTTAAAGAATTCATGTACCAATTAGTAACAGGATTAATAAATCGCTCCAATACTGGCAGTAAAGGACCTGAGGGTAGATCTAAAATTTCAAGATGGAAGGAACAATAAAGCAAGGTGATGATTGTTAGTTGGAAAGAACAGACACCATTAAAGGGCATAAATTAGGCAACTTCAAGACATGCCAGCAGCTCTGGAATCCTCCCCATAAAAGATGGAATAAATACAACTTTAATAGCACTTCTAAAGTTCCAGATCTGGCAGGAGTTCAGGAAGTATTTAGAGATCTCGAAGGTTGTAGCTCATATTCTTGCAGTTGTTGAAGAGTCTAGGGCATCATAGTTAAGATAGGATTCTTCTAGCTATGATAACAATTTGTGAAGCACTTTTACTTTTTCTTGTTAGCTTGATCTTCTTCTTATTATTAGTGTATGTTCTTTTACTTCATCAAACTGCTACCAAAAACATAAGAACAAGAACACAAGATGTTGGCTCTCTGCCAGGGCCAAAGCCTCTCTTCTCTTGAGAGGAAAACCCTTTAATAAGTTTCTCTTATTGAAGCTTCTATTGATAAATGCCAAACCCTTGACCCTTGACAAGAAGATCCTCCAAGCACAAGTCAAGCCCTTTCAAGATTACTTCCTCTTGCAACACTTCATCCTCCTCCTTCCAGCACTTTGTCTTTCTTCCTTCGGCACTTCTTCCGGCAATTGTAGAGACCTTAGATTGTATGCTCTAGAATGATCCTTGACCTTTTCTTCCTTCGCTTGAGATGGAGCCTTTCTAACTTAAGAAGATGACCTTGTTTCCTCCCAACCGAGCCTTCTTCTCTTTCACAAATATTGCAGACTTAGAGCAGCAGTAATGCAGCCCTAGTTCTTCGCACGTGTGA
Source organism: Pinus tabuliformis (assembly GCA_031772625.1). Classification (NCBI taxonomy): domain Eukaryota; kingdom Viridiplantae; phylum Streptophyta; class Pinopsida; order Pinales; family Pinaceae; genus Pinus; species Pinus tabuliformis. Next base: position 635,130,644 of record CM062816.1, read on the forward strand.
GGGAATACCCTCACAAGAACTATGTTAGACTTCTCCTTCTCCCTTCGCTTGTATAGCCTTCTTCCTCACTTGAGTGAGAGGCCTTATAGGCCTAATTATCTAGCCCAGCCAACAAGATTATATGACTGTGATAGTAGTGCTATAATGACCGCAGGAAGAGGCTCCTTTCTTCGCACGTGTGATTGTAATAGGCTTTAAGACAGCCCTATTACACTTCGGTCTTCTTCCTCCTTTCTTCGATGCCCTTGGAGACTCTTCTTTCGTCCTTCAATTACCTTTGTTGTCCTTTATCTTGCCTTCTACCTTCGCTGATTTCAAAGATGAATGAGCTTAACATTGGAGTGGATAGGCTCTATATATAGAGGTTTGTCCCTCCTTTAGGACGACTTGCTGACTGTAGGGCGACTTGACTTATTTGCTTCGGATGGCTTCTTTTGATGGTGCCAATGCTTGGAGGAGACTGGACTTTGCTTGGAGGTATATTCTTTGACTCTAATACATAAGTATACATAATGTAACATGCCCTTAAGGTCTTCAACATTTCTTTTGACTCTTTGACTACCTATAGCACTTTAACATGTGCTAGACCTATTTTCAATGAGCAAGAAACTCATTGACAAATATGATAAAAATTATATTTCTTTTCTTGAATAAATACAAATATCAAAAGTACATTTATGAAGACCAAACCTAGTTACATTTCCTTCAACACTCCCTCTTAACTAGGGAGGTATTCATACAACATTACAAGGTGTTTGGCTATTTTTCAATCTTGAAGAATTCACATAAGAGAAACCAGATTAGCAATCCATCTATTATAGCATCATAGAAACCAACATTGTTTCCACAGCAAGGCCTTGACTGACAACTCTATCTCTCAATAGATCAGAGCACAATGTTGGCGAGACCAATGACTTATAGACACCTTAGTCATTGTCTCTCAAGGCACATACCCACCCGGGTGTTCACTGAGTATGACCTTCTAGGACTATTCTTATCTTGGGTTCCCAGCCCTCAAAGAATATCGGTCCTCTTGCCTACTCTTGTCTTGGATACCCTACACATCCTCAAAGAGTATCAAATGCCAAATGATTACCCAATCCTCCCATTCTTTCTTCCCAAGTGAAGACAAAAATGTTGGGTCTATCACTTCCTCTCAATTGAGGAAGACATGCCCAAAGTATCCTCTGACAAGGTACTTGTCCAAGTTCCTTTGTAATTGGGAACTTGTTATAACTCCCTCTTAGCTAGGGGCTTGTCCATTCATCAGCAACTTCTTCTTCGTGGGTCCTCCAACTACTTGATCTCCTTCCTTCTTTCGATGTCACGAAGTCTTTGTTCAAACCTTCTTCTTGGTAGAGCACCATCCACTGATCACTTTCCTTCCTGATTTGTCATGTCATTGCTTCCTTCGTGGAAAGTAGCCTTCTTGACATATATCAGGTACTCTTGTCATCTGGCTACTCCTTTGTCATTTGTCCATGCTTCGGAATACTCTTCTCATAGATGCTTCATTGTACATGCTTGTTTACATGCTTCTATCTAGTAGCCCTTCATGACTTCATCATGATATTGCTTCAACATTAAATGGTGCTTTTGCTAGATGGCTTCTTCATCATGACATCTTCATAGAGTAGAATCAGTTATCTGCACCTTTCATATCTCCAAGGCCTACATAGGTGTCAAGGGTACCTTGATCTTCTTCCTTCCTTTATTAGAGTTGTCATGCCTTCTTTTGGGAGAGGTCTTCAATGAATTTTATCAGATAGTGATTCTTTGTGATCATGGAGTTTTCACATGCTTGATCTCTTTCTTCATTTGCTTCTTCTTGGATAGATTAGTCAACCACCTTATGCTCCTTGTGGGAGCACTTCTTCATTGCTTGCTTCTATCTTATACTCCTTATGTAAGTATTTCTTTTTGTTGACCTTCATTGCATTGTAATACATGTCTTCGAGCATGTCATTGGTGAAAGATATCCTTTCATACTTCTTCATGTAATAGAACTATTCCTATGACTCAATAATATACATATGAAAACATGACGAAACTTTGATGCATACATACCTCATCTTGATTCTCCTTTGATCATCTTAACTTCAATTGATTGTCCATGGTGTGGCCCTTCTCACTTCATCTTAGCTTGCCTGCATATCATCCTTTTTCTTGAATCCCATGAATGGGACTCCCAATGAGACATCTGCTTTTGTTTATGAATCTTCTTTTGAAGATTCCATCAGAGGATCTTGAAGACCCTTACCCTGCAAATGTTTCTTTCTTTTTGATGATGGAGGTCTTCTAAGATTCTTAATCATGATCAATTTTCTTTCATTGTGGATGAGGTCCTATACTAGGTATGCTCCTACATGAATATCTTGAGCTATATCTACCATGCTCCTATATTCTAGAAGATATTTCTAACCATGCATTTTGTTCTATTTATAAATGCTCCTTCTACATGAGTATTTTGAACTCTATGTACATCATGCTTCTAGATTCTAGAAGATGTTTCTAGCCATGCAATTTTATTCTATTCCTACATGCTCCTATACTACTCAAGACTTTGAAAGAAGACTTTAAGTAAAGAAGTAGACTTAGTCATAGTAGAGATGTGAAGGATCTTCCTTCTTTTGCTTCTTTTCTTCTTCTTTCACCTCTTGAGTCATTTGAGCTTCTTCCCTTCTTCTTTTGTTGTTGTTGTCCTTCTTATGTTTTGGACAATTCCTTCTGGAGTGTCCATATTCTTAGCATCCAAAACATTGGATTTTGGACATATCTCTATTTTTTGTTCTTCGTGCACCAAATTTGCCAAATTTTCCCTTTCTTTTGGCCATGGTAGCCAATGCTTGCTCCTTTGATCCCACATCTTGCTTTGCTTTGAGTCTTGTTTCCTCTATCTTGCATAGAGACCACATTTCACTTAGGGTGGCTTCCTTCTTGGCATATATGCTTGATGTGAAGTTGCCCCAATCCTCAGGTAGAGCATTGAGTACTACAGTTGTCCTTTCTCTATCAGACATGACTTCTCCTAGCTCTTGAAGTTGATCCCTCATCTTAGAGATCTTCATGAAGTAGGGAGCTATTCCTTCCTTTGATATCTTCATTTTGTACAATTCATTTCGTAGAGATATCACTTCTCCAGCTGTGGTTACTGAGAATATCTCTACTAGTTTATCATAGATTTCTTTTGATGTTTCAAGTTTGGAGACATAAGGAATGAGAGAGTCCTTGATAGATTCTATTAGAATCCTTTGAGCTCTTGTCTCATCCTTATTGTACTTGGTTAAGGCTTGAGTTTGTTCCTTAGCAGGGATAGTGATATTCCCTTTGATGTGTTCTAGAAGTTCATTCTCCTTGAGAAGTAAATCGGTCTTCTTCTTCCATGAAAGAAAGTTATTGGTACCTACCAATTTGTTGTTTTCCTTGCAAAAAGACATTGATGTATATTCAGAAGGGAGCATATACTTACTTGATAGATTTTGAGATGTAGTGGACTTGCTTTCTCCTTGAAGACTTGATGGCTTGCCTTCCTTAGATCTTGATATTCTTCAAGTTGCATTTTGCCAAGTGGGGCTTGCTTGATGACTTGTAGCTTGATGTAGGTCCTTCTTTGATAGTTCTTCTTGTAAGTGCCTTTAAGTAAGGCTCTTTATCTTGCTTTGTAGTCTTCCTTGACGAGTGATGGATGGTAGACCTTCTTGGCTTGATGCTTCAACTTCGTAGATGTCCTTCCTTGATGAGTGTTCTTGAGATGCCCTTTCTTTCATGTGTCACCTTAGCTCTGAAACCATGTTGAAGAATCTAGGGCATCATAGTTAAGATAGGATTCTTCTAGCTCTGATAACAATTTGTGAAGCACTTTTACTTTTTCTTGTTATCTTGATCTTCTTCTTCTTATTAGTGTATGTTCTTTTACTTCATCAAACTGCTACCAAAAACATAAGAACAAGAACACAAGATGTTGGCTCTCTGCCAGGGCCAAAAACTCTCCTCTTGAGAGGAAAACCCTTTGGTAAGTTTCTCTTATTGAAGCTTCTATTGATAAATGCCAAACCCTAGACCCTTGACAAGAAGATCCTCCAAGCACAAGTCAAGCCCTTTCAAGATTACTTCCTCTTGCAACACTTCGTCCGCCTCCTTCCAGCACTTTGTCTTTCTTCCTTCGGCACTTCTTTCGGCAACTGTAGAGATCTTAGATTGTACGCTCTAGAATGATCCTTGACCTTTTCTTCCTTTGCTTGAGATGGAGCCTTTCTATCTTAAGAAGATGACCTTGTTGCCTCCCAACCAAGCCTTCTTCTCTTTCACAAATATTGCAGACTTAGAACAACAGTAATGCAGCCCTAGTTCTTCGCCCGTGTGAGCGAATACCCTCACAAGAACTATGTTAGACTTCTCCTTCTCCCTTCGCTTGTATAGCCTTCTTCCTCGCTTGAGTGAGAGGCCTTATAGGCCTAATTATCTAGCCCAGCCAACGAGATTATATGACTGTAATAGTAGTTCTGTAATGACCACAGGAAGAGGCTCCTTTCTTCGCACGTGTGACTGTAATAGGCTTTAAGGCAGCCCTATTACACTTTGGTCTTCTTCCTCCTTTCTTCGCTGCCCTTGGAGACTCTTCTTTAGTCCTTCAATTACCTTTGCTGCCCTTTATCTTGCCTTCTACCTTCGTTGATTTCAGAGATGAATGAGCTTGACATTTGGAGGAGTGGACAGCCTCTATATATAGAGGTTTGTCCCTCCTTTAGGCTGACTTGACTTATTTGCTTTGGATGGCTTCTTTTGATGGTGCCAATGCTTGGAGGAGACTTGAATTTGCTTGGAGGTATATTCTTTGACTCTAATACATAAGTATACATAGTGTAACATGCCCTTAAGCTCTTCAACATTTCTTTTGACTCTTTAACTCACCTATAGCACTTTAACATGTGCTAGACCTATTTTCAATGAGCAAGAAACTCATTGACAAATATGATAAAAATAATATTTCTTTTCTTGAATAAATACAAATATCAAAAGTACATTTATGAAGACCAAACCTAGTTACATTTCCTTCAATAGCAGTCTCTCAAATACTCATGGAACAGTACAAATAATCTGGCTGAAGAGGTAGATCTGACTTATCACATCAACTATTGTATGTAACTAGGATACAAGAAAGTTATTTTTGAAGCTGACTCTAAAGTATTCATTGACTGATTCAACAGAAAGAGCTGAGACACCCCCTAGAAAATTTGCGGCCAGATGACATGGATCATGAACACCATAGTGAATTGTACATGTCAAAAGGAAATCCAACTAGCTAGCAGATTGGCTAGCTAACAGGACCACATCCAAAAGGAAGACAATTTTAGGCCTTTTAACACTCCCACACAAATGGAGAATGATAGAAAGAACAAAACTTTGGAGTAATCCCAAAGTCCTAGTGCTCATGGAAGCCTACTCTAAAGAATAGAGCAATATTACCAGGGAGGTCTCAAAAGGTCACTCCCTCTCATTAATCCTCCATAGATTGAAGTCACTTTCCCAACTTATCCCCTCACTTCTGTATAGATTTGGAAGGACATTTTCCCACCTGGCAAAAAGGTACAGATGCTGGCCTCCTCCCACGTAACAGAGGCCAAGTAGCTACAAATCTCTTCCTTTAATGGCAGAGATTGACAATTACCACCACCTTTGCTATCTCTGCTTCCCCAGAATCTTCAGTGCAGTGGGGGAGAGAACACCCAAGAACTCAAGCTCATACTCTGGGAGAGAACAAACCCAGAATCCTTTCAATACTCGAGAGTGATCCAACAACTTCATGGCCTAGAAAGGCCATCAAGTCCATTTGCCTAATCCTGGACATTGTTCTTGTAGCCAAAGCAGGTTTCAAATGAGAATTCTGGATTGCCTTTGTCAATTTAAAATCTACATCAGAGAAAGGAGCAACACGACAGCTCTGAATCAGGAAGTCTTGAGGATAGAGTACTTAATTCTCTAAGCCATCTACACAAAGCAATCAAGAGCCTGGATATACCTTACTCATGGAGCCTGGATATAATTACTCATGGCAGGTTTAACTTGCGAGTACTCATGGGTCTATCTAAAAGAAAGGGTATCTGATAACCATCCTAGAACGTTTACAACCATGGGAACGGGCCTCTGTAGGGATTCTTACTGTTTATATTACCGTTTTTTAACTCACTTGAATACACAGCCTTTATGGAATGCTATTTTACACTTGGCCTTTTCAAAACAGTTTCTGAACTACAGAACCAAGTTGAGAACTTGGGAGAAGATTTTGCGAATGAACTCTAGGAAAGGGGAATCGAAATTCGTCCTCACAAGAAATTCCTGAGAAAATCTGAGTGGCATTGATTTCCATTTAGTGTAAAATAAAACACATTAGATGTTAAGTCAGGCATTGAGGAAGGCAATAAAAGTGTGACATAAAAGTTAAGTCAGGCATTGAGGAAAGCAATGAAAGTGTGACAAAATCATGGCTGACCAATTCAACAAGTGCATATCGAATGGTCCCCATTAGTTGAAAAGTGGCCAGAACCAGTCACCCCCACTCCCTTCACAAGTATATTAAAACATAGAAAAATAAAAAAAAAATAAAAAAAATAAAAAAATTCAGTTGCAGATGACTACCCATTAAACAATATATTGGAGAACCAAAATGCAAGGAGTCGATTACAATGCTTAAGACGGACCCCCTTTTCAATTTATTTCTCACAGTTTCTCATGGTGCTAAGTTATATCATTTCGAATAAATCAGATAGTATTTTTTTGTTTGTTGTGGCATAGCCATGAGACTAACGTATATGCATGTGTGTGGGGCCAAAAATACACATGAGACAATGTGCACAAGCAAGCATACCTTCATTACTGAGAAGACCTTAACAAGCTGATCCTTCAACATAGCTGACATTTCTATATCCAGCCTCCCAGCATCAAATTGGTTAACTCTTGATATAGAAATTGGTAAAAAGGGCGTCTGCAAATAAAAATCTAATTAAAAAATCTCCAAAAAAAAAATTCCAATGAAGGCAACCAGAAATTCGAACATCCCAAACAGACTCGCAAATCCCAACGACCTGACCCTTAAACCCTGAGCCATGGGGTTTTCAAAATTTCAACAAACCCAAATGATGCCCAAGTCATTTACACCCTAAACCCTAAGATTTTCCCCAACAAGAGGAAAAAATGGCATTGTCCCAAACATTTACTAAAATATAATCCAGAAACCTGTGATGAACTCTTCAGCTGCTGCCATTCTGGTGCAACCCTGAGGTAAGCCTGCTGCCACGCATCGCGCGGAGGGGGATTGGTGTCCTGCAATGATGAAGATGGCGATGCCCGAGCATCCTCCATTGCTGATGGCACGCTGTATCTCCCACGGGTTTTGAAATTTTTCAGGGTTTTATCAATATACCTGTATACATAGTTCCACATGTACTCATTTTAACTATATATGGGCTGTGGTAACGTGATAGATAATTGTAGAATATGTATGACTTATCGATTGCGACGTTTCGCTCGATGAGATTCTTTATGAGGTCCCCATGGTGAGTTTCATATTGTAAATTTTTGTGTTTTCAGAAATCTCCGTCACTTTTTTGCTCAAAATATGTGTCAATGTAAATATGGGAGAAATATGTGTCAATGTCTATGAAAAATGGTTAAATTTACTTGTGAATCAATAAGAACAAATCGCTGTTACCGGGCAGGGTGAGTAATAATGCCACTCACTTCAATTTGAGGCATGGTGTTTATTATTTATTTTTAAATTAATTTGAGATATTTATTAGCATTTGCACCTTATGTTGTAAAGGATACGCCGTAAGGTATAGAGTGGTGAAGAATAGATGTATAGAGTGGGGAAGAATAGCATAGAGTGGGGAATAATAGGGACATGTTCAAATGAAGATGGATACCTTTGATCCCGATTCCTGTCAATATAACAAAATGCATGCCTACCGATCGTCGGGTATTACAAAGTCAAACAATGAGGTTTTACCTCATACCGTGAATTTCTGGACATTGTTGAAAGCAAGGGTGGATGATAATGAGTTACAATTGCAATAGTTAGTTATGTGTATTCTGGAAATGGATATTTTGTAAATAATAATTGTTTGTGAAAGAATAGCGACATGTGAATGGACATTGTTGAAAGAAAGGGTGGATGATAATGAGTTATAGTTGAAAGTATTAGTTATGTGTATTTTGAATATGGATATTTTGTAAATAATAGTAGTGTGTGGAAAAATAGCAACATGTGAATGGACATTGTTGAAAGCTAGGGTGGATGATAATGAGTTATACCTGAAATGATTAGTTATGTGTATTCGAATATGGCTATTTGGTAAATAATAGTAATGTCATGTAGAGGTTATCCATTATCCATGTAGTTGTTTTTGTTTATGTGAACATGTTTTTGTACATTATTTTAAAGGTGTTTTTTTTTTTTTTTTTTGCCCGACAAGATTTAATTTTTCCATATCCTACCTATTTATGGTGTTATTAGAAAATACTATTATATTGTAATGGAAGAGGTGAAAGAAACGATACGACATTGTGAACAACATCATGGTCGTCGTTCCATATTTGAAAATGCATGAAAATTTGTTGGAGCCATCATGATTAAAATGTTATAGAATGTTTAAGGTTTAGGGGTTTAAAATGTTACAAAACACTTGCTAAATTGTAATAAAATGCTTAGGGTTTAGGGTTTATAACAATCTAGTAAATTATTTAAATAAACACTTCAAAAAAAAGTTACAAACGCTTGTTAAAATGTTATAAAATACTTAGGGTTAAAATGACGCAAGCATAAAAGTTCAATGCAGTACTGCAAGCCTCCTGGTCTGGTTGAACTCATTCTGTCAATTTGTGATTCTTATATAACATATAGTCTTTAAGGAAGCAACCAAGAAAACTTTAGTACAGTCCCATAAGCCTCCTGCTTTAGTTGACATTCCATTCATTTACATTCCAAGGAAAATTGTAAAGTTATAACTAAAATTGTAAGTTGTTTTGGATGGCCTAAGACTTGACATATCAAATCAGCAAAGGTAATTACTAAAATTCAGGTTATAAAGTCCCAAAGCCGTTGGCATTGCTCCACTATGAAAATTATTGATCTTAGTGAAACCGCATATTTATGATACAAAGTAAGTGTAGATACAATATGATCTTTGGATGATAAGCCTTCACCTAAAGGCTAAAGTGTCAACACATCCTTAGCCTCAGATACCTCTAAATAGAATGGACACAATAAGCTTTAGAACATGACATTCACTAAACTCATACTTTGAAACCAATTTCAAAGTATTCTCAGTTATTAACTTGCATATCTACAAGCATACAATGCAACAGGGTAAGTATAAATAGGGCAGGCCACAACAGAAAAGGTTTGAAGCTGATGTAGCTTCTCCTGGTTACAGAGCCTCTCTTCACTTTGTCCGTTGTATGATAAGTACATCTAGAAAAGCTAGAAGTTGAATAGTTCTGCTGGCACATCCTGGCACCCCAAGATGATGCTTGACCCGCATCTCTAACATTAGCTATCTGCTTTAAATTGTATAGCTGGTCTTCCCATCTTGATCTCCATTCTTCTTTTGCAAGTTCCTTTCAGAGGACAAGTAAAATAGTCAAAACAAAATAGCAAGCATTGTATGTGTCAGCCACACATTTATCATGCTAAAGCAACCCCTGGTTAGCACATTATACGAGTCATGGATCACAACACAATACCAAATGACACCCACATCATGACATGCATAAAAAAGAGGTGAATGAAGTTTTCCAGTCATTGTTTATAATACAAACCTAACATAAGATAGTTCCAGATTTTGAGATCCAAAGATACACAAATTCAACATCAAACTAAGCCTCACCAAACAAATATTTCAAATGCAATCCAGCATACCATTACATTTCCTCGAAGAGCTATTTAATCCTAATCCACATCCGAAACCATTAACAACTCACAACCAGTGCAACATAAATGTCTGCCAAATCATGGAAATACATGTAAACAAAGAAAACTACTATGCTAGGCATACTAAGCAACCTGGAGTGCTTTGATTTTTGTTCACCTTAAAACTGTTATCAGTGTGACGAAGTGTATTCAAAACAATAGAATGAACATGTTTGGACAATACAAATTGTGTCTATTTCCATACAGATCAAACTCTATGAAATTGACACAAGCAGTCACAAATGCTTAGCTAAACAGAATGCAGTCTTCACCAATTAAAAACCAATGTAGCTATAGACCCCAAAATTGGCTCCCCTGAAATAGAGATTTCCACTAAATATCATTATGAAGGGCTGCAGGCCCACAAAAAAACCATCTACAGCACTAATATGATTTCACTTACTGACAATCCAAGCCTGATATAATTACAAACTAAGAATTTGTTATCATATTAAAACCTATCACACATGTGAGATCTATAGTTCCTTGAATTCAAATGATCAAGCACGCTCACCATCTTCAGTTTACAAGGGCCTCTTCCTATATGTCGGATGATAAGGAAAAACAAGTCAATATTAAAATTGTTGTTTCTTCATGGAATAAATTTCCCAATTGGAAAATGTCGATCAACTCTAGGAAAATCAATCTATTTTTCACCCACTGCCATATGGAATCAATAATCAAATCCCCCATCTTTTCAACCTTCTCTATGAAATTAGATGCATCTTGAAAAATATAGCTAATATTTGCATCATCAACATTATACATCCCAATTTTTTTATACTAAAAAAGGTCTCGATATTGTGCTTCTGATTGACTAAATTGATTAGCACAAAAGCATAGAACATGAGTGACATCCAAAAACTGTAATGTAGTTATAGACCTTGAAGCCAAAGATCCACCAATAAAAAATATTCTGTAACATGTGATGGCCGCTCTGAGCCGACAGCCTAAGAGAGCAAAGCCATCTTTTCCAAAATGTGTTCACTATCAAGCTTTGAAATCTTGTTCAAATATTTCAATTTAACTGTCAGGGATATACTGTGACATGAATCACTATTTCCTTTTGGATATTTTCCATGATAGTTGTCCTGGAAAAATGGTGACATTTCTAAGTTATCCTTATAAGGTGATTTTGAGAATGGATACTGAGAAAGTCCTGTAAACCTATACCACTAGTATATGCAAGATCTTGTGGTTTTGTGGTTTCCCCATTTTCAAGCATTCTTTACCTACAACATTTAACTGGAAAGAAAATAATTGAAATGATGAGTGCAAGTGACCTAATTTAGTGGCCCTGGAATCTTCTTTCTCGTCATCCCCTGGAAGATATTTTCTTAGAAATTTATTTATCAAAACATCCAATTTATGGTGAAGTTCGAATATGAATGGTTGCAACTTCATCATTTCTCTTGATCCTCCACGAAAGCTAGCTTGAACTCATGCACAAATTTGTTTTGGTCAATATCTCCATAGATAAATTGATCCATTGATCCAATTGTTGTTTCTAAAATGTAACAACCAAGCTTTTCCCCTGATATCTCATGTAACAAATTTGAAGCAATTTCTGGACTATTTAGAAAAAGTTCGACTAGTCTTGGATGCTGTGAAATATCAAACGATATTTTTCCAGTGGAAGGATGTCCTGGAACCCCTGATTAAATTGCCACAATATGAAAATCACTATCATGTGTATTTTTGTCTTCAATGGTAAGGAAAATTCCTTCAAAAGTAGTCTCAGTCACATTATAGAATTCATCCACACGAACCTTATCATATCATGCCTTTAAAGCATTGATCCATCTCTAGTCTGAAATACAATTGATATTCCAAGGACAAAAATTCCAAAGCATTTACCATAGAATATTAACTTTGGTTCCTTGTGTTCCAAACTTTTATTTGAATTTATTTAAGGATTTTTCCTTTCTTGAATCATGGAGTCTCTCTCCATGTCCTTTTGGATGCCCATTCACGATAATATCAATTGACTCATCTTGAGGTGAACCAAACTCACCACAGGAGATAGCCTGAAGATTTGTTGCATTTGATCCATTAATTACTGTCTCTTGGGTAGAATGAAGGTATTTTCCAGTAATTTCATGTTAACTGCTGCCTAATAGCCCCGTACATTTTCTTTAAAGTAAAAGAAAAAATGAAGTCCCGTCAATGACAAAAATTCGACAACAGTGTTTTGTAACATAGTGTGGCATGCTGTTAGACGATGCTTAACAATATCAATTCCAATCAGTGTCCCAGACCTCCTCAAAATTTCAGCGAGCATACAGATTTCAACACTTGTGCCATCAAATCTAGGAAGTGCCCTATCTGTGATTTCATTAGGTCCCATGAATAACCTGACAAAATTGTGACAGTGTGTCCCTCAAAGAGGTATTCCAAATCATTTCCCAACATCAACATTGTTGATTGCATCAAATCCTTCTAGGTAACAATATTTTGATGCATTGATCACTCCAACAGGGCCTTGAACATGGTGGAGTCCAGAAAAAAAGCTTAGAATTCCGAAGCAACACACCTATGCCTTACGGCATATGTAGAAACCAATGATGCATAATTGATCAAATTCACAAATGGTGTTTCCAATAATTGTAAAACTGCAATTGAGCCATCGACTCTCCGAAGGGGTATCTTAGGAAAAACAATGGAACTCTATAGTATTGCATATATCTCAATGTCTAAACAATTAGGTTCTCACGGATAACTAAAGAATTTGTCCTCACATGTGGGAAAGAATGTGCGTAGGAGATCAATTTCCTCCTCTTTAAATTTGAAAATTGCAACGAGACGTATATGCTCTTCTAATCCAACAAAGACAGTGTACTCCCCACCTAGGCGCACTCCATTGGGGTGGGCTTTGAATATCTAGTTGAAAGCCTGACAAATCTCTAGTTGTCTTCCAACATATATAAAAATCAGCTTTCTGAGGTGACTTGATTCTAGTATGATTTCAACAATTGTTTTGTTGATAAGTGACTGAAGGCGTGGGATGCATGACTTAATTACAGTTTCAAGATGCTTCCATTTCAAGTCATTTTGAAAAACAACCTTGTTGATAGTGTGTAACATGTTGCAATTGATTATATCCCATAGTTCGACAATATTTCCAACTGGAGCAAGATGTAGAGTGTTTTTTATTCTTCTGCCATAAGCTCTTTGGAAAGATGTCTCATGGTGGAAAAGAGAACCCATTTACCCAATTCTTCACCATCCTCTTCACTGGTAATCTTTGTTATGTCAAATAATTCTTCCAAAATCTCACAGATATTTCCAACACTTTTGTCATGTTTTAGATCAATTGCACCTTGGTCTATTCTTTTTTCACTCATATATTTTCTTCTTATACTCAACTTGATTGTAGGAAATGGTGTTCATGCATCCGTAGAGACACTTTGTAGAGAATCAGACACAAGCCCTGCATGATTGTTTTTCAAAGCAATGCTAACATGTTCATTTTGCCGACTAATTTCTTTTTTCCATAACTTACTCATTAGATGGAATGGATTAGAACATTAATAAAGTCTTTTTAGAGATTATCCTTCTCACTCATCTACAAAGAGAGAAAGTGTGTGGAAAATCTCCTATCTAAGGATGGACATTGTGGATTATTGCGTATGATTAATTACTCTGCTTTTGATAATGAAACATTTCAAAGATCAGAAGTATAAAAATCTAAAGGATCTTCGTAGACAATTTCTATAAACAACTGTTTGATATTGTTGATACTTAAAAATATTATTTTCTCTTTTTGTGAAGAAAACTTTTAGATATTTTAAATAGGATCAACCAAGGTAAGATATATTAGGAAGATCGATTAAGATGGAAAGGTAGATCTTTTGAATTTATATATTATTTATATGTAATGATGAAATAAGATATAATTTTAAGGGGCATAATAAAGGGATCAAAGATGTATGGGGATGACATAAAAAAATATTGAATATGTAACTAATTTTTGATAATGAAAATATGTGGGTTTTTTCTTATTGGAAAAAAAAAAGATGCACTCAGCAGCTCTAAAACCTATGAATCAGCAATGTAGTTCACAAATCAACCCTATAAATTCAATAAACAACACATTGCACTAATGGGGTGTTGGATTCTAGGTGTGGTTTCAGCAAAACAGATTTATCAGTAGTCATATAGGCCACATTTATCTCTCGGCTTGTGTTCTTGTGGAGACTACTGGTAATATTGAGTGAAGAGGATTAAGAATCACTGGAAAGAAAAAAATTGAAATGATGAGTGCATGTGACCTAATTTAGTGGCCCTAGAATCTTCTTTCTTGTCATCCCCTGGAAGATATTTTCTTAGAAATGTATTTATCAAAACATCCAATTTATGGTGAAGTTTGAATATGAATGGTTGCAACTTCATCATTTCTCTTAATCCTCCACGAAAGCTGGCTTGAACTCATGCACAAATTTGTTTTGGTCAATATCTCCAGAGATAAATTGATCCATTGATCCAATTGTTGTTTCTGAAATGTAACAACCAAGCTTTTCCCATGATATCTCATGTAACACATCTGAAGCAATTTTTGGACTATTTAGAAAAAGCTCGACTAGTCTTGGATGTTGTGAAATATCAAACGATATTTTTCCAGTGGAAGGATGTCTTGGAACCCCTGATTAAATTGCCACAATATGAAAATCACTATCATGTGTATTTCTGTCTTCAATGGTAAGGAAAATTCCTTCAAAAGTAGTCTCAGTCGCATTGTAGAGTGCATCCACACGAACCTTATCATGTCATGCCTTTAAAGCCTTGATCCATCTCCAGTCTGAAATACAATTGATATTCCAAGGACAAAAATTCCAAAGCATTTACCATAGAATATTAACTTTGGTTCCTTGTGTTCCACTTTTATTTGAATTTATTTAAAGATTTTTCCTTTTTCACCCTCCTAGATAGTAAATTGGATTTTTTTTTAATTAGATAATAATGGTTGAGAATTGGATTTTTTTCAATTAAATAAATAAATGTATATATATTCTTGTTAGACAACTAGTTTTTTTTCCATATTGAATTTAATTTGAATTTGACCTGAAACTCACTTTGACTTCATAATTATGAAATACTTCATAATTATGAAATAAAACAAAGTGTCTCGTTCAAACCCAAACTCCTACCTACCTATAAAATAAAGCATAATGTCTTCTCCATCTAGCATGCACTATCGTGGGAGTCCAATGGTCATCACAGTTACTTAATTTACTTAATTTTGTAAAGGTCTTATTTTCAAGTAGTTGAATATGAAAATTTAAGGTAGCACTATGTTTTAAAGTTTTGATAATTAAACAAAATTGTAATATCATTAAATTTCTTCATAAATATATGAGATATATGACTTCGGAATAATTGGTGAAATTTTGAACAAATATTAAAAATAAGAAAATGAAGTTGTTTATATAAACCATTTAGACTATCCAATTTTATCTATTTTTTATATAGTTTTATTAAAAATAAATAAAAAAACATCACACACTTTTCACAACCCAACTTCAATTAAAGAAGTGAGCCTCTAAGTGTATCCTATATTCATGAATATTTTATTTTTGTTATTTTATTTTATTTTATTCAATTAAAGAAGTGAGCCTCTAAGTGTATCCTATATTCATGAATATCTTATTTTTGTTATTTTATTTTATTTTATTTTTATTTTTTTAATAAAAAGAAATTATTGCATTACAATTTTGACATCCCAGTATTAGAGTACATAACTTGTAAAGAAATGATGGTGTATGCATTTGCATTTTCCATTAAATTGTCCAATTACAAGCTATAATATCTAGCCACACGGTAAAGTGATCTATTCTAACTTGTAGCCACACAGGAAAGTGAACTATTCTAACTTGTAGCTACGTGGGAAAGTGAACTATTCTAACTTGTAAAGAAGAAATGATGTCGCATGTGTTTGCATTTTCCATTAAATTGTCCAATTACAAGCTACTATATCTAACCACCTGGGAAAATGAACTTGCAAATATATAATAGATTATACTAATTCAAAGAGAAAAGCGAGCGATCTTATGGATACATACTTGATTAACCAGATGCACTTCACTCTCAGAATTCCTCGCTTTTGAGAAGAAGGCCCCTCATGCTTTTTATTTTCGATTCAATCGTGTATAAACCGAATAGAGGTACAACTGTAAATTGTTCAGAGGCACCAAAGAGAACATTGAACGTCTAGCTATTATGCCTGATGAGAGAGGAAGATGGAAACCCGTTAGAAATTTACGCAGCAGAATAAAATCAAAGACGACAGAGCTCACCCAAACCAAGAATGGAGAATAAAAAATGAGCCCTAAACAACTTTCAAATAAAGAACATGCCATTTTCCAATTTGCTTTGTTTCTTTTGAACTCCTGTAACTAGACGCAAGTTGATTTGAAGTTCCCATCATCCCAAGCTCGACCTGGTAATCTCATAAGCAAGGAAGCAGGCGACATTGGCAGGAACACTTCTGGCCATGGCTTTGACCAAGCCTTTTAGACAAGCCTTTAAGCCCTTCTAAAGCAACAAGTTTCTTGATGACATTAATTGTACCAACATACTTTGGATGGTGAAATTCATCAATCTGAATGACACTCTTCAACTCTTCAAAGCATCAGTTGGATATACAAGTGTCCAGCTAGAAGCGCCAGAAATCCCACCAGAAACAAGCAGGGTACCCATGCCCAATTGAGATGCATCATGTCGTCATGCCATGAACGGCTTTAGAGCCTTATACACGCCATATGCAATGCCATTTACAGATACATCCCTTAATAAAGTAGGATAAAGCCCTTAAACAATTCTCTGGCTCCTTCGGATCTTAAGACATGCTTAGCTACATCAACTAGGCCATTGTGTTTAATAGAAGCTGTCACTCTTGTTACCCCTAAAGTTGCAACTGAAGCAGTAGCCAAAGCACTCTGAGCTTGCAATCTACATCTGATAAGCTTAGTTGGGTAAGTCAAGAAAGATAAGCAATCCCTGCCCCTTCTCCACACACCACCTGCTGCCCTACAGTGGCAAACCAGGCTCAACCCTAAATAGGGCTTCCATCTGACCTCTTGCACTAAACACAACTGCATTGCAAGCTGCGACAGTGGACAAAGGGGCTCCCATTCCTTTGTACATCCCTGTGAGGCCTTCTTTGGCAATGGTCTGCTTGACAACATCCATTGCACCGACATAGCGAAGATGCTGGCCAGGAAGAAGCAATGGTTGACTCTGGGGCTTCACCTCAATTGTGTCAAAGGGATGCCCAGATATCAGTTGTGTTGTTCCCCCAACAGTGCTAGAAATTAGATCCTTTGCTACAACGATTACCATAATTGGAAGTGACTAATCCTAAAACCTAATATCTACAACACACGGCTTTACTTTATGTGGAACTCTATCTGACATTTAATATCGATAAAATCCAGCCTTTTATTTAGTTTTCAATAAACGGAAGTATTCTAAATGCAGAAAGCTTCCTTAAAATGGGTGTTCAAGGTCACTCAAATTGTACATAGAACCTTAAAATGGGTGTTCAAGTCCACTCAAATTGTACAAAGAAGGTGGATGAATTGCTCACCTGATCAACATGCCTTGTCCAACAGTAAAAACAACTTAATGTAACCTAGCGGAAAACCTACAAGCGTAACCCTGCATGAGATGGACCAAGATTCAATAACTTGGAAGCAGCAGAACTTGGAAGTCAGTTGTTGCTTGGGGCGCTCATCCTCGATAGCATTTGCGGCAGATAAAGTTGAGCTTAGAAGGAGTTGAGTACCCACCTGTACAAATATCAAATCCATTAAAAACCCATATTAAGCTTAGAGGAATTAGAGGTTAGCAAATCGGAAAGGGCATTGAATTATGCCAGAGGACAACTTTCTCACCTGTGGTGGCTTGGAAACACAAGGCTTGACCTGCCATAACAGGCAAAATATTAGTTACCGTAAGTAGGCACAATGGCCCTCTGTACATGTATAGAAATGGAAAGAAAAACCATTAGAAAGAACAAAAAAATATATATATACTTGCTCCTTAGTATTATTTTCGAATGCAGATAAGACAATACTTCTTTGGACATTTGGAACAATAGACCACTCTGCCTTTGTCATTTCTTTTACAGTGATGGAAATTCGTATTCACAGTGTTCTGTGATGTTGCCTTCATTTTATTCCCCTATGCTGGAATATTGTGATGTTGCCTTCATTTTATTCTCCTATGCTGGAATATACTATCCACCCCCATCTGCATTTTTCTGACAAAATTCTTGGTATTCTTAACCTTGAAAACATCAGGAGTTGGGGTAATATTTAACCCCTCATTGCTTAAATTCAGTGGCGCAGGTCATTTAGGCTCTGTGTTCGAAACCGATGCACTGTACTCCAAAAAGCCATTGGTTGCTTCCTTATTGTGATCCTCGTCAATTAACATCATCTTCGTTACCCGCATTCATTAATTTCAAAACCCCAAATTCTGCCCCAATTTCTTCCTGCTCCTCTTTGACCTTGCGTTTCCGCCCTCTCTTCTTCACACCACCATCAATGCCCTCATGTAACACAGTCCGGGGCTTCCTGCCCCGCTTCTTACCCTGGCCTCTGGTGCTCGCAGTGGCCTTGGACTCTTGTTGCTACTGCATTTGATGTTTCTCGCATTCCGACATTGGTACATTAGTGGGTTTAAGCACTGCAATTCGACAGGCCACGGCGCGGGGCTTCCTGCCCCACTTTCTGCCTTGGCATCTGGAGCTCCCAGTGGCCTTGGGTTGCTGCTGCAACAATTTTCTCGCAATCCCCAGTCCTCGGCATGCCCCGCTTCCTACCCTGGCCTCTGATGCTCGCAGTGGCCTTGGACTGTTGTTGTTGCTGAAATTGATGTCTCTGGCATTCTGACATTGGTGGTTTGAAGCTCTGCAACACCACAGCCCTGGGCCTGCTCCCATTGACCTTAGGCCGCTAGCGCCACATTGCTCTGAGCTCCTTTCGCTGCAATTCTCTCCTTGTGAGCATTCTAGTGTCGTCATTGTTCATCGCCATAACCTCCATGAAGAATTCAAACGGACTCTACCTGGAACTCCTGCGTAAAAAGCGCACAGATGTGGAGCGGAGAGCATTGTTCATTGCCATAAACTCCACTAAGAATTCAAATGGACTCTACCTGTAACTCCTCCGTAAAAAGCGCACAGATGTCGAGCGGAGTTTTTTTAAGGGTATTTTAATGTTTTAAAACATTTTTTATTAAATTAGACGGCTGATTTTTGTTCAATCGTCTAACAAAAGATCTAACGGCTACGATTAGGACAGAAGGGCATTTGGGGGAGTTCATTTCAGATGGAAACGCCTTACAACGTATATATATATATAATAAGTTTTTATTTAATATAATAATAAAAATTTTATAAAATAAAAAATATTAAACATAAATTTTAAGAATGATTTATCAACTCCTTCACACTATGTCCCTCGGTTTTGTGCAAATGACTGATAATTCAAATATATTTGCATCCACATTCAAATATATTCAGTATTATATATTTTGTATTATGCTTACATATTTTATTTTATTTTTGTTTTTTTAGAGTAAATTTATTTATATTTTATCTATTTTACAAATCAGAAAATTATAGTTTTATGATATAAATTTACAAAAAAGACATTAAATTCATTTTAGGATTAAAACATACAATTTAAATAAAAGCCCATCACTGTCTCATGAAAAAAATCATATCGCCAAATTACAAAGGGAAAAAGAAAAACAAAATGTTTCTGTGTCCATCTTCTATCTATCAAAACATCAATTACCTACCAATATGGAAAGGTCAAACACACAATTCACGTTTTTACTCAGACAGACCCTGACATCTTGTAGATGAGTGTTGGTGTGGGCCTCTTAAGCACGAAAAGACTGTCCCACAAAGTGAAAGTTCCACCAAATGTATTGTAATGATGTACTCAACGACAATGAACATCTCATATTTTTGGGTTTCTTGTGAACTAATGTAATTGATGATGTTCAATGAAACCAGCCACTCAAATCAATAGAAATTACAAGTATATCAAGGTAAAATCGTTTATTAATCTCACCTATCGGGCTCCATAGACAACTTGTAGTTGGCCTTTCAGAGGGATGACATGGATTTACCATGGTGTACTATTAGTCTGGTAAAGGTGCCCTCTAAGCAACAGAGTACTGCAATGATGTAATATTAATCTCCAACTCAGTTTGTGGAGGTTATCTCTGGAGCTAATCTAGTTATCGACAGCAACTCATCTTTTTGGATCCCATCAACTAATATAATTGATGAGATCTAATGAAGCCAACACCTCATCAATAGAAATTACAAATTTGCCTGGGAGGGTCACAGGCAAAATTGATTACTAATCTCGCCTATCGATTTCTATATACAACTTGTACATGGCCTCTGCGGCCTCTCATAGGTGTTAGCGAAATGGTGCACGGGTTGGATTAATCCATGGTGTATTGCTAAATGCTTGTAAATGATTAAGAGAGGTTAAAGGTACTCAGGGGTTGATATTTCACATTTGCATAAACAAGCCCATACTCTGAAAGAATACTCAATATTTATTACAAGTACACTACAATGAAGTCGTACCAATTTTAGAGATTTTAATTCATATTGATTCATTTACATCAATTATTAAAGATAAATCTCATCTTGGTTGCAACTTTTCATTCTTCTCCAAGGGCTTCACTCTGAAGTTACAAAAGGAAAAAGTATTTAGATTCTTCTGAATAGCGCATCATTTATAATGCCATGTAATAGGAGTTAGAAAAGGGAAAAAAATGCTTAGATTCTAGAGAATAGCACATCACTTAAAGTACATACATGGTAAACATTTCCTAGCCTTTTGATTACTGCTTGTTATTTTGAATGCCCTTTAGTTCAAAAAGATATCATCCATGCTAAAAATGGTGGCCATCTTTTGCACGCAATGAACGATTTCATCTGTAGTGCAAATAAGGGAGCTCTCTTCCTTATTAGATCCCCAACATCCTGTCCCGAAGTGTTGTTAGTTAAAACCCAGATATGCTTAAATCTCGCTGCAAAAAGAATTTGTTGATTCAACTCCTCGAGGATTGAATTTGAAGACTTCAATAACCTCCAACTATCATTTCGCTCTTCATAGATCAATCATGAATATTTCCCCTCCATTAGAAAAGCTGCATTTGAATTTTACTCCAATTGGTAGGAGATATTGGTTTGATTTTCACTTTTTGGACCGTGAGTATTATTATTGATTTTTGGAGTTAACAGGTTAACTTCTTCCCAATGGCAAAGCCTTTTCCATAAAAAGGAATACCCTGCCCTTTAAACTTCATCTCTGATTCTCCACGGCATGCTAGACAAATCATGCTGCAATGATCTGCTTAAAATTATTTTGTGACCATGGATTAGTTCCAGCTTTTTATGTTATAGCGGGTGCAACCCATTTCGTGCAAGGAAAGCATGCACCTGCTTGTTGACTTCAATCCAACTGCATCCAGCCGTTGGTTTAATCCCCCTATCTTTCATGGTTTTTCTCAGCTTTTCAATACCATCCCACCGGCCCACTGAAGCATAGATATTTGAGAGCACAACATAAGTTGCTGCATTTTTCCAATCCAACTCAAAAAGGTGTTTTGCAGCGTATTCTCCTAACTCCGTATTGTTATGTATGATACAGGCACCAAGCAAACACCCCCAGATTGTAGCATCAGGGGTTATTGGCATTTTGCTTATCAAGTCTTTAACCTCTTCCAGGTGCCCAGCACGGCCAACAAGGTCAGCCATGCAGCCATAGCCATGCAGCCATAGTGTTCTATCACAGGTGTGATCTGGTAACATTGACTCATAGAATTAAAGTACTTTCGGCCCTCATCCACTAGGCCTGCATGACAGCATGCCGACAACACATTGACGAAGGTAACACTGTCCGGTTTCATACCAGATTGTTGCATTTCTTGAAATAGTTTCAGGGCCTCCTTGCCACATCCATGCATTGCATATCCTGCAATCATTGAATTCCATGAACCACATCTTTTCCATGTATTTTTTGAAAACTTCATTTTCCTTGTCTATGCTTCCACATTTTGCATACATGTCCAGAAGCGCGTTACACAGAAATACATTGCACTGAAAACCACTTCTAATTATTTCTTCACGGATTTCCATGCCCTGTTCCAGAGCTGTCAAATTAGCGCATGCTAGGAGAACACTGACAAAGGTTTTCGAATCTGGCTGCACTGCTGCTTGTTGCATCTGTCGAAAAATATCCAGAGCTTCCATGTTGTGCCCATTCTGTGCATAACCTACAATAATGGCAGTCCAGGATGCAGCATTTCGTTGAGCCATTTTGTCAAACACTTTGCGTGCAATGTCTATTCTCTCACATTTTCCATACATGTCTACAAGGGCAGTTCCCACAAAGACATTAGATTCAAACCCACTTCTGATTACTTCTCCATGTATCTCTATACCCTGCTGCATAGTTCCCAAGTTCGCACACACTGGGAGAAAACTGGAAAAAGTTTTTGCGTCCCGCTCAACGCCTGCCAGATGCATTTGCCTATGTTAAACACACATGGGAAACATAGAATAGGAAAGATAAATCATTCAATACTTTTTTTTATTAACAGGAGATGTACATTTATAATACAATGTTGTGACTCTTGGGTTTCAGATCCCAAGGTCTCTTGGACTGCTTTGTCCATTCGACTTCCACACTAACCCACTTAGGATTAGGTGTCCAACATTCCCCCCCTTAATCCGAAGGGTTATGTATGAGTCCAAGAAGAGAGCTGTAATACAAAATGTGCAAAAGTGCATGGCAGCACTAGGCTGAATGTGCTCTCTGAAATGTTGGTATAAAGGGCGGTGGTTTAAGGATGACCACCAACACTGGAACACTTAGTGCAATTCCCGGAACTCTTCCAAAACTGGCAAGAAACTGAAGTTTTCTGCTAGAGGAAGTGATCCTATTCTTTTAAAGAGGGAAACCTTCAACCATAAAAGGGAGGTCTCACCCCGCATAAAAGGTAAAACTTCAACCTGAAAAGGGAAGTCTCAACCTGTGATGGTTTAAGGATAACCAACAACTCTGGAATGCTTAATGCAATTCCTGGAACTCTTCCAAAACTGGCAAGAAGCTGGAGTCTTCTGCTAGAGGAAGTGTTCTCAATCTGTGATGGTTTAAGGATGACCAACAACTCTGGAATGCTTAATGCAATTCCTGGAACTCTTCCAAAACTGGCAAGAAGCTGGTGTCTTCTGCTAGAGGAAGTGTTCTCAATCTGTTCACGGGCATCTTTGTCTCTGGCTACAACTCTGAAACTGGTGTGGCAGGTTGTGGCTCAGGCTCGCTTGATGTGACTTTGAAGCTTGTAGATGACCATCATTTCCCCCCCTGTCAGATACAAGGTGAGAAGATGGAGAAAACTCAACTGCAAGACTGTTCAATACTCTGGAACAAGTTCTGACATGTGTTTGGAATATCTTCTTGGCTGTTGATGCCCATTGCCAAGAAGCGATCCATCCAATATGAATCTTTGTTCTTGCAGGACGTTTGTTTTTGAAGCATCTGTTTGAAGAATGGCTGGTTTTATGACAATGCTTACATGGATGAAGATCAAAACAGTGATCTTTCAGATGACCAACTCGGTCACAGTGTTGGCATTTCACGATCTGTTGTTGTTGTTGTTGTTGTTGGTGTTGCTGTGGAAGAGGGGCAGAGTCTGGAACAGCTGGAGGTGAACTGTCATGAGGAGCAGGTGAACTGTCATAAATGAATCCAGCACTCTGAAACTGAATGGGCTTGGCATAGTCTGGAATATGAAAGGACAAGTCCTTGTCATATCCAAGACCAGTTCTGTGCTTGTTGTGGACAAGCTGTTCCCAAGGTCTGATGATGGGCTTGGGAAGTGCAGACTGAGTTTCTGCATCTGCATATACAACTGCTGCTTTATTTGAATGAACTGTAACATTATTAACATGCTGCTGATGGGTGGTTGTCTCAATGTTCTGAACAAAAACAGGTTCAGAATGGTGTCTATTTTGATGTAGCTCTTCTTGCTGTAGCTGTGATTCAAGCTGCAAAAAATCAATCTTTTCCTATGCATTTTGTAGACATGTCTGAATTTCTGAGAGAAAATCCTTACTGATTTTGACTGTCCCATCAGGAGTGGAATGAATTAGGATATTCAGTAACTTTAATGCATCTTCAAGTCTGGTCATTTCCTTCATCATCTTATACATTAAAGAAACTGATCACGACTATCAACTAGCAACAATCACTCACAATTTAATGTCATTGCAATATCCTTTATAAATGTGAGCAAATGATCAGTGTGCAATATAAAATATTACAATCAGTTCACCAGAATCTTTATGTAGCAGTGGAATCAAGGAATCAATGCACTATAATGAAATCTAAATACAAAGCCACACTGGGGCAGCAACAACTGCAAACTTGTTTGGATCCTTCAAGTATTCCTTCACTTTCAAATCAGCGTCAGCAACAAGTTCCCAGAATCCAGGTTCTTTAAAACGGACTAGTAACATGCATCTCAGCTTTTTACCCAAATAAAAAAACCTTAATAGCTGGCAATTTCACAACTGTACCATTGCATGCGGAAGCTTATCTTTCATGTGATTTAGAATCATTCACCATTGATTTCTTACTTCATTAAAAGCCATCATATATGGAATTATCTCAATTCCAATATCTACTCATCAATAGGAAAATTCATAACTTCTTAAACCCAATGACTCAAATCATTCAGATGCTCATCAACTAAATAAACATCATTCATATATGATCAAAATTCAATGAAACAATGTAACCATGTTTTAACATTATTTTAATGAATGAAAGGCTTGGACTTGTCCTTACTGAATGCGCCCTTGATCTTTTAGCAGTAGTACAAATGATCCCCAATAAATCTCAGCCTCCTAAAATGATGAGGAATTCGGTCTTCCAGGCATCCGGAACTCCTTTGCTCTTATTGTAATCAGCAATGTCTATATTGTGATTGTTGTCAGTAGCAATGCTAATGCAGCCTGTGCCTTAAAGTTTGTGGTTGAGGCAGTGGCGCTGTTCAAATCCTACTTTGGTGGTGCATTCGATGAAGATGCCATCCGGAATAATTTTGTGCTAATTTACGAGCTTCTTGATGAGATCATGGACTTTGGCTACCCACAAAATCTTTCTCCTGAGATTTTGAAGCTTTACATCACACAAGAAGGGGTTCGGTCTCCTTTCTCATCAGACAAACCCGTACCCAAGTGCTTGGCAAATGTTCAAAAGTCGAGAAGAAAAAAACTACTAATAGCAGGATCATATGATGGTTTCAAATACCACTGGACAACGCACATTCAATATTAAAAACAGCGCACATTCAATATTAAAACAACGCATTCAATATGTAAACTGGCTAGAACATTATAATAGACAATCACACAATGTACTGGAACATTGTCCAAGCCAAACGCTCCATGCAAGGATCCGGGCTAAACACTCGGTATAAAACCCTGATTCCAAAATTTCACGATACCTAGCAACTGAAATGGACTATATGCACTAGCCCAGATCCATCCTAACCGTGGATCTGTTACGCGCTGAGAGGTATCAAAAGGTCGATATGCCAATACCAACGTTTTTGCACTATTGAGTAAGCACATTACCTATGAAGGTAGCCAGGGAAATAGCAGAACTTACAGAGATTGATGAACAACCACCCTCTTGAGTATTTCAAAAGTTTGAAATTCTTGGACGTTTTGATGGGCGTAGCGTTGTCTTTCTTCAGCCACATTTACATTGGCTAAAGCATAAACTTTAACTTTAGTTATTGCAGGAGGAGCGGCTTCAATGAGAGGAAACCCGATGAGTGCATTTCATATTTGATTGAAGGACATGTATGAAGAAATGTACTGCGAATTCAAGTCTGCTACAGCTTATTGAACACTGCCTTGAACTGATACCTCAAGACCCACGGGGCCCATGACTAAGACGCAGATGGGTAGCGGTCGCTTGCGTATAGTGCAAGGGGCATTGAAACGATTTCTTGTAAAAATTAGAACTCTGGAGCATTCCCACGCGGCGTTGATACCCAGGGAGGTACAGGACTCAAAGTCACTCTAACAAACGCGCAAGGTAATCACGTTGGAGGGACAGCTGTATGCCTCATAGCGTACGATACCATTTGCGTTACTGTTGGCACAGTCATGAACATCAACAGGGACGTGCTACATGGGACGCTTGTGTGTTTTGTTTGATCCGCGCCTCCGACTTCCTGCTCTATTCAATTTGACCGCCTTCTAAATTACAATGAACCACCTTGCTCAACTCAAACCGCAACTCCATCCCATACCTCACTCATGTCCAGTAATTGAGGTGGAAGCTGGAACTCGTGGACAAGTCACCGTATATTCAAATGTTCTGGCAGCATAAAACCAACGTTAAAGTGTAAAACTCGTCGAGTGCATAAAACTGTGGGACAATATGATAATCTTGTTCAAATTGCTACTCGTCCAGTTTGCTAACAACGCATTGTCAAGGACAGGAGTTGGGCAGCGAGGCATGAAAAACAAGGTGGGCTTCTCCACTGTCCGCTTGCCATCTTCATTAACACACAGAAAAGTGCAGTTGAAGGCATTTATGGCTTTTAGCTGCACAGGAGACACCGATGGAACGTACACCACGATATCACTCACCCACGGGAACTTGTCTCTTAATAAAATAGCAAATGCTAAATGCGTGTGGCACACAAAAGCGGGACAGAAGGAGAACGCTCGGGACAGAAGGAGAACGCTCAAGAAAAACTGATGCGCAGATAATGTCAGAGGCGCTCAGGACAGAGGGCGCAGTCTTCAGCAGTGGCAGCGCTATATGAGAGACTAACGTTTATGCAGACAAAGGCGTTATAGCCAGGCAGACGTTTCAGGCAGAGGAGTTACAAGGAATCCCATCTGGGACCTGCGCTCAGGTTATGACAGCGCTCAGGCGTTTCAATGTCAGGATGACAGCACAACAGAAGATGAGTTTGCAGATCTACCACGCCAGTTTTACTATTACAGGATTATGGGTAGAGGTGCAGCACTGACATTCACATAAAAAGGCCACAGAAAAACAAACGGCTCCGATACCATGTTAAACACACATGGGAAACATAGAATAGGAAAGATAAATCATTCAGTACTTTTTTTTTATTAACAGGAGATGTACATTTATAATACAATGTTGTGACTCTTGGGTTTCAGATCCCAAGGTCTCTTGGACTGCTTTGTCCATTCGACTTCCACACTAACCCACTTAGGATTAGGTGTCCAACAGCCTAAACATCTCCATGGCTTCCAAACTGAGTCCATTCTGCACATACCCAACAATCATCACAGTCCAGGAGACTACATTACGTTGGGGTATTTCTCTGAAAAGCTTCAATGCCTCATCTATGTATCCATTGTGCAGGTATCCCGTAATCATGGCGTTCCAGGAAACAATATTTCGTTCAGGCATTTATCGCGTGCTTTCTCAATAATACCACATTTTGCATACATGTCCAAGAGGGCAGTGCCTACAAAAACATCATACTGAAACCCTCGTCTGCTTATGGCCTCATGAACTTCCTCGAGGATTTCCAAGGTGTTACATGCAGGAAGAACACCGGTAAAGGTGAATTGATCGGGTTGAATTTCACTTTGTTTTTTCATTTGACGAAATAGAACCAAAGCTTCCTGGGAAAATCCATGTCTGGCATATGCTGAAATCATGGCATTCCATGAAAAGGCGTCTCGTGTTGTCATCTGGTCGAACACTCGCCGAGAATCATCCGGGCTCCCGCACGTAGCATATATAGTGATAAGAGTGTTAAGTAAGAATCTATCTCCGACAAAACCCCTCTGATGCATTTGGGCGTGGAATATTTTGCCGCCCGATAAGGCCTTAAGCTTAACGCAGCCCTGCGGGAGAGAAACACATGCACTTCTATCTACAACGTTGTCGGTAGCATGCAAGAAGGTGAGGGCGTCTTTTAGCAGGCCCACTTCACGCAGTGTTACCCCATTCTGTACAAACGAACTGTTTGTGTTAGCTCCTGTTTCAAGTACAGCAATGGCAGACTGCCTAACTTGAAGATTAAGCACGAACCCAACGAGCATTACAGTCTTCTTCTTTTTCGGGTTTCTTAATGACTGTCTCCTTAGCAACCTGTTCATCTAAATATGTTAAAGTTCAAATCTATGGCATCCCTTCTCCATAAATCTGCCAAATATAGGCGGATTTATTTCAAATTCGAGAACGACGAAAACGACACTGATCAAATGAAAAATATGTTACTGCTGCGTAAAAAGCGCACAGATGTGGAGCGGAGAGCATGGTTCATTGCCATAAACTCCACTAAGAATTCAAATGGACTCTACCTGTAACTCCTCTGTAAAAAGCGCACAGATGTCGAGCAGAGTTTTTTTAAGGGTATTTTAATGTTTTAAACATTTTTTTATTAAATTAGACGGCTGATTTTTGTTCAATCGTCTAACAAAAGATCTAACGGCTACGATTAAGACAGAAGGGCATTTGGGGGAGTTCATTTCAGAAGGAAACGCCTTACGACGTAAATATGATTTTTTTAATAAATTATTAATTTAATTTATATCAAATTAAGTTTTATATTGTAAATTTTTGCGTTTTCGAAAAAAATTTATTTTTAGTTAAAAATATGTGTTAATGTATAGAAATATGTATCGATGTTAAATAAAATGGTAAATTGTTTGTCTTTAATTTATTAGTTGTAATTAATTTAGTGGTAAATGAAAATGTTTTTGGGTTGGTTTTGAAAGACAAGTAGGTGGAAAAGTATAACGCCTTCTCCTACGTAGAACATGTGAAGAGAATGTTGTGAACCCTGAGGTTTTGTGTGGATGACATAGAGGCTTGTTTGATGCATGTGGAGAGCCACATAACTTGTGATTTGAAGGGGGGAGAGCAAGTAGACCCCCTCTGGTTCTAGTGCTCGGGCTCCAGCCAACATCCCCTCTTCTAAGAATGAATAGTATGTGTGAAAGGCGATGAGGATTTTCGGGTCTCTCCTATTGGTTTTGAGGTGGTTTGTAAAAGGCTTTGTGCCGGTCTTCTTAATTGTGGATGACAACAACTTAGATGGTTGGTGGTTGTGTGCTTTCAAGTTTTGTTTGTGGCTTCAAACTTTTAGAGTTGGTTTTTGTCTCTAGGGTGTTATAAGGAAGATGCTCAATGACTGGATTGAAGTTTTGGGCAAAGGGCAAGTGCATGGGTTGGTGTGTTGGGTCACTCCTTCTATTTGTGTTGGGGGTTTACTCCTTGTTGTCCGATGGTTTTTCTATCGTGGCATGAGGGTCATCCTTTTATGTTCTATTAAGTGCCCCCTAATTTTTCATCCCCTAATTTTTCCCTTCAAAAATATATCTTATGCCATTTATACAATTTAGGCATGTATCAATTTAAAATATCTTTTTGTCTGGCTTAATCTATCTTCATAATCATTCATACCTTGGTTGATCCTTCTACAATATCTAAAATTTCTTCACAAAAAAGAGAACGAAAACTTTTTAAGCATCAGCTATATCCAACCATAGTCTAAGAAAATTGTCTACATCGGTCCTTTAGAAATTTATACTTTCCGATCTTTGTAAAGTACCATTGTCAAAAGCAGAGAAATAACCATACCTGACATCCCACTGCATCCTTCCTTAGATAATATATCTTCCACATGGTTTTGCTCCTAGAAGATGTGTGAAAAGGATAATCTATGAAAAGTCTTGATTATTGTTCTAATCTAAAGCATCCAATGAGTAAGAGATGGTAGCTCAAAAATAGACCTCATTTGTACCCAATAAATAATCACTTTTGAGTCACTCAAGACATTTGGCTCTCCAATATCAAGTCATTTTGCACAAATTAAGACCCCCAAAGAACAATAAAATCAACTTTTTTATAATTTACTTGTGAATGAATAATAAGCTCAACTCTTTTATAATTTAGTTGTGAATGAATAATAAGTATAGTTGTTACCCCCTCCATAAGTGTGCTTGTCACCTTTTCTCCTCTCAGGACTTTTCCCATTGCACCTTTTCGACTTTTTGTTAACCCAAGGAGGCGAGCAAGTTGGGGAGGGGAGAATGGGTGAGGAGAAACTCCATACTTCTAGGTCAATCCTTCTGGGGTTTGGGTAGGGTGAGTAATAATGCCACTCACTTCAATTTGAATCATGTTTGATTTTTTTTTTTCAAAATTAGATTGAGATACTAGATATAATTTCTCCAACAAATTATTAATTTAATTCTATATCAAATTATCATATCAAGTTAAAAGTGAATTTCATGTTGTAATTTTTTTTTTCAAAAAATGTCTTAAGTTTTAGCTTGAAATATGTGTTAATCTATAAAAATATGTATCACAATAAAATGGAAAAATATCATATAGAGTGGAAAATTATTTATTTTTAGCTTATTATTGTTATTTAGTTGTGAATCAATAATAATGATGGTTGTTACTAGTTAGTTAGAGTAAGGTAAGTAATACCACTAAACTTCAATTTGAATCATGTTCCATTTTTTTCCCTTCTTTTTTTAAAACTAAATTGAGATAGTCAATATAATTTCTCCAACAAATTATTAATTTAATTAGATATTAAATTATCATATTAAGTTAAGTTAAACTTCATATTGTAACCCCTGATCGGGGTGCAAGCCAGAGGACAACCCCATCAAGACATCGTAAATGCTGAGTATGCCAAGGTACAGTACCACTGCCCCCCACACACTCGAGGTGATGAGTGCGGTGGCCTTTTGCATGCATAAGACTACCGCCACAAAGAAAGGTGGTAGAATTCTACATGTAAGTTTTCCGGTTAGTGGCGATTGTAGTGGGAAGGAAGTTGGTAGTTTCTGCGACCAAGTGAGTGTGGTTCAGTGTGTGAGGCAAGGGGACTTTGGTATTGGGTCGTTGCAACGTCTCCAAAAGCAATGAAGGTTCCATTAGCTCCAAACGAAGGAAATTAGGTACGTACATTGTTTTCTCCTCACCTCCATCATGCTCCCCTATCTCCAGTTTGGTTTGTGGGTTCTGCATGGGGGAGACTTGTTGGCGCGTGGGGCAAAATAGGGTTGGGGGAATGGTCTGGCATCGGTAGCCTGGAAGAATAACTTGAGTCCTATTGGAACCTCTTCAATTTCAATCTGCTACGAGATTTTCCTCTCTTGCATGGGGTTAATTTGGCTATGGGGTAGGGGTGAAAACCCTAGGGAATGGTACTACCTTTGGTTCGAAGGCCACAGGGTCGATTGCTAGGATAGTGTTAATACATGTCTTAAAGTTGGAGCTTTATGTCTTATGGCCGGGCAGCTTCTGGTTGTGGATACCCAAGGCCTGTGTCGAAAGGTCTGCGGGACTGTTGTTAGGGGGAAGTGTTGTTAGGGGTTTGGGAATTGGAAACCAACAGGGGTCGGCTATACCAGAATTGGAATGTTGGGTGAAGGTTGTTTGGCTAATGGGTCTCTGGCTGGTTGGCTTTCAAGGTTGGGCAACCAAGGCTTGCGTCGTAATGGTCACAAGGTCACTATAGAGGGGGTGAGCCACCTAAGGGTCTACAAGGTTGTCGAGGTGGTGTTGCATTACCTAGGATTGGGGAATGGTCACAAAAGTGTTGGAATTGGGTGCGAGAGGCTTGGAATTTGCGTTTTGGGTCACTATGTTATAGGGCCTGTGGTCGACTGGATGTCGGGTTGCTGCACCCATGGCCTGGGTTGCAGTGTATGCAAGGTAGTTATTGTGATGGCGCACTAGTCGAGGCACAGGAATTTTCACATGGGTGCAGGAATGGGTCATACTAGGTTCAGGATTGTTTATTCTGCTTGTTATGCAAGAGGTCAGGGGGGGCACGAGACTGCATGCATAATGGGGATGGTGGACTTTGGTGGGTGGCAGAGCCTGTGGGTGATGGAATGACACAATATAATTGATTGCCAAATCTGGTTTCTTGCCTCCATGACAGGTACGTAGAGTGGTAAGCCTCCCTGAGTGCAAGGGGTTTCAAGGCTCGCCCCATCACCGGCACAGGGATCAACCAGCTCATATCTGATTACCAGGCATTGGGCTCATGCAGTTATGGCTCGAATTACAAAGACTAGGGGCTGAGGCAAGAGGTCACGGGGGATTGAGCAAGAAAATGAACCTAGCTCCTCGGGAGGAAGATGCGGCAGAAAACCTATCGCTAACCTCATCAATGAAGCGGCAACAACTTATCGGGAGGGGACCAACAAGGAGATCAGGAGACTGATAGAGGAATGGGAAGTTGATTTGAACCGCTAGGCAAGCGCGACTGAGATAGAGATGGAAGACTGGTGAATCCTCGTGTCGAACCCTAGACACACCCATGGGCAAGTGACTTAATTTAAGCAGAACCTTTATTTGTATTGGTTGATGAAAAGTCTCTTGGGAAAGGCCATGGAGCAGATTTCGGTGAGCATGGTGACAACCATTCAAGATTTTCCAAACTACAAATAGGATTTTCAGAAGATGCAATTTCAAACGCAAAAACAAGAAGGACACCTCGGCCGCATTAAGAAACACCTTCCTTGTCTGCTCTCACAGACAGAGCTAGTAGGCTCCAATGCCAAAGATCCGACTCCAGTTGAATCTGCCTCTGCTGAGTAGGAAGATTAGAATGTTTGCTTACTGTTAGTTTTGTTCAGTACTTATGCGAATAACTTTTACTTTTCAGTATGCAATTATATATGAGTATAGGAAACTAGACTATGGTTGTGGACATGAGAATCAAACTTATATATCTTGGGTAGAAAGATTAATAATTTTTTGCTACTGGATGGCTTATCATGTGGTTAGGTGGCCAACAGACTTGGTTTCCCACTCGGCAAGTTGAGACCACCTAACCTGTTTTATGTGGTGTTAATTTGCTTATTATTAATTTAAAAAAAAAAGGATCTACCAAGCTTACAAAAAAAAAAACGTCATATTGTAATTTTTTGTATTTTCAAAAATATCTCTTAATTTTTTGCTCAAAATGTTTGTGAATGCCATATAAAATGGAAAATGGTTTGTTTTCAACTTATTATTGTAATTTAATTGTGAATCAATAACAAGGTGAATAGTTGTGATGCAACATAGCCCCTACCTCTACCATTATTTAATTGATTCTCTTTGCATGGAGTTTTTTGCACATTGAAAGCTCTACTTTCATAATCAATAACACCTTTCAGTCAGCCTTATTATTAATTGATAAATGCATTCACATTAAAATATTTTATTGCTAATATTTTAGTAAGTGATTGACGTATACGATATGATTGATAATATTTTAAGTGTAAATAATGTTTATTTTCGTATTTTTCAATATCTCTTTGCTTAGGCTCTTGTGCGGGAGTGCGCAGAAAGTCCTTTGTGCGGAGAAGCTTTATTGTATAGTGAAAGCTCTAGCCACTTTCGCAAGTAGCTACTCTCATATTCAGACAACCATTGACATTGGAAGTTGTGATTAAATGATAAACATGTTTGCATTAAAGGCTTTTATTATTAATATTTTAGTAATCGGTTGATGTACACGATATTAATGGTAATATTTTAATTGTAAATAATGCTTATATTCGTATTTTCAAATATTTCGAATATCTCTTTGTTTATGCTCTTGTGCAGAAGTGCTCTTTGTGCGGATCTCCACACTTTGCACTGAACGCTTTTATTGCTAATATTATTGGTAATATTTCAGTTATAAATATTGCATATCTCTGTATTCCTTCTTCCTTGAAGAGCCCTTTGGAGATCTTGGCCTTTTATACATATCAATAGTCAATTGAGTAAAGGTTGTGTGGAGTGCACACAAAATTCTGTACAAAACCACATTTCATTGAGCAGAAGCTTTGTTTATGGGACATGCAGAAGTGTGGAGAAAGTTCATTATGTAGAAGAAGCTTTCAAGTTTTCATTGTGTGGATCTCCGCACTCTGCATTGAAGGCTTTCATTGCTAATATTTTAGTATTAAAACATAATCCATATTTGTTATTCATAATGAATTGACTCACTTTGTTTTATCGCACAACGTAGTTTATTTAGCACTCTCGTCTATGTAAAGAAGACCAGTTTTTTTTTTTTTTTTTTCTTGCACAATGAAAGCTTTAGGCACTTCCGCAGATAGATACTTTCGTACTCAATAACGCTTTTGATCAGCTATTGAGTATCCATTACAATTGAAAGATCCCTCTACACTTCCCTCATCCCGCACAAATTCCACACATTCCTCATTTCACACAAATTCCGCACATTCTTCATTTTGCACATGCTTTTGTTCTCTACATAACCTTCGCACACACATAACATTGTGCATTATTAGTATTGATTTATCTTTTTTGTGGCATATATTGTTATCTTGTGTTTTTCATTTACAAATGCTTTTGACATTGTGCAGAATGAAGATTGACATAAGGTATTGTTAATATTTTAGTAAGTGGTTCATCAAAGTTCTATGCAATTTCTCTCCCAGACATACTTCGTCCTTCGCACAATACAAGCTCTACACAAAGAAAGATTTAAACATTAATTTTGTCCTTGTCGAATAAAGTCCTTATGCACTCTCATTCCCCTGCACATACCTCATTTTGTGCAGAGTAAAAGCTTCGGACAATGAAACATAATAATATTCCGAGTTCTCCTGCACATACCTTGTCCCCCATAGACATTCATACGATATACAATATATGATGTGGAAATTTGTAAAAGTAATAGTTATTAATATATAATAAATATAGTAAATTAGGTGACACAAGAGTTTACAATATATAATAAATATTGTAAATTAGGTGAATCCAAAATGTTGTTTAACTACCAAAGGAAATCAATGTTAAAAATTGGTGTGTGTTTCACTGTGTGGAAAGCTCTGCACACAAGGACCCCCGCACAATGAAAGATGTGCAGTAATTGTTTATTATATATGTGTTTTAAGTTAATGCCTTAATTATGCAATAGGTTATAGGGATAGTTAAGAAAAATAATTCACGGAGGAATGCTCCAAATTAACGTTTTCAAACTTATAATCTAGAACACCATAGCTTTATTGAATTTAAAGATAATTAATTATGATATGAATATTTCATTTGAAGTAGGAGATCAATTGTTTGTGTCGAAGCATCTTTAACCAGTATACGCAACTAAGGCATTGAAATAAACATTTATTGCGAGTTTGACATTTCCCTCCACTTACACGTTTACCAACACAATGAAATTTATGACAATGAGCTATTTGTTATACATGTGCGGAGCTTTGTTTGTGCAAAGTTTTCTCTGTGCAGAAAGGTCCGCACAAGTAAAGTTTCACACATAAGGACCTTTGCACAATGAAGGATGTGTGGTAATTGTTAATTACATGTGTTTTAATTTAATACCTTAATTATGCAATAAGTCATGGGGATAACTAATAAAATTACTTCACGAAGGAATGCTCCAAATTAACCTTTTCAAACTTATAATCTGGAACACCATTGCTTTATTGAATCTAAAGGTAATTAATTATGGTATGAATATTGTCCAATTATGTGTCGTAAACATGGAACATCATACTCATTCTTCATCAATTGGCATATTGTGCGGAAATATTTTAACAATATTTTCGTTCATGTCAAATAAATTCTCTTTGCACCCTCATTCTCCCGTACATACCCCATCTTGCACACAGTAAAATCTTTGCATAATGAAACATAATAATATTAATATGAAATTTGTTCATAGTTTAATTAATTAAAGTTCCCTGTGCTTCCCCGTAAAAAGCTTTCTTTGTGCGGATTTCTACACATGACACCAAAGGATTCTATTGCAATTTTTTTATTATAATATTTTAGTTGTAAATAATATGTATCATTGTATTTCTTTTTTGCTTAAAGAGCCCTTCAGAGATCTTGGCCTTTTATAGATATCAATAGTCAATTGAATAAAGTTTGTGTGGTGTGTGGACAAATTTTTGTACAAAACCACATTTCATTGAGTAGAAGCTTTGTTTATGGTTATGTTCCTGAAATTAGGTAGATGTGTGGAAGTGCAAACAAGGTAATTAGGTAGATTTTTACTAATATTTTAATATTAAAACACAATCCATATTTGTTGTTTGCAATAAGATTGTTTATGCTTATATTATTGATATTGTTTTAATTATAAATAATGCATATCTTCGTAAAGTAGGCACATGTGCGAAGAAAGATTTCATTGTGCAGAACTCCACACTTATACAACGTCGCACAATCACTTCACAACCAATATACAATATCAGTTCCCATTTATCGAATTTAATATTGCATATTGTACTCATTATTTGTGTTGGAAAATGTAACTAGTTTCGGTCTTCGTAATTGTCGTTATACTCATTATGTTACAAGCAAAAGAGGAAAGAAAAATATTATTTTCAAGCATGGGTTTCATGCTTAAAATAAATTTTATTAATTAGATAAGCATGTTCTTCATGTTTCTAGGTTTTGTTGAGTCAAAGAGTTAAAGTCCTATTTGGACCTCTTGAAAAGCAAAAATGAAAGAAAAAAAATTGTAATTTTGGGTCAAAGCCCCTATAGATGCCAAGTTAGCCTACATGACAAATCGTCCCAACCCCAATGGATATGTCTATTTTCACCTCTCTGGATAGTATAAACAGAAGATGATATGAGCTCATTTGGACACACTTGAAGATGTCTTTTGGTCTGAAATTTTCGCAGAAGATGAAAGATAAAATGGAGAGCCAAAGTCTGAAATGGATGAAGAATTTCTTCTTGATGAAATGTATGGAAATTATGCCTTGGTATTTCTCTGTTTTTGGTCTTTTGAAGATGATTTTGTGGACCAGAATAGAAGGTTTGACTTGGCATCTAGAGGAGGTTTTATGCGGTCATGGATCTTGGATGTCTCACTTTGATTTGATTCATAAAGAAAAGAATTTTCTAGGTTTTCCCCTAGGAGAAGGGTTTTTCCTTTGGCTAAGAGCATATATCTTGTGTTCCATATTTTTGTGATCTTCATGTTTATATTTAGTAATTTTTTTCTCGGAAAAAAAAAATAATAATAAATAAAATAAATAAATAAATAAATAAATAAATAATAAAATATATATATATATAATTTTTTTTATAAAATTCACAAACAATTATCATAAAGAAGAGAAATTTAACGAAATCTACAACCTCACGATTTTCCCAACATGGGATCAAAGTTAGGTTTTTTTTGTACAATGAGGCCCAAAGATCACTCTGTTGGAATTCAAATGGATCTCAGATTTCTACAAAATTCTTCTCTATTCCTAGAATCACACTATATCAAAACATGACACTTAGGGCCCTACGGTTTCTCTGAAGTTTCTAAAGCAAAGAAAGTATTTTTGAGGCATCTAGCTTGCTCGCACATCTGTGGTATTCTGCGCTAACATCTCAGGTGTCTAAGAGGAGTATGCATTGGCTAGAAGTCTATATATATATATATATATATATATATATATATATATATATATATATATATATATATATATATATATATATATATATATATATATATATATATATATATATATATATATATATATATATATATATCTATATATATATATATATATGTATATATATATATATATATATATATATATATATATATATACACTACAGAAGCTTGCATAAATGATGACACCTTTGCATAAGAAAAGGTCTTCGTAACAGGCTCAAAGTTTGAGGTTCGCATTACAATATTTATGAGCTCACATCTCCTATGTAAATCTCGAATGGCTCTGAGACAACACACATAAATTTAATGGCTCTTACATTTGGTGACTGATATGACTTATAGTCACTGACATGGAAATCACTTTATAGACAACACTTCTATGTATAACCACGCATCCCATATATGATTGATATCATTTGAACAACTCAAAATATTACTCTAGCATCACTCTGTGGATTGATATGGTTGCGTATAGCATACTCTATTCTATGGTGGCTTCATTCTTTGGGTTTTGTATGACATTTGCTTATCTATGCATCAAACAATGGATCGTATCCTTGCATTGCATCTCTGTAACATATACATCTATGATCTCGCACTATATTTGGCTTGCTCGCAAAACTTGCATGGTCCTCTCACATTGATGGTATGGCCGAGTGGTATGGGCGATATGGGTCGGTGTTAGTTCCTGATGGTTGACATGGCCCGATGTTGACATGGTTCAATGGTTGACCTGGCTCATATGGCTCGTGCTCGAATCAATATAATTCAGACTTATAGTGAATATGTTATAGTTCATATATCACATCCTATGTCACAAGGTTCGTTGAACTATAACCTTGAGGTTAGAATTTTGGCGAACCTTAAAAAAAAATTGAGGTTCGACGAACCTCATAGCCATTGACCAAAACTCAAGCTCGTAATTTATGCTTGCAGTTTCCATGTCTATGATAGCATTTTTGATGTTTACTGATGGTGATTTCTTATTATTTTATCGTATAAATAATTTTAAATTAATATATATAGACGAACCTAATGGTGAACCTCATCAAAACATTCGAACTCAAACCGAACCTAATCATTGTCAAACCCAAACCATGTGACATTGATCACATCACGTTGATCGCACACATTTAACATCCAAGGCTTGAAATTCTATAGATCCCTGTAGCTACCTTTGTGAAGATTGACTTAATGGTTCAATGAACATAAACGTGCACCTGTAGCTGATTCAAATCACACGAATAATGGTGTACCCTATACACACTTGCTTCATGAATCAATGTCTTGAATTATAATGTGTCGACCTCTATTACAGTAAGAAAAAACAACTCTAGAACCCTTACATGCTTATGATCATGCCTAGACCCACACAATGGCACTATACACTAATTTATAAGTGGAATATGGGAGCAGTTTAATACATAATGAAGATGTAAAAGTGATCTTCCGGTATATGGTTTGGAAATGACAAATGAATAGAGACAACAAATGGAAAAGGCATGATTATAACCATATGTAACCAGATATGAAAGTAACAAAGTAACAGTACAAGAACATATCATCTTTTAAGTGGACATTGATGATGATGACAATATTGATCTAGTGAACCCTATCATCTTTTAAGTGGACATTGATGATGATGACAATATTGATCTAGTGAACCCTATGAAGAATCAAGGGCTTTGTAGCTTGAAGGACAATAATATGAAGCAATTGGAATGAAGAATGTTTAGCTCTCGACAATTGAAAAAGGATCGAATCTTTGCAAAGAAAAAAGTATGGGAAGATGTGTGTATAATTTATTTTTATATGCATTTTATGTCAAATCATGATTAAGGTTTTGTAGCATACTCTGCATGATAAAATCTAGAGTGTGTAGATCCTACTTTAATTGAAAGTTTTTTGGTTTCTAGGCTTCGTAAACCCT
Source organism: Pinus tabuliformis (assembly GCA_031772625.1). Lineage (NCBI taxonomy): Eukaryota > Viridiplantae > Streptophyta > Pinopsida > Pinales > Pinaceae > Pinus > Pinus tabuliformis. Next base: position 635,170,051 of record CM062816.1, read on the forward strand.
AGATGAGACTTGAACTAGAAAACCCTTGAAATATGAAAACCCTAACCAATCCCTAGCTCTTGATATCTAAATTTTTGCAGATTAAAGTTTCGAAAGATAAGCTAGGGTATGTGGGAAAACCCTAGAAAGGACTTGAAATTCAGGACCCTAAGTATAGATGTTTATGCTAAAAATAAAAACCTTATTTAGGGATAGCTCATGAAAAAACTAGGGTTTATAACTAAAACCCTAGTAGTACCCTTAGAACCCCTAGATTTGTAGAATTAACATCATGCTCTTGTCTTGGTATATTTTGCTTGGTTGTACTTGTTGATGAAATTGCAGGAACATAATGAAAACTTTGAAAATTGTGAAGGCAAGATGAGAAATATGAAAGAAAATTATAACTTGGTAATAAAGTTCGATCCTTGGGCACTCTAATACATGAAGAAAGACTCGTGTGGAGAAGGACCATGAGGATGTTGATACTTTGGTGGAAAGATCATCATGATGAGATGTTTCTATGATGGGATTAAAAGGTAGCAGTATGAGAAGATAACCTGAAGGTCAAGTTCGTACAACGATAAGAAAACCACACTCATGATCAATTTTTGGAAAGGTTCAATATAATGCCTTTGTTAAATGATGGAAAATATGAAAGTGATGTGCAAGATTGATGATATGGAACATATCACAAGATTGAAGATGGATCCCTGATACAAGCTCAATATAACGAGATGTGGTGGAAAGAGCAAGTTATTATAACGATATTGAAGATTCCACATTGATGATTGAAGATGGAGTTGTACATTTTTGTTACTTGAAGATGGAACGTGCAAAGAAAATAATGAACTCGGAAAGAGGTTTGATGAGTTGGTGTACCTTAGGCTGAATAGGTCGTATGATGGTACTTAGGGTTGGTATCTTAGCAGTTAGCCTAAACAATACCTAGGAAGGATATCTTGGCCTGGATGATACCTAGATCCTAGTAAAGGTTGGTATCTTGGCCTAGATGATATCCAAATCCCTGTTAGGGTGGATATCTTGGTCTAAATGATACTTAGATCCATGTTAGGGTTGGTATATTGACCTAGATGATATCCAAATCCATGTTAGTGTTGGTACCTTGGCAGGAAGCCTAAATGGTACATAGATCCTTGTTGGTGTCTTGGCAGGTAGCCTAGATGACACCTAGATCCTTGTTGAGTTGGTATCTTGGTAGGTAGCCTAGATGACACTTGGATCCTTGTTGAGAAGATGTATTGGCAAGTATCCTATATGACATATGGATCATTGTTGAGTTTAGTGTCTTGACAGGCAACCTTGGTAGGTAGCCTAGACGACACTTAGATCCCTATCAGTACCTTAGCAGGTAGCCTAGATGACACCTAGATCCTTGTTGAGTTGGTATCTTGGTAGGTAGCCTAGATGACACTTGGATCCTTGTTGAGAAGATGTATTGGCAAGTATCCTATATGACATATGGATCATTGTTGAGTTTAGTGTCTTGACAGGCAACCTTGGTAGGTAGCCTAGACGACACTTAGATCCCTATCAGTACCTTAGCAGGTAGCCTAGATGGTACCTAAATACCTTGGCAGTTGGCATAGATGGTATCAAGATCTTTAGCATTGTACATTCTTATTGTGATACTCTTCTTAGACCGTTTCAACTTGAGGTCATCTTTGTACTGGTTGTAAATTATGAATGCCTCCCTAGTTAAGAGGGAGTGTTGGAAAATGTAACTAGTTTCAGTTTTCATAATTGTCATTATACTCATTATGTTGCAAGCAAAAGAAGAAAGAAAAATATTATTTTCAAGCATGGATTTCATGCTCCAATTTTTTATTTATTTATTATATAAGCATGTTCTTCATGCTTCTACGTTTTGTTGAGTCAAAGAGTCAAAGTCCTATTTTGACCTCTTGAAAAGAAAAAATGAAAAATAATTTTTATTATGTAATTTTGGGTCAAATCCCATTTAGACGCCATGTCGGCCTACATGGCAAGTTGACCCTGCACCAATGGACATGTATGTTTGCACCCCTCTAGACAATATAAATAGAAGATGATATGAGCTCATTTGGACACACTTGAAGATGTTTTTTGGTTTGAAATTTTCGCAGAAGATGAAAGATAAAATGGAGAGCCAAAGTATGAAATGGGTGAATGATTTCTTCTTGATGAAATGTATGGAAATTCTACCTTGGTATTTCCACTGTTGTTGGTCTCTTGAAGATGATTTTGTGGACTAGAATAGAAGGTTTGACTTGGCATCTAGAGGAGGTTTTCTGTGGTCATGGGTCATGGATGTCTCACTTTGATTTGGTTCATAAAGAAGATAATCTTTTGGGTTTTCACTTAGGAGAGGGGTTTCTCCCTGGCTAAGAGCCTATATCTTGTGTTCCATTTTTTTGTGATCTTCATGTTTATATGTGGTAATTGTTTGATGAAAGAAGAAGAATTAAATTAGTAAAAAGTTAACATAATTCACAAGAAATTATCATAAAGAAGAGAAATCTAATGAAATCTACAGCCTCACGATTTTCTCAACAATTTGTGCAATATAACATTGCTGCTGATAACATATTTCATTACATAATTATTGTAATGATAACAATAACATACAAAATGTTGGAAGTTAATTATGCATTATTTGGTTGTGTTTTTTGCAATTTTAACCAAAGTTTCAAAAACAATTATCGAATTTTCAATAAAGGTTATTTCTACTTTTTGATTGGATGATATGCTTTGTTTATGGTTATCTTTTTGAAATTATGCACATGTGTGGAAGTGCTGGCAAAGTGCATTGTGCAAGGAAGCTTCCAAGATTTCATTGTGTGGATTTTCGGACTCCACATTGAAGGCTTTTATTGCTAATATTTTAGTATTAAACAATCCATATTTGTTGTTCGCAATAACACTAAGGCAAGCGATGGAGGCATATGATATTATTGATATATTTTAATTATAATAATGTTTTTATTGCTAATATTTTAGGGTTAAATAATCAATATTTACTCTTGCCAATATTTTAATTATAAATAATGTGTATGCCCATATTCTTGAATATCAATAGTCAATTGAGTAAAGGTTATGCAGATTGCGAAGAGAATTGGGTCATTGAGCACAAGCTTTGTTTATGGTTATGTTGTTGGAATTAGGTAGATATGTGGAAATGCAAAGAAAGTCCCTTGTGCTAAGGAAGCTTTCAAGCTTAGATTTTGTGAACCCCCGCATTCCGTACTAAAGGTGTTTGTAGATATTTTCTCGAGACATATGTGTGCGTGCAAAGTCTGACTGCGAAAATGTTTAAAGCTAACGTACAATATCAATTTTATTTATCAAAATTAGCATCGCATATTATACTCGTTATTTGTGTAGTATAACATTAGTGTTTATAACATATTTTATTACGTAATTATTGTATATTTTGCCTGGGTAGCTGCAAGGTGCAGTGCAAGATCCATGAGACACAATGGTGGAAATCCCAAGCCCACCTGAAAGGGGTTGTTTCTAGTTGAGCTATGCAAAGCTCTATTGTCATCAGTCAAAAATGTTAGTCGTAAACCTTCAATTCCACACCTATAAACAATGCACCAACACGTAGCCCATATGCTAAGTTGCAGGCGAACTGATAGTTATGCGAATCAGCCTAGTTTCGTTTCTTCGATAATAGATTGAATCTAGTTTGAATGTTATTTTTTGACTAAATAGTTTCAGACTTATTTCTATTATGTTGTGCCTATATGAAAATGCAACATGGAAATGGATAATGCTATTCAGCCATAGTTTTGTGGTGATGTTCAGAGCAAAATGGTTTTTGGCAATGCAATGATCCTACAAGTTTTCTGGATGCTGAAAGTTTTGTTAGACTGTTGCAAAGTTTACAATCAAAGCTTTTGTTGTGCAAAAAAACATATAATAGTTTTGGAATGCTAGTTTTTAGCTTAACGCAAAACTGCAAAAACCTTACAAAGTTGTAAACCGTTACTTGATTTACTTATTTCAATGGAAATAGTTCATTTAATATTTGGAAAGTGAGACAAGGGAAAAATAGCATTCAAGTCATGAATTAACATCTAGGATCTGAAATTACTTTTGCAAAGTAAAAGTTGGTCGATAGCAAGGTAAGTCTACATAGTAAATGTGTTGAATACGTGTTAGTTCAATGAATAATTATAGAAAAAACTTGTATTTATTGGCAAAAGAGATTTAGTTAATGAAAATAGAATGTGGTTTACGATATTAATAAAATAGTATCTCGATATCGATTTCTAAAGCGTGTAAGACAAATTAATCATGAAACATAATCGTGTCAATTATACTAGGTCAAGTTGGAATTTAAGTAAAACAAATTTCACAACATTTTTTTTATTAAAGACCAAGCAAATTAGTACTATCCACATTGATGATGATTATTGGTTAGTGGATACCATTAAAATTGATAGAAGTTAAATGTTATTTCAGAATTTAAATGTCAATTCGTGATTTAGAAGACTTATTGCCTCTGATGCATTATATATGCGCATGTTGCCTGTAAAGGCAGTTTGTCAATGTTCATTTTATTCTAGACTCGTTAGTAAGTTACAAATAATCGATTTGCTTTGTTGTTATGTAACTGTGAAGTGTTTTAAGATTTTGGTTTATAATTTGTCTGTTGTTTTTTGCATTTGTTATTAACACTGAAGAAATGGCCCAAAGAAATAATGGCAAGAGCAAAAAGGAAGAGGTACATGCAGGGAGCCAAGATATCTTAATGCTTAGCAAAGATATTTTAATTCTAATGGATAAAATACTAGAACTTTAGCAAATGCTTAAGCATCTTGAAGATGGACTAGATGTCGTAAGAACGTTGTCATAAGAGCTCTTGCAAAACATGAACATATGAATTAGTTCTCGATTTTGGGAGCATAATCAATAGAAGCATTAATGTCCAAAAACGATGGTTAATTATTAAAGGAATTGATACCAATTCTTGCTATTTGTTAAACCAAATTTTGAAATTCAGTATATGCTAAAGGATATGTATTATAATATTGTCAACGAAGTTAAAGTAAAAAAAATATCGAATTATTCTGGATTATAGATGTATGTATAAATGCAATATGTTTTATAAGTTATATCGTAATCTTGGTTATTCGGTTTAGAAATTTGTTTCAGCTTTGTATGGCAATGACTTATTTAGATATTTATTTAAATCATCTATGGAATAACTTTTTTAATAAAAAAAGAATTCTTGGATTGGTCAACACTGTAAACAAAGAAAATTGTGATTGTAAAGTAATGCCACTAAAAATTGCAACATAACCAAGTTGTAATATTGCCTGAGTAGTTATAGAACTTGAAAATTTGATAAATTAAGAAAAAAATGTAAGAAACGAGATTACAAAAAAGAAAAAAATGACATAGCATAGTACAAAACATAGAATTAGAACAAAAATAGTTCATTGGATTATGTTTATATACAATGTCATACTAGCATTTGCATTGGTAAAAGAAATCATCTTGTTTTCTCTGATGATTACATTGCTAATCTTGTTCCCATGAGTATAGTATATTGATTAATAATGTGAAATCATATCTCAAATATCGAGTAAAATGAAAGAGTTGTTCGATAAAAACAAAAACAAAACAATTCCTAAAGTAGAAACTTTGAGGCAATGTTAGGATGCTTGGCAATGCAAGGAGTGAATATTATGTCGTTGCCGAATTGCTTAAGAACGTAAATAAAGAAACCTATCATTGTATATGTACAACTATGTTTTGATGGTATCGTAAATGTGTCATGCATCTCGAAGTTGGTCAAGATTTCAATAGCATATGTCTTGTTTGCATAGTGTTGGTCGTAGGAAATTTGTCATAGTGTAAGTAATACTCTTTCCAGTTCGATGCCCCTCAGAATACACTATATTTCAGTGTTGTCACTTGCATGTATGATGCAATTTAAACGATGAAAATAAAGAAAGTGGGAGTCTTGCTTGCAAGTGCTACAATAAAGCATAGTTTTGTTCATAGTTCTAATAGTTGTAATTGGAGTACTCCATCTCACACATACAGTCTCGAATGAATTCACATATACGCTAATTACTCTCAGGTATCCTTAGAAATACTATAAAATTGACATAGAAAGCAATTTCTTAGTAACATGAAATCAACTGTATTTTTTTATTTCTTGTTCGTTATCTATGTCTATTTAAACAATATGATATAACTTACCGTGCATATTCCACTTGGTAAGGAATGCAAGTTTCATAGTATGCCAACTTTCTTTCTTGTGTTCAATGGACATATGAACGTCAATTATAAAGTTCATAAAACTCTTTCTTTCTTTTTAACTATATCTTTTAGAAAAATCAACGGAAAAATGTTTTGTTGTAAATCTCTTTGAATTGAAACATACGCTGAAACAAGTTTATCATGTACTTGAACTTGTTACATATGCAAGATTTGTAAAACAATACATGAAAATCATACAACAGATAAAGAATGATTTTTTTTGTGAATATTGGGCTATACAAACCTACACATATGTAACTTGATTTTTGTTTCAATGAAAATTAGTTTTTCTGGTGGGGGGGAAAGAAAAAAGATGGACAATAACTTTGTAATAATAAAACGTTCAAATAAAACAAAGTTATTGTAGTCATTTTCTATTCTCCATTGTCATCTTTGATTTCTAGTACATATTTGATCTATATTTATGAAGGAATGAAATGAAATACATATATAAGTAGAAACAAAGAGATACAACGAAAACAAAACTTCAATTCATTAATAACAAAGTACTGAAAACTATTTACATGCATAATGGAAATAGACTAGCTCGGACGATGGTAGCTTATATTTGAGATGCGATGTGTGACTACATGCCTTCTGAGCTATGTTACAATGAGGCTTAGAGGCATATTTATCGTTGAGAAAAAATGGAAATCCCTAATCATAAAAAGTCCTAACCCTAGAAGATGAAGCACCAAAAGTTTGTGGGCATTATTAGGGTAAATTGGTACATCAACTTCCGAGGGTCGTAACTTTGGCATACGATCTCTGTTTGACGTGTATGATACCTCATTAGAAATATCTAGCCAAGGACTACAACACTTAATTGCAAACCCTTGCTATAGGCTATGAGTTTTCCCATTATCCAAAAATAAGTCGTTTAAGGCCTCAAAACGGCCCCATAAGTTCACGACCCGAAAAACTACCAAAAATAGTAAACTATGCTACAATTAAGGAAAATGAAAGAAACAATGTTGGGGGTCCAAGGGGAATAGGAGGGTGAACAAAAATATCCACATGCATCATTCATCCCCCCTTAGGAAGAAATGGTCCCCATTGCATTGAGTGACTCCATGAGATGGGGAAACTTCTGCTGAACTTGGTCCCTAGTGAGCCACTTACCCTGGTGCAAGAGCTGGCAAGCTTTGACAACTCGATACAGTTGGATATTCTATTGGTGAGTGTTCTTGATTAGTGTGTCCATGATTTGATCAGTTGTGGCTTGTTCCATGTAGTCTGGGTTGAAATCTGTTGGTGTTAGTTGTTCTGCAATGTCGAATGTGTCCAAAAATGGTAGAAAATATGGTTGAAGGTGATCCACATTGAACACTGGGTGTAGTCCAAGGAATGGGGGAATGTTGAGCTTGAAAGCATTGTCTCCCACAACCTTGGTGATGGTGTAAGGTCCATATTGGGGTGGTCGTAGTTTCTGATGGGCTCCGACAAGGCATATTTTCTACAAATGCAACCAAACTTTGTCGCCCACCTGAAACTGATGTGTCACCCAATGCTAATCATGTCGTTTCTTGTACTTTGCATTAGATTTATCTAGGATGTCATGCACCTACTGGCAGATGTGTTGGATGTGTTCAATAAAATTGGTTGCTTGATCAGCCTCGGACCATGCATGTGCAAATTTTTTCTATGTAGTTGCATGAGGCATGACAACATCAATCAAACACAATGGTTGAAATCCCAGACCCACTTGGAAGGGACTGTGACCAATCGAGCTATGGATAGCTCTGTTATAATTTTGCTACACATAAGGAAGGCCTCATACCAGGTTTGTGGTTGATTGGATTTGTACATGGGTAGTATGTGCACTATCATCCTGTTGATGACCTCTATCTGGACATTAGTCTAGGAATGGAATATAGACGACTTAATGATTTTGGTGTCCAATAATGTCCATAGGATCGACCAAAATGTGATTAGGAACTTTCTATCATAATTTGATGTAATGGTTTGCGGGATCCCAAAATGTACCCACACTCGTTCAAAGAAGAGTTTGGCAGTGTCCTCTACTGTGATACTCTTCTTGCAAGTCGTCGATATAGCCATCTTAGAAAAATTTTCCACGACCACAAATACACAATCATTGTTGTGCTTGGTAGAAGGAATGGAAGACAAATAATCGATGGAAATGGATTCATAAGGCTGAATGGGAGTAGGAAAAGGAGCATACAAGCCTTGCCTTGGCCAATAAAAATACTTTTGTAGTACGACCATTGTTTTCTCCACACCAAAGTATCATGTGACCTGACTGTAATGCGCCTCCCAAATCAGTTTGGCACGCTCACTTGAAGGGACACAAAAGTGGCCTAGGTAGCATAATAATCCATCATAGAGGTGGAAATATGTTACTTGCTTGCCATCCCTTAACATTTGGTATGTGGTGGCAAACTCTAGATCATTCTTGTAAAGTTGCAGCCATCTAGAGGTCTTGTGGCCACAAGAGTTGAGAACAGTAGTTAGTGCTGCAATTGGTGGCCAACTGAGGCAATCTGCAACATAATTGGTGCTTCCCTTCTTGTATTTAATGTTCAAGTGGAATTATTATAGATATGTAGACCACTTCTGATGGAGATCATTCTGCAACTCCCCTTGTGTCTGTATAAACTGAAGAGGTCGGTGATATGTGTGGATGACCATCTCCTTCCCCATAATGTAATTTTTCCATTTTCGGAAAGCCTGCACAATAAGATACATCTCTTTATCATAGGTGGGGTACATTTGAATTGTATCAGAAAGTGTCTCATTGTGATAGGCCATGAAATTCCCTTGTTGGATCATAACTCCACTAATAGCATAGTCGGAGGTGTCTATCTTGATTTCAAATGGTTGTTGTAGGTCTCGTAATGTGAGTACAGGTGCACAGTAGAAGTGGTGCTTTAGCTCAATAAACGCCTTATGTTGCGAATCAGACAAGGAAAACTTGGCTTTCGTTCCGCTCTTGGTAACCTAACTCAAAGGCCAAGTGATATGGGAGAATCCCAACATGAACCTCCAATAAAAATTGGCGAGGCCCAAAAAAATGTGAAGCTCTGTTAGAGTGGTCAGGGTTGGTCAATCCCAAATGACTTGGATCTTAGTCGGATTCACATGCACACCTCGCTCATCTATGATGTAACCCAGATATTGGACCTGGCTCATGCCAAAGGTGCATTTCTCCAAGTTGGAACATAGTTTGTGTTGCAGCGGGGTTTGAAGGACCTATCGAATGTGTTGCAAGTTCTCTTCCCAAATCTTGCTAAAGATAAAACTATCATTCAAATATGCAACTATGAATGAGTTGGTGAAGGGTCACAATATGTCATCCATAAGCCTCATAAAAGTTGGAGGGGCATTTGTCAACCCGAAGGCATGACCAACCATTCAAAAATACCCTCCTTGGATTTGAAGGCGATTTTCCATACATCTGTGGGCACTATTGGAACCTAGTGATAGCCAAACTTTAGGTTGATCTTGCTGACATACTTTGCCCCATTAAGCTAGTCAAGAAGGTCATTAATCCGTTGGATCGGATACCTGTTCATGAGAATGAATTTTTTCAATGCCCGATAATCAATGCAGAGCATGAAGCAACAAAACTGATAGCTTGTTGACTTTAATGCAAAAATACGCAAGAGTATTTCTAATAATAATTTATTATATATATAAAATGTACAAGTGATGGAGAATGTTCCAAAGAGGACCCACATATATACCTAGGCAGGTGTCCTTTCGTGACCAGGCATGTCCTTTAGACATGCCTTTTCACTTGACTTAATGACCGTTTAACATACTCATCATTTCATTATTTATTATTATATTTATTTATTTTATACAATTTATGTTCGTAACATTGCCCCTTCCTTCAGAAGCTTTGTCCTCAAAGCTTTATAGTCAACAATTTTCTTCACATTTCTCACGTCATTTTTGTTGGGTTGTGTTATATTCTTTCCACGTAGTTAACATGGGGTTTGAGGGGTACCCGTAGCCCCACTTTATGGGGTTCGGGGCAGCGCCCTGGAAAATTTTGATTTTGGACCCTATGTTAGGTTGGGCGGACCCACCTATGGTTTTGTGCATGATTTTCGCACATGTTTTTTGGACGTGATGGTTTTTCGGTCCATGGTATTGGACGCGATGGTTTTGGTCCATGGTATTGGATGCTTCGGCATGTATAAATATGTATTGTAACATTGAAAGGAACATAATGAAAAATCAAGCTAGTAGTCCCGGTTTTGGGATCCAGGGGAAAATCTCTGTGTATATGCGTTTTATGTGTTTATGCTCTCGCATTTTTTTTTTTTTTTTTTTTTTTTTTTTTTTTTTTTTTTTTTTTTTTTTTTTTTTTTTTTTTTTTTTTTTTGTGTTTTAGAATTTGTATGCAGGTAATTTCTGTACGGGGTTAAAACCTACATTTGGTATTAGAGTTGTTTTGGCTTCAAGGGGACGCCTTTGTTGCTAAGGGGTTTCGCTCGGGCCTGTGGTAGACCCTGTTCAGTGGGAGATCTGCGAGATCGATTCTAGGGGTGAAAGAAGATGGCGAGCAGTGGAAAGATAGAGATCGAGAAATTTAATGGTCAGAGTTTTGAGTTGTGGAAACCCAAGATGGAGGATTTGTTGGTGGATAAAGATCAGTGGATCGTGGTAGATCTAGGTACTAAACCAACGGGAGTGTCCAATGAAGAATGGAAGAAGTTGGATCGGAAGGCAAAGAGCACAATACAATTATGTGTCTTAGATTCAGTATTTTTGAATGTATCAGGGGAAGCTATGATGAAGGATTTGTGGGACAAGTTAGGGACTTTGTACCAATCTAAGTCTCTGGTGAATAAACTGTTCATGCAGAAAAAGTTGTATAACCTGAGGATGAAAGATGGAGACTCGGTGACAAAGCATTTGAATGCATTTAATACTGTGGTAAGTAAGTTAGCATCTGTTGATATTAAAATTTCAGATGAAGATAAGTGCATCAATTTGTTGTGTTCTCTACCAGATTCGTCCGATAGTCTAGTTATTGCAACAGGTAGCAATGCAACTGCCTTGCAATTTGATGAAATAGTCTCAGCCTTGCTGATGGAGGATATGAGATGGAAAGATATGGAGAGCGAGAATGGTGATGCCTTGTCTATACGAGGACGGTCCCAGAACAGAAACAAAAATAAGTCATCGATTGGGAGATCTAAATCTAGAGGGAGATCTAAATCTCCAAGAAAACCTGTAAAAGTGGTGTGCTGGAAATGCAGAAAGGAAGGCCACTTCAAAAGGGACTATAAATCTAAAGCTCCTAACAAAGGAAGGGGATCTAATGAGGCTCCTTCTGCAGAGGCAAAAACCACCTCAGATGAAGGTGGGGATGTGTACTTGGCTTCTTCAAGTACACATGTAGATCACGAGGCATGGTTGATTGACTCAGGTGCATCCTTTCACTTCACTCCCCATAGAGAGTGGTTCTATGAGTATGAGAAATATGATGGTGGTGATGTCTTCTTGGGGGATGACAGGAAGGCTAGAATCATTGATCGTGGAAAAGTAAAGTTGAAGCTGCAAGGTGGAAGGGTTAGAACACTTCTAGGTGTTTTGCATATTCCTGCATTAGCCAGAAATCTGATTTCTGTTAGCAAGTTGGATGATGCAAGTGTAAAAATAGTGTTCGAGAAGGATACCTGCAAGATGGTTCTGGGAGCACTGGTATTGATGCGGGGAGTTTGGATTGGAACTCTGTACAAGCTGCAAGGTAGCACTGTTGTTGATGGGTGCAACAGCTCTGTGGTTCTTGAAAGTGGAGCTGAAAATCTTTTGGTCTCTGGAGAGAAGACCATGCTGTGGCATCAAAGGCTTAGACATATTGGAGAGAAGGGCCTTTGAATACTTCATGGTAAAGGTATGGTAGAAGGTATGAGTAATAGCTCTCTAGATTTGATTTCTGTGAAAATTGCGTATATGGAAAGCAAAATAGGGTGAGTTTCCCCTCTGGTAGTAAGAGGGCGAAATAGATATTAGAACTTGTGCACAGTGATGTGTTTGGACCTGTGAAGATTCCATCACTGGGTAAGTTTGTGTACTATGTATAATTTATAGATGACTTCTCAAGGAATACATGGATATATTTCCTTAAGAAGAAATCTGAAGTCTTTGACAGGTTTAAAGAATTTAAGGCTCTGGTGGAAAACCAGACAGAGAAGAAGATAAAGGTACTGAGGACAGATAACGGTGGAGAGTTTTGCAGTAAGGAATTTGAAGAATTTTGTAAGAAGTGTGGTATAGCACGACAGAAGAATACTCCATATACACCTCAGCAAAATGGAGCTGCAGAAAGAATGAATAAGACGTTGATGGAAAGGGAAAGAAGCATGCCCAGTGGTGCCAGGTTAGGACAGGAATTCTGGGCAGAGGCAGTGGATACTGCATGTTACCTGGTTAGCAGGTCACCTTCATTAGCGTTGGAGGATAAGACTCCACAAGAGATATGGACTGGTAAGAAGCCCTCTCTTTCACATCTGAGGGTATTTGGATGTGATGCATATGTACATGTTCCAAAGGAGAAATGAACCAAGTTGGATAGTAAATCTGAAAAGTGCATTTTTTTGGTTATAAGGATGGTTTAAAGGGTTATAAGCTTTGGAACCCAGTAATAAGGAAGGTTGTGTACAGCCGAGATGTGGTGTTCAGAGAGGTGAAAGATGTTATTAAACATGAAGTCCAACCAAAGGAACCTGAGAAGATAGAGTTTGAGCTAAAGGAGGAAGAACCAGGCTCTACAGCAGAGGAGGAATGAGAAGATGAAGAGCCACAAACTCTGGCTGTGAGAAGATCAATTTGAGAAAGAAGGCAGCCAGAAAGGTATAGTCCATCTGCTTTCTGTTCAAATTTTTCTTTGCCTGTTACTGATGATGATCCTAGAACTGTGAAGGAAGTAGTGGATTCAGAGGATGGAAAACTCTGGAAAGAGGCCATGGTTGATGAAATGGCATCTTTGCACAAAAAAGGGGCTTGGGATCTGGTGGAGTTGCCAACTGGAAGGAAACCCATTGGTAGCAAATGGGTGTTCAAGAAGAAGACAAATGCAGAAGGAAAGGTGGAGAAATACAAAGCTTGGCTAGTAGCAAAAGGTTATTCCCAGGTGCTGGGAATTGATTTTGGTGATATTTTTTCCCCTGTTGCCAAGGTAACTTCTATTAGATTACTTTTATCTGTTGTTGCTGCTTTTGATTTTGAGGTAGAACAGATGGATATGAAGACATCATTTCTTCACGGGGATCTGGAAGAGGAAATCTACATGAAGCAACCTGAAGGCTTTGTAGCGAAGGGTAAGAAAGAAATGGTATGCAAGTTAAAGAAGTGTTTGTATGGGTTAAAACAGTCACCAAGGATGTGGTATCAGAAATTTGATACATTTATACGAGGACTTGGCTTCACCAGAAGCAAAGCAGATCACTGTGTGTATTTTAAATTAATTGGTGACCGTGTTATTTATCTAGTCTTGTATGTGGATGATATGTTGCTGGTTGGAGATGACAAAGAAATTATCCAGGATTTGAAGACCCAGTTGTCCTCCAAATTTGACATGAAAGATCTTGGTGCTGCAAACTATATTTTGGGCATAGAAATTAAAAGAGATTGGGAAAAGAGGAAGTTCTAGTTAAACTAGAGGAAGTATGTCGAGACATACAGAGGTTTAATATGCAGAATAGTAAACCGGTGAAGGTTCCTATTCCTGTAGGTGTGAGGTTATCTGTTGAACAGTGTCCCAAGACACAAGAAGAGGAAGAGGACATGTCCCGTGTTCCATATGGAAGTGCAGTCGGTAGCCTGATGTATGCAATGGTCTGTGCTAGACCAGACATTGCACATGCAGTGGGAGTATTGAGCAGGTTTATGTCAAAACCAGGGAAGGAGCATTGGACAACACTGAAGCAGGTTTTCAGGTATTTGTGTGGCACTAGTGATTATGGTTTGTGCTACTAAGGATGACCAAGATTGGACAGAGTGTTGGATATTCATGGCTTTGTTGATGCAGACTGGGCTGGAGATCGAGATCAGAGAAGATCTACAAGTGGGTATGTGTTTAACCTATTTGGAGGTGCAGTCAATTGGATGAGTAAGAAACAATCTGTAGTGGCACTATCAACTACAGAGGCATAATACATGGCAGCCACTCATGCAAGCAAGGAAGCAGTTTGGTTGTAGAGATCGTGTTCAAGTATGGGGTTAGTACAGGAAGCTATAAGGATAGACTGTGACAGCCAAAGTGCAATTTTCTTGGTAAAGAACCCTGCATATCATTCAAAGACAAAGCACATTGATGTTCAGTGTCACTTTGTGAGGGATATGATAGAAGACAAAAGGTGTTGCTGGTAAAGGTGGACACATTGAAGAATACTGCAAATGCATTGACAAAATCTGTGAGCTCTAAGAAGTTCTCCTTGTGTAGAGAAACAATGGGCGTTTCAGGGCTGGAAAAATGACTAAGCTCTCCTGTGGCCCCCTGTGGAAAGAAAACAACAAGTGGGAGAATGTTGGGTTGTGTTATATTCTTTCCATGTAGTTAACAGGGGGTTTGAGGGGTACCCATAACCCCACTTTATGGGGTCGCCCCGGAAAATTTTGATTTTGGACCCTATGTTAGGTTGGGCAGACCCACCTATGGTTTTGTGCATGATTTTCGCACATGTTTTTTGGATGTGATGGTTTTTCGGTCCATGGTATTGGACGCGATGGTTTTCGGTCTATGGTATTGGATGCTTCGACATGTATAAATATGTATTGTAACATTGAAATGAACATAATGAAAAATCAAGTTGGTAGTCCCGGTTTTGGGATCCAGGGGAAAATCTCTGTGTATATGTGTTTTATGTGTTATGCTCTCGCATTGTTTATTTTTCTATGTTTTAGAATTCGTATGCAGGTAATTTTTGTACGGGGTTAAAACCTACAATTTTGATCAGTGTGACTAGTCACTCGTACATATTTTCTTTATTTTTCTTTCATCATATTTTTTTTAAATGGTTAGTATTATTTTGGAATAAGGTTTTTTATTTTTATTTTTTTTAATAATAATTATTTATTTATTTGAATATATATATATATATATATATATATCGATTTTAGTCGTGATTCAAAAAGGGATTATGGAGGGTCACGACGTATGTATCGGTATTAAGTAATCAAATGTCAATGGTTGGTGCAGTGGTGGACATCAACGATATCAACTGGTGATCGGTTTTACAATATGTGGCATCGACAGGGTAGAGATCAGCATCGTGGTAGAGAAAAGGGTGTCAACCGAGAATGTTGTGCCTAGCAGCGCGGTCGATGGCAGTGTGGACAATGACAGGAGCTTATATATATATATATATATATATATATATATATATATATATATATATTGAGCCCGACCATGAACCGGTATATCGAACCCGAGTTGACTCGACGTATTATCCTGGTGTATCGAACACTCAATTTTTATGCATAGGGCCACGTACGAATCGGTGCTAGGACTTGCACCTCTTGACCGTTGATCGGGGCACAATGTTTGACGGTGGGGGGCATATTGAGCCCGACCATGAACTGGTGTATCGAACCCGAGTTGACTCGACGTATTATCCTGGTGTATCGAACACTCATTTTTTACGCACAGGGCCACGTACGAATCAGTGCTAGGACTTGCACCTCTTGACTGTTGATCAGGGCACAATGTTTGACGGTGGGGGGCATGATGCTTAACGATAAGGGTGACAACAATGTTTTTAGTGGCATGTGCGGACAACGACAGGGTAATATGTTGACTGTGTGATTTGCTCGTTGGCTGTTTGGAACATGTATGTGGGGTCTGAGTGACCAGAGTGACCTAGTGCTCTTCAAAATTTGACAACACTAAAGGCGTTCCTCCTTCGAATTGGACATTGGTTGAGTGTGGCAAGGATTCAAACATGGGGTGTTCATGTTACATCATTAAGTCGGGTTGCCAGAGTGGATCGTGGAGCACAAGAGCAGTAGGATTATCAAGAATTTCACCATCATTATGATCTTTATCTGACTCAACTTCTGTCTGCGGAGTAGTAAATTACATTTTATAGTCAACTGCAAAATCATAATCATTGTTCCCAACTTCATTTGAAACTTTCACAAGCATTTTCCCAACTTTTTTCCTCCATTTTTTCTCTGATTTGGCTGCATGAGGATTGAAGATACCTTTTGCATCATGCAACTTATATTTTTTACTGTGATCCTTTTGAGATTTAGTTGCCACAATTTCACCCATATCCATTCCCGTTGCATCAGGGGCATCATCAACTTCTTCCATAATATCTTCATTAGACTCTACAAGTTGGGTATCCATACTAAGAGGACAATTAATGGGCATTTAAAAGTGTCAAGTATCAATCATAGAATGTAAGTTGTATATCTTAACAGAATCCTCCCCATAAATCTCATTCACATCAAACTATTTCCCCCATGCTGGCACAATTGCAGACTCGAGGTGTTCCCCCTTATTTCGTGTAGGTGGCAATGTATAATACGATATATTTCCTTCATTGCAATCATGTAGAGCAATCCTGGCAGCTAATATGGTGTCTTCTACACTACCTTTCTTTAGCTTCCCACGAATTGATGCGATCTTTTGCAAGAAGTCATCGACTGAACTGAAGCTAGGTAGCTTGTATAAGCACATCAACTTGTTAGATGGACACAACTTCAAAATCTCCTTAACAGAAGATACATGATCCTTCAATTTTCCAATCCTTTTGCAGTTGTGAAGAGCAATTGTTGCATTATTGTCACTAGGTTTGGCCATCACAACTCCAGGACAATCTAATAGCTTGACATGCTTTTCTAAGTGAGTTTCCTGTATTTCTCTTGTTAAGCATTGGGTGGCCCCAACATTGACAACATGTGATCATTTTATGCTATTTATAAGGTCACTTTTACTAACATTAGGAAGCCCCACAACACCAACGGTAATGGATGTCTTCAGCTTGTGACTTCTAGAATAATTTTTCAACAACCTTATGAGTGTTTAAGCTCCAAGACAATCACTGGTCTACAGTCTGGGAGTGTGATTGGCAATTTTAAAGCTGATTTCCATCTAAATTTCACCTCTGCTCTAGGTTTTTGCACTTAAAAGGCTATAGTTGTTGCTCTTTCAATTAAAACTATAACCGAAGAAGATAAAACCTTGACTATTTTACTCCTAGCAAGATCCAAATATTTGGTTTTGCTTTCCTTCTGGCTTAAACTTTTCCTTAGCTCCAAAGTATAAAATTTATCTTCCTTCTTCACTGAAGAGGGTATTTCTTTGTCCTTTGTTACTTCCTTCACAAATGGTTTTGGAAGGTTTTTTTCCTTCTTAGGTTCAGGGGACTCTCTAACCCCTTTTCCAATGGCTTTTGACACATTAGACTCAGGTGAAATTACATGATTTCTTTTAATACTCTTTTCAGTTTTTTCAACAGTCTTTGGGCTAGCAGGTTCATCTTTATCACCATCTTGATTGATATCATTCTCATCAAGATCAAATTCATCTGGATCATTTTCATATTCATCATTCTCGTCCATATCAAGATCAACTTCATTTGGATACTCATCTTGATCTTATTACTTTTCTTCATTGTTGTTATCATCTTCCTTATTATCGATTTTCCTTCGACATGCTTTAACTTCTGCATATGATTTTTCTATACGCTGAAATGATTCTTGAATTTTACTAAACTGCACAACACATTCAGGATGTAAACGTAATGGCATATTGTGCGAAGAACAAAGTTCAAAGACTCGCATGATTATGTTGTGTAGCATGGCTCTGATACCACTGAAGCAACAAAATTGATAGCTTGTTGACTTTAATGTAAAAATAAATAAGAGTATTTGTAATAATAATTTATTATATATATATAAAATGCACAAGTGATGGAGAATTTTACAATGAGGATCCACATATATACCTAGGCAGGTGTCCTTTCGTGACCGGGCATGTCCTTTAGACATGCCTTTTCACTTAACTTAATGACTATTTAACATAATCATCATTTCATTATTTATTATTTTTATTTATTTATTTTATACAATTTATGTTTGTAACAGAGCCTTTAGGTCCCATCCTTCTTTTTTACAAGTACAATCGGGTTCCCACAAGGTGAGAAAATTGGTCAGATGTGCCCTTTTTGCAGAAACTCTTGGATTTTCTGCTTGATCTCTTCATTTTCCAGAATGAAACAATGGTATATCGACCCATTGGGTAGAGGTGATCCAGAGGTTAGATCGATCGAATGCTTCACTTGATAGTGCAAGGGCACCTTTGTGGGTGAGGAGAAGATGTTCCTGTATTCTTCCACGACCTTATCCACCTGCTTCTACTGCATGGAGGAACCCTTCCTAGGGGCCATAGATGTGGTCACGATCTTCGCCTTACTTTGAGAGAAAATAAAAAAGAAAACAAATTTCCTAGTCTGGGAGATGATCTTACTGCATTGCTTAGTAGATATTAAATAAATTGTGGTAGGTGGGGATACCTCTGGTATCCTATATAAATTATTTCCCAAAGTAATAATAATAGTGCGAGGCCTAGACTCATACAAAACATGACACTTCCACAAGTATGGTTGGCGTAGTAAACATTGCAAACTTCAAGAGGAGAAACGTCACACGATACCTCATTTGTGAAGGATTTGATGTTGTAGGGAAGAAGACACTGCTAGCTGATGTGGGGATCTTGTTCTTGGTGGAGCCACTAGATGGTGTATGGTTGTGGGTGTGGCATGGTTGGTAGGCCCAAACTCTTAACGACCTCTGTTAAGATGAGGTTATTTTGGCTCCTGTTGTTAAAAAATGAACTACAACAAATACCCCTTCACCCACATTTGTGATTGGAAGAGACACCCCCCCTCCTCTAGATCTTTGGGTTCGATCTTATGCACATTGGTGGTGGCAACAATGGCGTTGGGATCCACATCAATAATATGCTTCCCTTTGTTATTCTTCGTCTTCGTGGTGTTATTCTTTGCTAGCGACTTTGATGGGTTATCTTGGGTCGCCCCACCTTGGCTTTGTCCTTTGTTCTATGAATTGGGGGCACCTTTTCCTTGCTTTGGATTCCCAGATCCAAAGTCTCACTTCTTCTGTTTAAATTTCTACTCGACCTTGACAGTGTAACGGTATGTGGCGCCAAGCGAGGAGATGTCTAGGAACTCCATCTCATCCTAGATGTATTTGTGTAGACAGTCGCGGTATTTCAATACTAGATTCCACTCAGAATCCTTGATACCCAACTTCGTGTGAAAGGTATGAAAGATATTTGTGAACTCTGACACGTCTTGGTCCCTTCCCTACCACATTGTGGCCCATTTTATGTACTTATCTTCATAGCTCATGATAGGGTAATATTGTTCCTTGATAGAATCCCAGAAAGAATTATAACTGGGTGCAGATGAAAACAGTGAGGGTTCCCTCTCGTCCCTCTACTCACAGTAGGTTTCCCACTAGTCCTTGACGTGGGGTGAGACTTTGAGGAGTGAAAAAGTGATATTTTCCCTATTGGAAAAATCATAAACTGAAAAGTATCCTTCTAACATATTTAGCCATTTATCTACAACATTTGCATCTATCTGGCCTTCAAATATGGGAATGTCAAAGTTGGCTTGTACCTTAACGGGAGTGGTGCCTCCAAGGTGGCTTCTGGATGAAGATGTGTCGCCTATGGGCATCCGCTGAAGGATTTGTGAAAAGTTGTCCATCATCTCGTTCCTTTGTTGCTCAAGGGCTTCCTCAAGCAACATTTTGAAAGGATCTCCTACTCACTCATCTTTCTTTTCTTTCATCATGGGAGGTCATCAAGGTATGTGAGGCTTTTCTTACAAAGGTTCAACCAATTCAAGCCCTAACTCCTTATACCCTGTTATGCAACCAACTCAAAAAATAGAAGAAAATCTAGATCAACAACTCGAGAAATACCCTGTTTGAGGGGAAAACCTCCTTTAAATCACATAAATGAACAATTCTTGGATGATTCAAATGAGAAGACCTCCTTGGTATATATAGGAGTCTAAGGGATCACAATATAATCAGAGCCTACAAAACAATAATTATGTAAGGGCACAACAATAACAACATGGGGGATACATGGGCACAACAATAACAATAGGGGCTACATTAACAATAACAATAAGGGGAATACACTAGTATTATATGGACCTAACATGCCCCTCTCCTTCAAAAAAGTGTTTTCCTCAACGCTTGAGTAGTTCTAGATGCATTTGTTTAAAATTCTCATCCTCCCATGCAAAATATTCAGTGGGTAAGTTCTTCCACTTAATGAGATACTCTGAAATTAATCGATTTTGTAGCTGTCAGGTTCTTGTTTTCATGACTTTCTTCAAAATAAAATATGATTTTTCCTTCTTCGTCAAGTTTTGGAAACACTATTTGAACTGGGAGCTTGTAACCGATAACCTTAGTTAAGCATGAAACATGGAAAACTAGGTTTACTCGGGAAGATGTAGGCAACTCCAATTTGTATACCATAGTAACTATCTTTTGCAACACCTTGTAAAGACCGTAGTACTTGGGTGATAATTTATTATCCTTCTTAGCTTGCTTGAGGGACATTTGTTTGTATGGTTGTAGCTGTAAAAATACCAAGTCACCTACATCAAAACTTCACTGTGATGCTGATCTGCGTGTTGTTTCATTCGATTTTGTGCCAAAGTGAGGTTATGCTTTAAGAGTTGGAGAACTTGTTGTTGATGCTCGATGTGATCTTCCACGGCTTGAACCTTAGAATTTTCTCTTAAAGATGACGTGATGGATGGTGGATGATATCCATAAAGTGCCATAAATGGGGTCATTTTTGCTATAGTATGGAAGGAAGTGTTATACTACCATGCAACTAGAGGTAACCACCTAACCCATTGTGTTTGTTTATCATATACAAAGCAACAAATATATCCTTCCAAACATTCGTTCACTACCTCAGTTTTCCCGTCAGATTGCGGATGATAAGATGAACTATGAGCTAATTGAGTACCTAATTTCATCCAAAAAATTCCAATGAAAATGGGATCTCTTTCACTTACAATAATCTTTGGGTTTCCATGTAGCTTTTTAATTGTTTCCATAAATGCTATAGCAACTGTATTGGCTTTAAAAGGATGAGATAATGCACAAAAGTGTACAAACTTGGTAAGTCTATCAACTACCACCATGACGACACTTTTTCCTTCAGGCTTGGGTAAACATGTGATAAAATCCACTGAGACCTCCTCCCAATGCTGACTTGGAATGACTAAAGGTTGTAATAGACTTGGGATCTTAATTTTCTCAACTTTATTTTGTTGGAAAACCAAACATTTTGCCACAAACTTCTAAATATCATATTTAATGCCATCCCAAATAAATTCTTTCTTCACCCCGTGGTAATTTTTAAAAATCTTGAGTGCCCTCCTAAGGTGGAGGTGTGTAATTCCAAAATAATCTATTGCTTGAGTTGGGAATTCTTACAAAGATATAAGCGATCTTTGTACCATAATGAATCATTTTTCTAGCTAAATGTATCAGATGTACTGGGATCTTGCTGCAACTTTTGAATGAGTGTGCACACCTCTACATCATTCTTCCATTGATCGTTTTCTTTGGTTTATCCAATCAGGTTAAATAATAGAAATGGCATAAAGAAATGCTTCCACATCCTCATCCTTTCTTGAGAGTGCATCTGCAACAAGATTTTGCTTCCCTTTTTTGTATATTATTTCAAAGTCATAATACAACATCTTTGTGACCCATTTTTTCTTCTCTTTTGAAGATAATATTTGTTCCAAAAAGTATTTAAGACTATTATGATTTGTTTTTACCTTGAAGTGTATTCTCATTAGGTAAGGTATCCATTGCTTTAATGCATGTAGCATTGTCAACATTTCCTTCTCATAAATAGGTTTGTGTAAATATTTTCCTTTGATTGGACGACTTTCAAAAGCAATGGGTCTTCCTTCTTGCATTAAAACAACACCAATTCCATTTCTTGAGGCATCACATTCCACAATAAAGGTTTTTGTGAAGTCTTAATAATTAAGCCCGATGCTTGGCACATTTCATCTTTAAGATGTTCAAAGGTCTTAGTTGCTTCTAGAGTCCAAGAAAATGCATCTTTCTTTAGTAATGTTGTTAGAGGTGTTGCAATTCTCCCATAATTCTTAACAAACTTGCGATAATACCTTGCCAACCTGAGAAATCCTCGAAGATGCTTTATGGTTGTGGGGATTTTACATTCCTTAATGGATTTAATTTTGTTAGGGTCTACCTTAACATCCTCATGAGATACAATATGACCCAAATATTCCACCTCTTGTACTCCAAAGAAACATTTGGAGGTTTTTTTCAGATAATTGTTTCTCCTCAAATAGTTTGAGCACCCTGTCAATATGTTGAACATGATCCTTCCAAGACTTGGTGTAGATTAGTATATCATCAAAAAATACTAACACAAAATTTCTAAGAAAGGGTTTGAAAATGGAATTCATCAAACCTTGAAATGTGGAAGGCGCATTAGTAAGGCCAAAAGGCATGACAAAAATTCATAATGACCCTCATGAGTTCTGGATGTTGTTTTTAGAATGTCTTCAGTCTTCATTCTAATTTGATGATATCCTAAATGAAGATCCAATTTGGTGAAGTAAATTGATCCATGTAATTCATCAACAATTTATCAATGACATGAATGGGAAATTTATTTTTAATAGTGGACTTGTTGAGCTCCGTGTAATCCAGACACATATGCCATGATCCATCCTTCTTGTGCACCAATACTATTGGAGTAGAGAAATGACTTTGACTATGTTGAATTATACCAACCTCTAGCATTTTTGCAACCATACGTTCAATTTCACTCTTTTGGGAACAAGGATATCTGTAAGGTCTAATGCTTGGAGGGACACTTCCTGGAATCAAATGAATAGCATGATCATGATCACGAATATGTGGGAGGCCTTTGGAAGTCTCAAATACCTTGGAATGATTGTATAAGACTTTTTGGAGATCTGGAGAAATAGATGATTTCGATGTTTGGACCTCTAGTGATCTTAATTGTGAAATTATGCCCCATTGTTCTTTCTTCAAAAGATTTGTCATGCCATTAGAGCTGATTATATTTCTTGGTTTCCCTGCGATACCCCTTAATTCAACTTCCTTTCCTTACCAAAATAAATTCAAGAAAAGTTCTTGAAAATTAAAAGTTATCATCCCCAAAAATTGTAACCATTGGACTCATAGTACAACATCGACACCACCCATTGGAATGGAAAGCATTGGACTATTCAATACATATCCCCCCATAGTTAGGTTGATATTATGGCACTTTCCAGAGAAATTTATAGTTCCTCCATTTTCAACCATCATTTGACACTTTGGTGTTGGATATAGGAAGCAATTCAATTCCTTGTCTATTTTACAATGAATAAAATTATGGGTACTACCCGAACCAATCAACACTATTCCATTTTTCTTCTTGATATATCCTTCTATCTTGAGAGTAAGAGGAGTGGTAATTCCTACCAATGCATTACAAGATAATTGTAAGATTCATTTCTTCTTTCTTTAGGGTTGGTTCCTGGTGTATATCCTCCTATTTTGATGTTTATTGTTCCTTTTCTTCCTCCTCTTCACAATCTATGTAGAATAATTTCTTCTTAGCACACTTATGCCCTTTAGTGTATTTGCTATCACAACTGTAGAAAAGCCCTTTTGCTATTTTTTCCTCCAATTGTTGTAGCTTCAACGTTGTAGGTTGCGGAAGGTTACGAACAACAACACTTCCATCTTTATAGTTGTGAGTGGTAGAGTTCCTTGTTTACGTAATTTCGCTTTCAACTTTTATTGCCACCCTGGATGCTTTCTCCAATGAATCAGGTTCCCAAAGGCGAACCTCATGTTGGATTTTATCTTTCAAAGTCCCTATGAAGACATCAATCCTATGCTCCTCTGGAATATCGGTTACCCTGATATTCAATTTTTGGAAGTCCTCAATGTGCTACGCCATTGAACCCTTTTGTTTGAGATTTATCAATTGGCTAAAGAAGGTGTTGCTTTATTTATCCTCATAATGTGTTATCATTTGTTTCGCCAAAATTAACCAAGTGACATGTGGTTTACGAGAACAAAGCCATCGACACCATACAAACTAATTGGGTTCTAAATATAAATATGCAATATGTACCTTTTGTGTGTGTTGCACATCATGTAGATCAAAATATTGTGCCATCTGTAGTATCCATGTTACCAGATCCTTGCCATCAAACTTCCTCATATCAATCTTTGGAATGTGGTGGGTCTTAAATCCAAAGTTAGTGTCTCTAAAATCATGATTAACATTCCTTTTGTTCTCATCATGAGTTTCATGGGATACCTTTTTTCCATAAGGAAGCATTTCTTATAACAACTTTATCAAACCTTCCATGTCTTCGTTTAATCCATCCTTCAAACATTCCATGTCTGTTTTTAATCCATCCTTCAAACCTTCCATGTTTGATTTTAAACCATTCTTCAAACCATCCATCTTAGCTTCCATTTCATTTTTGGTTACTCTTTGTGAGAGCGAAATTTGTTGCACTTGGTCACGTAATTTTGATATATCATGTTGTGTTTCTTCCTCTTCCTCATGAGTCATGGTAGAGATTTCTGGTTGCTTATTAGGTGTGTCCATTTTTTTTGTTTCAAGGCATTTCAGAACCAAACAACAATATTTATGCTTCACTATTCCCTTTGAATCACTTCAAATTGATTTTTCAAACAAAAGTTATGATTATTTTTTTTTAAATACACACCGTTTTCTTGCTTTTTAGGAGCTCGATATTGAAATTGTTATATCTCTATAATTTCGGACCTCCAAGGTCTAAAATTTTGTCCTATAGTATCCCTATAAGTCTTTTTTCCAACCCCACAAGTAAAACTGAGATTGGATTCTTCAAGAAAGAGTTATGCCTAATCTCCCACGATGACCTGATTATAGACTGGTTCAGTAGAGCAAACTTGTGAGAGTCCCACGTGTTACTGTTAAGACCTTCAACCCTGAAAATGATACATGAAAAACTAAAATCTGTTTAATTTCATTCAATTCTTACGAAATTCAAATCCAATTCTTGGAAATAAAGTTATGACGATTTTCCCTAGGTCACATGTTTGAGATCAAATTCTGTACCCTGCAAAAACACTAACTTCCTTAGATCATATCTCAGAAAATATAGCGAACCAAGATCTAAAATTCATAAAGTTCACTAATATTTTGGCTCCACGTGGTTGCTATTTTAGTTTCTTAAGCCTTGTAGAAAAAAATTATAGTGAAAATTCCAAGATGGCCTATTTGAAGAAGCGAAATCCTATAATCCAAAGCTCTAATACCAAATGTTATGCAACCAACTCACAAAATAGAAGAAAATATAGATTAAAGACTTGAGAAATAACCTCTTCAAGGGGGGGAAATCCTTTAAATCACATAAATGAACAATTATTGGATGATTCAAATGAGAAGACCTCCTTGGTATATATAGGAGTCTAAGGGGTCACAATATAATCAAAGCCTACAATAATAATGTAAGGGCACAACAATAACAATAGTGGGCTTCTATGGGGAACAAAAATAACAACATGGGGGACACATGAGAACAAAAATAACAATAGGGGGCTACACTAACAATAACAATAACGGAAACACACTAGTATTATAGGGACCTAACATACCTCGACCTCATTGGGGACATGCATAGAAAAACAAAAAAAGAGAAGATCGCTCTAATAACACCGATCTAGATTTATGAAGGAATGAAATGAAATACAAATATAAACAGAAACACAAAGCTACAACAAAAACAAAACTTTGGTTCATTAATAACAAAGTATTGAAAATTGTTTACACGTATAATGGAAATAGACTAGCTCAGGCGATGGTAGATTATCTCTAAGAAGAGATGTGCGGCTACATGCCTTCTGAACTGTGTTATAATGAGGCTCAAAGGCCTATTTATTATTTAGAAAAAATGTAAAACCCTAAACATCCAAAAACCTAACCTTAATAGATGAATCACCAAAAGTTTGTGGGCCCCATTGGGGTAAATTAGTACATCAACTTCCTGGGGTCGTAACTTTGGCATATGTTATATGTTTGACGTGTAAGGTAAATCATCAGAAATATCTATCCGAGGACTACAAATTTTGACTACAAACCCATGCCACATACCCATAGGTTTCATGTTTTCTAAAATAATGTTGTTTAAGGCCTCAAAATGACTTTGAAAATTCAAGACCCAAAAAACTGCCAAAAATAGAAAATTGTGCTACAATTAAGGAAATCGAAAGAAACAATGTTGGGGGTCAAGTGGAATAGGAGGGTGGCGACCAATATCAACCTATATCATTCCTCTGCCCTTAGGAGGAAATGGTCCTCATTGTGTTGAGTGCCTCCATGAGACGGGGAAACTTCTGCTGAACTTGGTCCCTGGTGAGCCACTTGCCCTGGTGTAGGAGTTAGCCAACTTTGACAACTCGATACAGGTACATCTTCTATTGGTGAGTGTTCTTGATCTATGTGTCCATGATCCGATTAGTTGTGGCTTGTTCCATGTAGTTTGGGTTGAGCTCTATTGGTGTTAGATGTTCTACAATGTCTGATGTGTCCAACAATGGTGGAAAGTATGGCCGAAGGTAGTCCACATTGAACATTGGGTGCATGCCAAGGAATGGGGAATGTTTAGCTTGAAACCATTATCTCTGACATCCTTGGCGATGGTGTAAAGGCCCATATCATAATGGTTCGAGTTTTAGATGGGCTCTGACAAGGAATTCTTTTGGCAAATGCAATCAAACTTTGTCACGCACCTAAAACTTATGTGGCACTCGATGCTAATCATGCAACTACTTGTACATGGCATTGAATTTATCCAAGATGTCATGCACCTAATGGAATATGTGGTGGATGAGTTCAATAAACTTGGTTGCTTTATTTCCTTAAACTGTGCATGTGCAGATTCTGTTTGTGTAGTCGCATGAGGCATGACAACATCAATCAGACACAAGGGTTGAATTCCCAGACCTGCTTGAAAGGAACTGCGGCCAGTTGAGCTATGGAGAGATTTGTTATAACTATGCTACACATAAGGAAGGCTCTCAGCCCAGGTTTATAGATGCTTGGATTTGTACATGTGTAGTATGTGCACTATCATCCTGCTGACGACCTCTGTATGGTCATAAATATGGGGATGGAATGCATTCAACTTGGTGAGCTTGGTGTCCAATAATGTTCATAGGCATGACTAGAATGTGCTGAGGAGCTTGCTATCTCGATCTGATATAATGGTATGTGGGATCCAAAAATGTACCCACACTCATTCAAAGAAGAGTTTGGCAGTGTCCTCTACTGTGCTACTCTTCTTGCAAGCCACCAATATAGCCATCTTAGAAAATCTGTCCAGGACCACAAATACACAATTATTTCTGTGCTTGGTAGAAGGGAGGCCAAACAAATAATCCATGGAGATGGATTCCCAGGGCAGGTTGGGAGTAGGTGGATGAGTGTACATGGCTTTCTTCTTTATGGTTGGCTTGACTATGACACAAGTAGTGCATGATCTGATATATTTTCCATCATCCCGTCGAAGTTTTGGCTAATAAAAATACTTTTGTAGTCTGACCACAATTTTCTCCACACCAAAGTGTCCTATGACCCGACTATAGCGCACCTCCTAAATCAGTTTGGCACACTTTCTTAAAGGAAAAGGTGGTCCAATTAGCATAATAATGTGTTATGGAGGTGGAAATATGGTACTTGCTTTCCATCCATTAACATCTTGTATGTGGTGGCGAACTTTGGATCATTTTTATACAATTTGTAACATGCCCCCTCCCACATTTACATGATTTCAGTGGTCGGCCAGGGTAAACATGAGGCGAAGAGTTACTATAACATGATCCGACTTCCAATCTTCAGTTATGGAAGTGGGGTCGACAACTAAGACTTACTGACCACAAACTAACATCCTACAGGGCGTACAAGACACTCAGGGGCCAAAGAACCACCCCAAGTGACCAAACCCTAAGCTGGATATCTTTTTTCAGTGACCTAGACTCCTAACTACATGCACAACACTGCCTCCATGCAGTTGCAACCCAAATTCTCTAGTTCACAGGGTGTGATCCCAAGATCTGAGCCACAATTCTAGGTCAACCTCCAGACCACTACCCAAAACTTCCTGAGAATTTCCAAAATGATAACTAACTTAATGACAATGCCAATCATACAAAACTTGAACAAGGATTTGACCAAACCAAACCCAACCATGACAGTCATTTCGTCAAACATATGGTAAACATGTAAACTACAGGTGATGAATGCATATATGATCATAGGAGTCTAGTACTTATTTGAGTATCACCAGAAAGGTCTAATTCCCTCTCATAATAATTGTAATTAGACTTGTTAGCCCATGCTTTCATTAACCATCAAATACTTATAAAATCCCGGACAAGACATAGCTAGAGTACATTGCAAATCCATTCTTATAACCAAAATATAACTAGATTATTAACCATGACAGAACAACCATCATCACCATAATAACAAGTACAAGTGCTCATAGATTACAATAAGAAAATAACTCTTATTAACTTATGAAAAATTCAACCAAGTCAAGGACTTCAACGTACCACCCAAACATAAATTGGGTTGAAACAAATCTTTCTTTCAGCCAATCACCCCCATGACATATTCCAATCATGAATGTGAGATCTCAAGACATAAATGACCAGGGATTTCCGAAGATTAAACCATATCCACGCTTAGGCTACCACTATTTCGCTAAAACCGATCAAGAGATCACAAAGCCCAAAACAAGCTCGAATGCCTCAGAGTTTCTTCACCATTACCTTGAGGAATTTTCTTGTCTCCACCAACCTATTGAGGGATTCCTAGAGATTAAATGACCTCCACCCACAACCCTTGGGAATTTTCTCGAGACCACCTCACCTAGTTCTAAAACCTTATGGTAATCCAAATCTCAACCAAAAAAGAATCCCATCACACCATGGATATCTAGAAATGGAAAGGCAAGGTTGAAATCATTGTCACACCCGAAAAATCCATGCCAATGACAACAAATGAACCCAATAAACAAAATCATGTACCATGCATTAGCCAAAACAACTAAGAAATCACAAATGCAATTTGTTACCTACAAAGTTCTCTTGTTGAACATCCTTGATCCAACCTTCCTTGCTTGTCCTTTTCTTTCCTTATTTTTCCTTTGCTTTCCTTTCTCCAATGTTAGACTGCTCCAAGAATGCTCTAAGTGTGCAATAGTATGAGGGAATAGAGAGAGCTCCAAAATTGAACTGACAAAAGCTGTGAACTGATCTTCATAAGCCTTTTTATCATTTAGGCCTCTATTTTCTTCAACTTCCTTTATTTTTCCTTCAATATTCCTCTCATGCAAATTTGTGACCCTTCATCTCCCTTTTCTCTTATTTTCCTTTATTCTCATAAATAAATGCCAATTAATGCCTCTTTTCCCTTGCCAATGCCTTTGCCAATTTCCTTAGCGATAATAAATCGAAAGTGAAACTCGCTAGGATGTTTTGCCCAACATTCAACTTGAATCACGTGTCCCATGACCTTGGTCTTATTTTGCCTTTATTAACTTTATTATGTGAAATTTTTTAACCCGGGGTTGTTACAAACCCCTCCCCTTCGGTGCTCTATGACACCTATGACCAGTAAACCGCTGAAAGAAAAACATACTGCATATGGAGCTTTATAACTTAGCTCGATGTAGTATTTACAATAACAACCTGCTAAAAATCCAAAACCAACATGACAAACATGACAATAATACTGCTTATTGGAGCTTTATAACACAACTCATTGCGATATTTATAATAACAACCATACATAGATATGTACATATACCAAAACTCCTTTGCCTCAACCGAAAAACAATGAAGGATACAAATCTCACATCTGACCATCCATCTCCCATGTAGCTTCATTGGGCCCAAAGTGCTTCCACTGCACTTTAACTTGCTCTATTGATCGATTCGAGAGCATGAGTTGTTTCCTCTACAATATGCAATGACGTTCCAGATAAAATTCTCCTTCCGGTTCCACCTGCAATAGAGAATAATTAATCACATGATCAACATACTTCACATATATTTTAAGTAATGAATCATGGAAAACATCATGGACTTTCACTATTGGTGGTAGTGCAAGTCTAGAGGCCACTGGTCCAATCCTTTCAAGGATCTCAAAAGGCCTACAATACTAAGGTGCCAACTTGGCACATGACCCAAACCTCTTCTTGGGCAATGTCTTCTTCGGCTTGATGCGCAAGTACAAATGCTCCCTAACTTGAATCTCCTTAAATGCCATGTGATGATCTGCATAACTCTTCTGCTTGTCATATGCTACCTTTAGATTCCTCTTGATAACTTGTATTTCCTATTCCATCTATGCCAACATGTTTGGTCCAATCTATACCCTATTCACTGGATCACTCCAACGGATGGGAGTATTACAACTCCACCCATGAAGTTCCAAATATAAACTCATCCTCAAGGACTCCTGATACCTGTTATTGTACACAAACTCTACTGGTGGGAGATACTCCTCCCACCTCCTTTGCTGATGCGTAACATACATCCTCAGCATATCCTCCAGAATCAAGTTGACCCTCTCTATCTGTTCATCTATATGTGGATGATAAGTTGTACTAAAAGCCAACTCTATCCCCAAACCTACAAACAACTCCTTTCAAAACCTAGAAGTGAAGTTGGCATCTCTGTTGGATACACTCTTCTTAGGAACACCATGAAATCTCACTATCTTCCCGATGAAGACCTAAGCTGCCTCACTAACTGAATTAGTAGACTTCACTGGAATGG
The DNA here is from genome assembly GCA_031772625.1 of Pinus tabuliformis. Lineage (NCBI taxonomy): Eukaryota > Viridiplantae > Streptophyta > Pinopsida > Pinales > Pinaceae > Pinus > Pinus tabuliformis. The sequence continues at coordinate 635,201,209 of CM062816.1, forward strand.
AGTGAGATACCTTGGTCAACCTATCAACCAAAACCATGATGGAATCATGTTGTCTAGATGTCTTCGGAAAACTTGTAATGAAATCCATGGAAATTACTTCCCATTTCCACTCTGGAATCAAAATCGACTGTAATAAACCACCTGGATTATTGCACTATGCTTTTACCTGTTAATGATCTAAACACCTTACGATGAACTCAACAACCTATTTCTTAAGATTTGACCAATAGTAAAACTTCTTCATAGCTTTCAGAGTCTTTTGATATCCCAAGTCACCTGAATATGGATTAACATGAAATTCCCTTAAGATATGCTTCTTGAGTTCAATGTTTTCCGGCACATAGATCCTATCCCTAAATCTCACCAAACCATTTGTTGTAAGATGATAATCAACATCTTGATCACCTATACCCTGTTGTTGTAACTTGTGCTTAAGTTTTTGGTACCTATCATCCTGTTGTCTCGCCTAAAAGATCTGATCTTATAAATCTATCCCATATGAACTCATAACTGCTATGTGATTTACCTGCATTCTTTTTCTTAGAGCTTTTGCAACCCTATTCTCCTTACCCTTAATATACCTAATCTCGAAGTGAAACTCACTAAACGTGGCCAACCATCTAGCTTTCCTGACATTCAGATTAGGTTGGTCAAACAAGTATCTCAGTCCACTATGATCACTCATCAACACAAAAGTACTGCCAAGAAGATAATGCCTCCATATTCAATGTGTGAATGATCGTTTCCAACTTAAGATCACGTGTCACATAGTTATGATCATGCTAATTTAGTTTCCTTGATTCGTAGCATACCACTTGTCCCTCTTGCATCAAGACTCCACCAAGTCCTCTCTTGCAAACATCTATACACACCAAAAACTCTTTATCTGGATCTACAATATTTAGAACTGGAGTATTTGTAAGCAATTGCTTCAACTGCTCAAAACCACCTACACATTCCTCTGTCCATTCAAAATTCTTTCCTTTCCTTTGCAAAGATGTAATAGGATAGGAAATATGTGAGAAGTTCTTGATGAAACTCCTATAATAACCTGACAACCCCATGAATGATCTAACCTCATCCACATTCCTAGGAGTTGCCCATTCCATGATAGCTTTGTCATTTTTGGATCCATTGTGATGCCTTCCTTGGAAAAAAACATGTCCCAAGTAATGAACTTTTGGCTGAAATTAACTGCACTTACTAAGCTTGGCATACAATCATTTCTCTCTCAATAGTCTCAACACTCCTTCCAAGTGCTTTGCATGCTCTTCCTCATTCTTAGAATACATCAATATATCATCAATGAATACTATCACAAACTTGTTCAAATAAGGACGGAACACACTATTCATTAAACACATGAAAGTAGTTGGAGCATTAGTCAAACCAAAAGCAACCACAACAAACTCATAATGCCCATACATGGTCTAGAAAGCAGTCTTTTAAATGTCCTTTTCTTTGATGCATAACTGATGATATCCTTATCTCAGATCAATCTTCGAGAACATTGTTGCTCCCTTCAACTAATCAAACAAATCATCGATCCTCGGTAATGGGTACATGCTCTTGATCATCACCTTATTTAGTTTCATGTAATCAATACAAAACCTAAGAGTACCATCCTTCTTCTTCATAAACAACATTGGTGCACCCTAAGGTGACACACTTGGGCTAATGTGTCCCTTGTCAAGCATTCCCTCCAACTGCAACTTCAATTCAACTAGCTTTGGAGTGCTTATCCTGTAAGGTGCCTTTGATGCTGGTGTTGTTGTTAGAAAATTATATATTACAGAACAATGGAACACATAAAATATTGCAGAAATATAAACACAGAAAATGCATAAAACAAGAGAGACATAGATATATGTGGTTCACCCAGTTTAGGCTACGTCCACCCCGAACAACCAGTCCTTCCTTTCTATTATCCAACAAACTAAAGAGACACAACCTACAGCAGATCCGCTGTAATATCCTCTGTTTTCTCTCACTGTCTCACCTATCTGTTTCTCGCTCTAAGAATACACATCTATTACACAACCTCAATACAATACCCTCATACAAAGAGAGGGGTTGCCTTCTAGGGAAAAAAAAACCCTAAACTAAACATAAGTTCTACCGTCAGATCATCCGCCTAATGAACGGCCCAGATTGACTAGAAATTACTATACTTTTACAAGGCAATTTTACATCTGTTTTTAGCTTTGGGGGCACTGCCCCTGAAACCCCCGCCAGGGGACCGTTGGCCCCGGACCTTCCAAAACCCGCGCGGGGGGGGGGGGAAGTCCCTCCCGCACCCCCCCCGCGTGGAGGGGTGTAAAATCTTCCTGGGGTATACATCCCGCTGAAACAAAGACCTCTAAATTAGGATGATAATCATGCTCCACACCCAACAATCTCCCACTTGGAGAATGATTGTAGCAACTCCACCTCTGCTTCATTTTCTAGACAATAACTCCTCTTTGGACTTGGTTGTTTCTCATCTTCATCATCATCCTTGAAGACCAATTGAAACTGAGCATATTCTCAGTCTCTCCTTGGTTTACAACTTTTGTTAGCATATCTGCAGGATTCTGGCTAGTGTGTATCTTTTCCAGCTTCAACTCTCCATCTTCTAACACTGATCGTATAAAATGGTACTTGAGCTGTATGTGTTTACTCCTGGAATGAAATGATGAGTTCTTTGCAAAATGAATGGCACTTTGGCTATCACTGTATAACATGCCCATATCACGCTTCTTACCCAATTCATCCATAAACCTTTGTAACCAAATCATTTCTTTACTAGTCTCTGTAGCAGCAACATACTCTGCTTTTTTTGTTGAAAGTGCAACAACACTTTGGATTTTTGAAACCCAACTGACAGCGGTTCCACCTATAGTAAATACATATCTTGTAGTGCTCCTCCTGTTATCTTTGTCACCTGCCATATCTGCATCAACATATCCCTGTAGAGAAATGTTTGAACCACCAAAGCATAATGCTTGATTTGTGGTACCTCTCAAATATCTGAGAATCCATTTCACTACCATCCAATGTTCTTTTCCTGGATTGTTCATGTACCTGCTTACAACTCCCACTGCATGTGCAATATCAGGCCTTGTGCAGACCATTGCATACATTAAGCTTCCAATTGCTGATGCATATGGAACTTTAGACATATAATCCATGTCTTCTTGGGTCTTTGGGCACATCTCCTTACTAAGTTTGAAATGGCTAGCAAAAGGTGTACTAACTGGTTTTGCATTGTGCATATTAAATCTTTTCAACACCTTTTGTATGTACTCATTTTGAGACAATGTTAATCTGTGATTTTTCTTGTCTCTAGTTATTCTCATACCAAGGATTTGTTTTGCAGCTCCCAAATCCTTCATTGCAAATGAATTTTCCAATTTGCTTTTGAGCACATTTATTTCCTGCATGTAGACCCTGCAACAAGCATGTCATCTACATACAATAACAATATAATACAGCTGCCATCATTTTGCTTTTTTCAAATAAACACAATGATCAGAGTGACATCTAGTATAACCTTGTTCACACATAAACTTGTCAAATTTTAGATACCACTGCCTTGGAGCCTGTTTTAATCCATACGAGCTCTTCTTCAACCTGCACACTAGTTTCTCCTTCTCTTTTACCTGATATCCTTGTGGCTGCTGCATATATATCTCTTCCTCCAAATACCCATGGAGAAAGGTTGTCTTTACATCTAACTGCTCAAGATGTAAATCTTCAACTACTACTAGACTTAAAATAGTTCTGATTGAAGTCATTTTAACAACAGGAGAAAATATTTCATCAAAATCAATACCTTTCTTTTGTGCAAACCCCTTCACCACAAGTCTAGCTTTGTACCTCTGTTTTCCTCCATCTTCTTCCTTCAGCCTGTAAACCCATTTATTTTGCAATGTAGTTTTACCTGCAGGCAACCTGACTAAGTCCCAAGTCTGGTTATGCATTAAGGAGTCCATCTCTTCTTCCATGGCTAGCTCCCACTTCTTCGTGCTTTCAACCTGCATTGCTTCTTCATAACATTCGGGTTCACCAGAATTAGTCAACAATAAATAATCTAATGAAGGATAGTATCGTTCAGGGGGTATATTTATCCTGGTAGATCTTCTAACACCACTTTCAGGTGTTTGGGGTGCCTGTTGCTGTTGTGGTTGTTGTTGTTGTTGTGGTCGTTGATTATTATTATTTTCACGCACCTTTACTTTTTGAGTGATCTCATCAAGAACTATGTATTCCTTGTTTTCTTTTTCCTGTTTCTTTTTCTGCAACTGATTCTTATACAAGACCTTTTCATTGAATATTACATCTCTGCTCCTAATGATTTTTTGATTTTCATAATCATATAAGCGATAACCAAAATCATTAACGCCATATTCAATAAAGGTACATTTCCTTGATTTTGCCTCAAGCTTTGTTCTATTTTCTTTATTAATATGGACAAAGGTCTCACAACCAAAAGGCTTTAAAAAGGAGTAGTTTACCTTTTTACCTGTCCATGCTTCCTCTGGAATACCACCATCCAAGGAACTTGAAGGCCCTCTGTTTATTAGATAAACAACAATATCTACAACATTTGCCCAAAATTGTAAAGGCAATCATGCATGCAATCTCATGCACCTTGCACACTCCATGATTGTTCTATTTATCCTTTCTGATACCCCATTTTCTTGTGATGTTCTTGGAACTGTCTTCTCTCTGCGAATTCCATGCTTTGAACAGTACCTATCAAATTCTTTGCTGCAATATTCACCTCCATTGTCTGATCTGAGACACTTCAATTTATTTCCTGTCTCAATCTCAACCAAAGCTTTCCATTTCTTGAAAGTATCAAATACATCAAATTTATTTTGAATACAATAAATCCAATTGTTGAATTGAGGCTTCTGTAATCCATATTATTTATAAGTAGAACTTCGGTGTAAATCACATAAAGAGAGACATTTGTCAACGCGTTTCGAACCAACCAGTGTGGCTCATCATCAGGACAAGTTGAAGAAACAGATCCAACTATGCATGCTAAATAGTCTGAGCAAAGCTTCCAACGGTTATCTTGATCAACGACTAATTTTGACTCAAGGCCTAAAAAGTCAAAATGATCAATTAATGGGAGTTAATTAAATTATAAAAGAAATAATTATATATGTTGATTCTGTTAATAGTTTAATAAGAATTGGTTAGATTAAGGACCTGATATATATATATATATATATATATATATATATATATATATATATATATATATTTATTTATTTATTAAATATAAAATATAAATTATATGTGAGGCAATTCTAGTTAGTTATAGTAATTAAATTTTATTAGAAAAAATATTTATATAAATAAAAATAATAAAAGATAGGTGAAAGGTATAATATAAAGGGTATAAATAAAATATAAGGGGGCTAGTTAGTTATAATAACTAGTAACTTTTAAAAGAGATAATTTAATATGGTGGTAACTTATTGGTCGGTTAAAAAGTTATATATAAATTTAATGTAAATTAATTAGATAAAGGACCTTACTTTATAAAATATTCAGAAGGTAATTAGATATAGTAATTATATAATATTAATCCTATAATAATCATAATAATAATAATAATATATATATATATATATATATATATATATATATAAAAAGTAAATAAATAAAAATAAATTAAATAAATGAAAATTAAATAAAAACAAATAAATAAATAGAATAATAAATTAATTAATTAATTAAATAGAGTATAATAATATATTATAGTTCTGATATAGTTAAGATCATATTTATTAAAATCTAACAGGAAGAAGAGCACCTAACAAAAAAGAAGGACAGACCCAAACGAAAGCAAAGAAGATGGGAAAAGGGGGGGGGAGAGAGACTAGGATGAAAGGGCGGGGATCCAACATCTACTGATCTTCCAGCCGTCATCTCTATTGAGATTGATTGGCCTTCTTTCAATCTCAATAGCTTCCCTGAATTTACGATGATGGAACTGAGCAACTTTGGCGACAACCCTAGCCTCCTCTATACACACCTGATGCTTGGTCTTTTCTACATGCTCTGCCAAAGCTGAAGACTTGGATCTCCCATGTCTTAGGTCAGCTGCATGTTCGCTAATCCTCTGATGGATGGAGCGCCCTGTCTTCCCAATATAGGGGGTCCCACAAGAACAAGGGATAAAGTAGACACCCTTCATGTCCTTAGGGTTAATGGGATCTTTCACCGATCGGAGGGAATTGCGGATGGTGCTGAGGGGCCTAAAGGTTGATGGAATCTCATACCTCTTAAGGATCCGAGCAATCTTGTCCGTGGTTCCTTGGACATAGGGAAGATGGACACCTAGACGACGTTCTTTAGGCTCTTTCTTAAATAACACATTTTTAGAGGCTTTACAGAAAGCCTTCTGACCTAGTCGTCTACTATATCCATTTTCCACAAAGACATCAAGGAGATGGGATTTCTCCTTATCAAAGCTCTCACTGTCAGAAATCCTCAGGGCACGAGTGGCGAGGGTGTTAAGAACACCCATCTTCTGAGCAGGGAAATGATGGGAATCTGCATGAAGATACTGCTCAGTATGTGTTTCCTTTCGGAACACAGAGAGGGAGAGATAGCCATCCTTATTCTTGGATATAAGAATATCTAGGAAAGGGAGGCAACCCTTGACCTCTTTTTCCATGGTGAACTTAATGGCAGAGGACTGGCTGTTGAGATGATTAAAGAAGTGTTCCAGCTCCTCTAGGCCATGGGGCCAGATGACATTAGTGTCATCTACATACCTTTTCCAAAGCTTGGGAAGGAGACGAGCCGAGGCTAAAGCTTTGGCTTCGAAATCTTCCATAAAAAGATTAGCAACAATAGGGGAAAGAGGGGAACCCATGGCAACACCACAAGTCTGTTCAAAGAACTCACCCTCGAAACAGAAGAAAGTGGAAGTGAGACAGATCTCCACCAGATGCGTGGTATCGGGATCTGTTAGGCGAAAGATTACTTCCAAGGCCTCCTTTATAGGGATGCAAGTATAAAGGGAAACCACATCAAAGCTGACGAGAATGTCCTCAGGGCTAAGTTTAATATCCTTGAGCTCCTTAACGTAGGATGCAGAGTCTTTCACGAAGGACTCAGTGCGGCCAACTAGGGGCTTAAGTTTGAGGGCAAGTAACTTAGCCAGAAGATAGGTTGGACCACCAATGGTGTTGAGGATAGGCCTCAGAGGAGCCCCTTCCTTGTGAATCTTTGGTAACCCATAGATCCTAGGAGCAATGGGATTGCTTTCGATGAGCTTGTGGCACAGGGAACTCACCAAGTTATTCGATTTGATGGCGAGAGCCACTGTCCTAGAAATCTTCTTCAGAGGGTTCTTGGGAAGTTTTTTATAACTGCCACTATTGTGAAGATGATCCAAGTTTTTCTAGTTGCATCATCAATAAAAGTAACATAATAACAAGAGCCACTGAGAGATGATACCTGAGCAGGTCCCCATACGTCTGTATGCACAAGCTCTAATTTTTCGCTCTTCTTTTCTTTCCTAACTCTTATAAATCTGACTCTCTTCTGTTTTCCATAAATGCAATTCTCACATAAGTCCAAATCAACATTCTTCAAACCTAACAACAAATTACTTGAGTGAAGAATCTTCATCCCCTTCTCACTCATGTGTCCAAGCCTACGATGCCATAATGCTGCATCTTCTCCTTTAGAAGTTAAAGCATTAACAGAGTTAGAATTACCATTGCATAAATACAATGTACCAACCTTTTCGCCTTTTGCTATTACTAGGGCTCCTTTGGTGACCTTTCAAGCTTTATCTGTGAAAGTTGTCACACAACCTTCACCGCCTAACTGCCTTGTTGAAATCAGATTTTTCTTTAGATCTGGAACATGCCTTACCTCCTTTAGTAGCCATTCGTTTCCATTCTGTTGTTTTACAAGAACCTTACCCATTCCAACAATTTTACATGGTTTATCATCACCCAAACAGACTTGTCCAAAATCTTCTTGAACATAGTCATGAAAATATTTCTTATCAGGTGTGGCATGGAAAGAGGCCCCTGAATCTACCACCCAGGAATCAGTAATATTTTCGAAAGAAAGAATGAAAACATCTTGTAACACCTCACCTGTCACATTTGCTTCATCATTGTTTTCTTGTTGTGCATCTCCTTCTTTTCCCTTCCGATATCTACAGTCTTTGTTTAGGTGTCCTTTATTTCCGCATTTCTAGCACACTATCCCCGATCTAGACTTGGATATGTCTTTCCTTGATTTACTGCGATATCCTGAGCTCTTTCCTCTTTCTATTCTTCTTCCCCTAGATTCTGCACTCAAAGCATTACCCGATGTCTCATCGGAGCTTTTCCGCCGCATTTCTTCGCTAAGGATAGCACCGACAACATCATCAAACTTTAAAGTACTAGATCTAGAAACAGAGTTACTAATGGTCATTACTAAACCATTCCAACTTTCTGGCAATGAGCACAAGAATAACAGAGCTCTAACTTTATCATCAAAGTTTACCCCTACAGAACTTAACTGACTTGTAACTGTATTAAAATCATTTAAATGGTCTGCAACAGATCCACCTTCAGACATCTTCATATTAAATAACCATTTCATAAGAAATACCTTGTTTGAGGCCGAGGGTTTTTCATATAGTTTCGCCAACGCCTCAATCAAACCCAATGTCATTGTTTCCTTCGAAATGTTGAAGGCAACCGACGTTGCGAGGCACAACCATACTGTTCTGAGTGCCTTTATATCCAAAATGTTCCATTCTGCATCTGTCATCGCCGTCGGCTTCTTTGTTTTTCCGCTCAATGGTAGGTACAGATCTTTCTGATATAGATAATAGTCCATCTGCATCTTCCACAGCGGGAAGTTTTGGCCGTTAAATTTCTTGACCCTAAACTTACCATCTTCCGCCATTGCTCCCGCTCGAACCAGGAACCCTTCTCTCCCACGAGTTTGTCAGCCAAATAGACCTTCGGCTCTGATACCAGTTGTTAGAAAATTATATATTACAGAGCAATGGAACACATAAAATAATGCAAAAATATAAACACAGAAAATGCATAAAACAAGAGAGACACAGATATACATGGTTCACCCAGTTTGGGCTACGTCCACCTCGAACAGCCAGTCCTTCCTTTCTATTATCCAACAAAATGAAGAGACACAACCTACAGAAGATCCACTGTAATATCCTCTATTTTCTCTCACAGTCTCACCTATCTATTTCTCGCTTTGAGAATACACATCTATTACATAGCCTCAATACAATACCCTCATACAAAGAGAGGGGTTGCCTTCTAGGGGAAAAAAAGCCCTAAAATAAACATAAGTTCTACCATCAGATCATCCACCTAACGAACAGCCCAGATTGACTAGAAATTACTATACTTTTACAAGGCAATTTTACATCTGTTTTTAGCTTTGGGGGCGCTGCCCCCGAAACCCCCGCTGGCCCCCGAACCTCCCAGAACCCCGGTGGGGGGGGGGACAAGCCCCCCCCACACCCCTCCGCGTGGAGGGGTGTACAATCTTCCTGGGATATACATCCGACTGAAACAAATACCTCTAAATTAGGATGATAATCATGCTCCACACCCAACAGTTGCTCCTAGTACCAAGTCAATAGATAAATCCACTTCCCTTTGAGGAGGAAACTCTGAAATATCTACTGGAAATACATCCTCAAATTGTTGCAAAATTGGATACCTCTTCAAGAATTTTTCATCCTTAACATCCTTACTTTTATCACTAGAAACATGCACTATGAACAATACACACCCTTTTCTGCAACTGCCTTTGCCTACATGGATGTAACCATTCTCACCTATGTAGGCTTCTTATTACCCTACAAGGTTCTCTTCTCTCCATCATCGTCCAAGCACTCGATAGCCTTCTCATAACAATCCACTTTAGTCTTATGAAGGTATAACCAATCCATAGCCAGAAACATATTGTATGATCCCAATGGAAGCACTTTTAGATGTGCTGATGTAGGCATACCATTTAGCTCAAATACACAAGCTCCTACCCAATGATGAATTGTTTTCTTAGTATATGTAGCCAACTGTACCAACCAAGACTTTACATGCACTTCTTTTCTTAAACCACACTTATCCACTAGGTCAGGATTAACATAACTATAATTAGATTCGGGGTCAATCAAAATGGAAGCAACTCGATCACAGAGCTTACCTTCCATCTCAATAATGGATGCCTAGTGATTCACCTGCTTATTATTAAAAGTTGCATAGATATGAGGAATGCTTTAGCCCACATCCCCAACTGTCTGAGCCTATTGAGCACTGTAGATATGGGGTTTTTTACCTTGATACAATGGACAATCCTTCTTGTGATGATCCTTGCCACATATCCATCACTACAATGGTTCTCTACCACTACTTTTATTCTATTGCTCTCCAGGATGAGGCCCATGTCCCTTCTCAACTGTAATAATTTTTTTGTAAGGAGCAAAATTTTCCTTCTCACCTGCATCCTGAGGTATTCCCCACTTTGGTAGAAACTTTCCTTTAGCCTTGTCATTCTCTTTCCAACCCTTCTTAGACTCAGTCTTACGCTTTGATTGTCCATTACAGTGCTTCAACTTTCCAATGAATTCTCCCAGTGACCAAGGCTCATCGTACTCAATCTGATCCTTAAATGCTAATGGCATTCCACTTATAAATCTCTAAACTCTTGTCTTCTCATCCTTAAGATAAGGCACATATCTCAACAACTCCAGGAAATTAGTCATGTACTTCTCGTCTGTCATAGTTCCCATCTTCAACTCATAGAACTCCTTGGCCATTTTTTCATAGTACTTTTCTGATAAGTACTTCTTCTCGAAGAGTCTTTTGAAGTAATGCCAACTAAACTCCTTTATCCTGATGTATCCTTCACATCTTCCAACTAGATGTTTGCTTTCATTTTGAGACTAAAAATAGCTATCGCGACCTTCATATTCTTTGTATATTCATGCATCTCGAAGAACTTCTTCATTCCAAGCAACCATGCCTCTGCATCTTCTAGTTTCTTTAACTCTCCATCGAATGTAGGTGACTTGGCTTCTTGAACTCATCCATCAAATATCCCCTCTCACTCCTCTTGCAAGGATGATAGCGATGATAACCATGATACTTGTCTGAACCATAACTAGAATAAAGCCCGTAGCCACTTCCTATTTTTTCAGGTGTATCCAAGAACTTACCATCTCTGATTGTGTCATCCCTGTCTGACCTGTGCCCTCCATGAGACCTGCTACGATATGCCCCATTAGTCCTTTCCTCCTGTCCATAACTGATCCGTGGCTATCCCTGTCTCTGCAAATCTGACAAAATATGAAGGATGACTACATTGACTTCTGCTTTCTTTTCCTGTGCCCTGGCAAGTCTTTCCTATCACTGAATGATTATGTCATTATCCTCCTTGCAACTTCTTATATCTGCCTTTAGACTTTTGAAGGTATATGTTATGTTAAGAGAGTAATCATCTCTGTGCTTCTCATATGATCTATAAGGAGAGACTTATGAACTGTAATCCACCATTATACTAGTCATTTCTGATCCTCTTCTTCCTACAAAAATACCATCTCAAATAACCAAATATAAGCATAATCAACATACCTCAATGAAGCTCGGGGGGGCTATCTCATCTACAAAATCCATCCAGATTAGCATGATACATATATATACATAATCATATCAATATGTCGACAACATGCATGATAACACTAATTGCATACAATGACCTCATGGATGGAAACCATGACCATGGCAATGCATGCATAATGACATGGGTATAGCCTATCCATTCCAAGTATTTGAACCATGCTCTAGTACAAATCTGTAACACACCCCCTCCCACACTTACCTGCTTTCACCGATCTTCAAGGTAAACATGAGAAAAAGAGTTAATATGACATGAGATGACTTCCAAGCTTCATTTATGAAAGTGGGGCTGACAATTGAGACTTACTGACTACAAACTGACATCCTACAGGGCTTAGAGAACACTCAAGAGCCAAAGAACCACCCAGTTGACAAAACCATGAGTTGGATAAAAAATTTCAGTGACCTAGACTCCCAAGCACATGCACAAGGCTACATGAGTGCGGTTGTGACCCTCCAACCACATGCACAACATTTCTTCCATGCGATTGCAACCCAAATTCTCTGGTTCAGAGGGTGCGATCCTGAGATCTGACCCACAATTCCAGGCCAACCTCGAGACCACTGCCCAAAACTTCCTGAGACTTTCTAGAATGATAATTAACTTAATGACAATGCCAATCCTACAGAACTCAAACAAGGTTTTGACCTAACCAAGCCCAACCATTACAATCATTTAATCAAACATATGGTAAACATGTAAACTATAGGTGATGAATACATATCTGATCATAGGAGTCTGAAACTTATATGATAATCACCAAGAAGGTCTAATCACCTCTCATAATAGCTAAAATAACACTTGTTAGCTCTTGCATTCATTAACCATCAAATACTTATCAAATCCTGAATATGACATAAGTAGAGTACATTGAAAATCCATGCTAATAACCAACATATAACCAGATTATTAACCATGATAGAACAAACATCAAATCACGATAATAACAAGTACAAGTTCTCATAGATTTTTGATTTTACTAACCTCTAAGAGTCAGACATTAGAATTTTGGTTTGCAACTTGAGCTAGGGTTGAAGTTGGCACTAGGGTTTTGACTTTGGGAACCATGGCAGGATGCGCAGGGGGGAGTGCTGCTCCCTCCTACAATCAGGTAGTTATAGTTGGAAGTAAGGAAATGGGAAACCAACATTTTAACAAACCTCTGGAGAAGGTATTAGAGGCAAGAAGCAAAGGAACATTGGGAAGAAGCGGACTTCAGGAACACGAAGAGGATCAGCTGGAAATAAATAAGGAGAAGGAGAATGGAGGCAACAGTGGAAAACCTAACTCCATAAGGACAACTGGGGTCTGCAAACCCAAGTCGAGCATTATTCCCCGGGTCATATTGAGCGATCCAGCGCTTCAAGCACATAGGGATCATATGACGGAACATGCGATCATATGCAAATTTATGGGGTTATGGCCGACGAAGAGGGCGTTACACATCTGGATAAGGAGCCATTGGAAGCCAAAGGGGGAAATACATCTACATCTAGGTTCTAAGGGCTTCTTCACAGTGGTGTTCACGAGCCTAGAGGATAAAGATAGAGTTTTCGAGGGAGGACCATATTTCTACGCTGCTACAGGACTCTATATGCGGCCATGGATGATGAACTTTGTCCCGGAACGTGAAACATTCACATCGGTACCGGTATGGATTAGACTATACTCCCTTCCTCTGGATTATTAGCTACCAGAATCTCTAAAAACAATAGGCAACAAGTTGGGGCACTTCCTAAAGATCTCAGAGGCGACTCTGAAAGGAAGATATACCTCCTTTGCCCGAATATGTGTGGAAATGGACTTATCTGGAGCCCTTCCAGAAGCGATAATTTTAGAAGTATATGATGAAGAATGGGTGCAGACTGTGGACTACGAGCACATCCCATTTAGGTGCCACAAATGCCATGAACATGGGCATTTATTCAGAGACTGCCCAACAAACAATATGGAAGGAAATGCGAAAACTACTGAGGATAAAAATCACGAGGGTTTTACCAAGGTTGGGAGCAAAGGGAAAGGTGGTAAACGCCCACAAAAGAAGATGAATGAGGATAGACATTCAAGACACAATCATTTCAAGATCCTAGAGGAAGAAGAGGGGAACAAGGAAACAATCCAGGATATGGAGAACATAAACAATGAGAAGGAAAAGGAAGCTGACATGGAGGATATCACAGTAAAAACCAACAAAAGGACGATCTACCAAGCTGTATGGAGATAAGTAGGGACCATGAGATGACTCCAAGTGAAGCGGGAACGGAGGACCATGAACTACAGGAGATTCTAGATAGGGAAAATCTAGATCTAGAAAAATTTCTGGAACAAGGGACGAACATAGGAGTAGATTCCCTGCCAAAAGAGGATTGTGACAGGGTGCAACAACTCTTTCTATGGAGATCACAATCGAAGGGAAATGGAGTCAAAAGAAATCATGAAATCCAAGAGCATAGCGGGGTCAAAATGATGGAGAATGTATAGGCACAATCTCCAAAGAACTCAGGTAGGAAAATAGGAAGAAAAAGACAAAATGAGCTACTGAACGAATGTTAAAAACTACTGATTAACTTAGGTAAGATGAAAGATCTTACCAAATATTCCTTTACTAACCTTTCTTAATGAAGCTCACAACCTGGAATATCGGAGGCATAGGAAATAAAAGGAAATAAAGGAATCTCAGTAATAGAATTAAAGAAGAAAAACTAGATATGGTTTTTATTCAGGAGACAAAATGTTCGGTGGATAAGATTAGACAAATTCATAATAAGTGGCTAATCAAGTATGAGTATCTAGAGGTTAAAGTAAGCAACTCAGCGGGGGGGATTCTTATGCTGTGGGATCCACAAAAATTTGGAATCCTAGATGCTGAAGCATCCAGGAACTATCTTTCTTTGGTTTGTCAACCTGTAGGTGATAAGGAAATATACATGATCACAAATGTTTATGGACCTCAAAAGCTAGCAGACAAACTCAAGCTTCTCATCTCCCTTGAGGATCTAAGGGCAAGACACCCCAACATGCCCTGGATCATTGCTGGAGATTTCAATATGATAAGATCTCTCTCAGAGAAAAAAGGTGGCATTAGACAGTTAGGAAGAGACTCCATGGCCTTCCAGAACTTCATAATGAACATGGGGCTTGTGGACACTGAAACAATAAATGGAACCTTCACCTAGAACAACAAGAGGGGAGGGGCTTCTCAAGTTGCCTCCAAACTGGATAGATTTATTATTTCAGAGGACCTCCTTCTTAGAGGCCCTACCATGACAGATTCTATTCTGCCCTTTGGAGGATCGGATCACTGGCCTATACAACTGGAAGCCACCTTTATGGGCACACCAAGAAATAGACCTTTCAGGTTCGAAAATGCCTAGCTCTCTCACCCTACATTCACCAGTAATATTGACAAATGGTGGAGAGAGGATTTGAATATTCAGGGCACTAGAATGTTCATGCTCCAACAGAAACTCAAACATATCAAATCCAAACTTAAAGATTGGAACAAAAAAGAATTTGGTGATATCTTCAAAGCCAAAAGAGAAGCTGAGCAGAAGCTCCAAGAGATCAATCAGATCAGTGTCACAGATGGCTTTACCGAGGAGCAGAGCAGAAAAAGCTAACTGTCTCTTTGCAGGGAGAATGGGAAGAGCGATGCTTGCAAGAGGAAATATTCTGGAGACAGAAATCAAGGATACAGTGGATTAGAGAGGGAGAAAGGAATACAAAATTCTTTCACAAATCCACCATGGCTCATAGGGCACACAACAGAATCACAAAGCTCAAATATTCTCAAGGGATAGAGCTTGTCTCTCACAACGATATGGAATCGGTCCTTGTACAACACTTCCTCAGTATAGCAGAGGAACCTCTGGAGGATAGATCCAAGTTCATTGACCAATTCACTCAGTATATCCCTCAGCTGGTCACCAGAGAGGACAACCACAATCTTAACAGGCCAGTGTCAGAAGAGGAGGTTAGTGGAGTGATTAATGAAATGCAAAATGGAAAAGCTCCAGGCCTGGATGGGTTCAATGTAGACTTCTTCAAAGCCTGCTGGGAAATAGTCAAACAGGATATCCTTGAGGTGGTGGAAGACTCAAGAAAATCCAAAAAGGTTTTGAAGGCTCTTAATGCTTCCTTCATTGCTTTGATCCCAAAACAGGAAAATGCCATGACTCCGGATGGCTTCAGACCCATAGCCTTATGTAATGTGGTGTACAAAATTATTTCCAAAGTGATAGCTAATAGACTCAAGCCCTTTCTACCCTCTCTCATCTCGAAGGAGCGAACAGGCTATGTGGAAGGAAGACAAATCCTCAACAACATCATCCAAGCTCATGAGGTGGTACACTCTCTCAAAAGCAACAAACATGCTGAAATGATCATTCAGTTGGACCTAGCGAAAGCCTATGACAAGCTAAGTTGGTCTTATATAAGAGCAGTTCTAAAAGCCTAAGGCTTTGACCAAAATTGGATAAGATGGGTTATGGCACTGGTCACCACGACCAGTTTTTCCATACTGCTAAATGGAGTTCCTTCAAGAACCTTCACACCCTCCAGAGGTCTCAGACAGGGAGATCCGCTCTCTCCTTTCCTCTTCATTCTCATGATGGAAGGGCTAGGCAAAGCGATTAAAATGGCAAATGATGAAGGTCGGATCTAGGGTATCAAGCTCACCTTGGATGGAGTAGCAAACACTCATCAACAATTTGTGGATGACACTATGCTGCAGGGCATACCCACAGTCAGGGAAGCCAAAGAAATCAAACACGTCTTAAATGACTTTGCTATGGCAGCAGGGACAGAGGTAAGCCTCAACAAATCAAAAGTTTTTTTCTTTAATACTAACATTGCTATTCAGAGAAATATTACCAGAATTCTTGGGTTTCAAAGGGAACAACTACCTTCCAAGTATCTAGGCATACCCCTTACTGATAAACCTCTAAGAAAGAAAGTGTGGGAGCCAATAATAAACAAACTTTAGGACAAGGTCAGAAAATGGACATGCAGGTCACTTAATTTGGCAGGGTGCCTTGTGCTCACATAGGCGGTTTTGCAGGAAATTCCCATTTTCATGTTCTCAGCTCTTCCTGCTCCTAAATGTATTAAGTAGCAGATCAGGAGCATACAAAGGGATTTTCTGTGGGGTAGAGGAGAAGAGAAGAAGAAGCGGGCTTTAGTTGCATGCGATAAAATATGCATGCCCAAAAGCCATGGTGGCTTGGGGCTGCATGACCCTGAAACCCTCAGTAGAGTTGTGAGAGCCAAACTTTGGTGGAGATGGATTAACGAGTCAACAGCTCCCTGGGCTAAGCTTTGGAAACAAAAATATGCCAAGTATTGGCAGGAGAAGGATCACATCAGAATGTCAGGGCAAATCAAGGGCTCCCATATTTGGAACCTTGCCTGGGAAAATAAAAGTATTGTTCAACAACATAGCTTCTGGGAAATTCGAGTAGGGAACCTAGCATAATTTTGGGAGGACAATTGGAAATAAGAACCCAACCTTTATAAGGATGACTTAACAGCTCTCAAGAGTGACACAGACAATAAAGGACTTCTTATGGTCAAAGACTTCTGGGACCAGGAAAGGAATAATGGAAAATGGAGGATTTGGAAGGATCTAGGCTACAGTGATGAGAGTCCTCTGAAGGCTAAGGCAAAATCTCTCACCCAGGCTCTAGAGCATAGAAGGATTCTAGTATCCTCCTTACCTGACCAATTAAGATTGGGAAAGAACACCGAAGGTAACTTTAACCTCAAAGAAGCTAAACAGGAAGTAACAAGATTTAACTATCTGAATCTTGATCAAGTCTGGAAGAAACTATGGCAGAGCCCCCACTGGATGAAAATAAAATTATTCATCTGGCTAGTGCATCAAAGGAAAATCTTAACTTGGGAGAATCTCCTAAAAAAAGGCTTTATTGGCCCTTCCAAATGTTACCTCTGTGGCTCACAAGAGGAGACGATGAATCACCTTCTCAACCTCTGTCCTTTCACATCCAACATGTGGGACTGGGTAGCCTCAATCTTTAATCAATTAGATAGGGATAGTCTCAACATATCTAATACTTTGAAGAATTGGAGGAAAAACTTCTCAGGGAATGAAATTATTAATAAAGCTTGGATATTGGTTCCAGGCTTTGTTATCTGGAATGTTTGGAAAGAGCGCAACAGTTGGATCTTCAAAAACAAAGCAATCAAGCCACAACACATTATTGACCTAATTTTGAGGCAGCTCAAAGACACAGTAAAAATTCTGTTGAGGACACTTCCTAAGGATCCTCCCCTGCCCCAAGAGGCGAGTATTTTACTACATTTGGATCTCCAGTCCATTAGCCCACAAGGCTTAATCAAGGGAGTAAGCCAAATAAATGCAAATAGTGACATTTGGCAGCCTCCTCCTCATGGCTTCCTAAAGGTTAATATAGACGGAGCTTCTAAGGGAAATCCAGGATTAGCTAGCTTTGGTGGTGCTATAAGAGATGAATAGGGTCAAATAAAGAAGATCCTCCATGGCCACTTGGGTAAGGCCATGAATAATATTTGGCGAACAAAGGAGTCACTAATATTGATAATGATTCTCGATATGTCTGGGATTTGTTACCACCGGGCAAGTTGTTGGAGGATTGTCTCCATCAGGTGGACAAATATTTGGAGCTATGGTTTCATAGGAAGGATCGAAGTGGTTCACGAGAGATGCGGGAGGACAGGGACCCCTAAATTGTCTGCCCTTTTTGGATTTTGGTCGCAATCCAAAGTTTAGTATTCCATTGGATGTGTGGCTAGAGGATCGACTCTGGAAGTACCATAGGTTTGGTTGTCCATTGACCAAAACGTCATGTGGTAATTTTAATGGTGTTTGGGAGTCGGTAGAGAATCTGGGAGGAAGGCACAAGAACCATCCGATGTTCTTGTTTAAAGGCTATCGCTTGGCGAAAGAGCGCTCAAGCTATTCCACAAGGCGTTCGATTCTAAAACCACAAGTGGTTTATCGGGCGGGGTCCAAGTGGTTTCTGGTTTTTCTGAGGGAGGCCCCGATTCCACTCTTCGTGCGACACGTAGCTGCGAGAGGTGAGAGAATACCGCCTACATCGGGTGGTTATCCCTCGCGCTACTTGTCCACTCGATATCCACGTAGATCGTTGGATCCTCGTCGGGTGATCAATGGTGTTAGTTTGTTCGTGCATGTTGGTTTGGCGTTTCGGACCCGAAAGAGTTTAGAGAGCTGGCCTATAGCTTTCGTCGGGTCCGCATGACAGGTTTTGTGTGGGTTTGTAGTGGGCCCGCTTTAGAGCATGTACGTTGATCCTGGCAGGTCGGATTGTACGGTTTACTGCTCTTCTTGCTTTCTATTGTCTCTCGCTGGTCTTTGGTGGCAATCTTGTGGACCCTCGGTGGGTCACTTGTGGCAGTTTGTGGGCCCCAGTTCTATGGACTCGTCTTCCAAGCCATTCGGGGTTTCTTTTGGTGCTTGATAGTACGATCAGAGGACCTACTACTTGCTTTTGTACAGTTTTTCTAGAGGTTTCTTCCCGATTTGCTTGTTCGGGCTTCTCATGGTTTTGAGTGCATGGTCCAAAACTTTGCTTGCCCAGCTGCCTGTTGAACTCTCATAGAGCTGGTGCAACTTCTTGTAAATTATGTATTTTTGGATAGATTAATAGAAGGTCCTACTCTTACTTGATAAAAAAAAGTACAAGTTCTCATAGATTAAAATAAGAAATTAAATCTTATTAACTTATGCAAAATCCAACCAAGTCAGGAACTTCCACGTACCACCCGACCATAAATTGGGTTGAACCAAATCTTTCTTTTAGTCAATCACCCTCGTGCCATATTCCAAGCACGAATGTGGGATCTCAAGACATAAACAACTAGGGCTTTATGGAGATTAAACCACCTCCAACCTCAAGCTACCGTGATCTCACCAAAACTGGTCAAGAGATCACAAAGCCTAAAACAAGCTTGGATGCCTCAGAGTTTCTTAACCGTTACCTTGAGAAATTTTCTTGTCTCCACCCACCTATTGAGAGCTTCCAGAATATTAAACCACCTCCACCCCCAACCTTTGGGAATTTTCCTGGTACCACGTCACCCAGTTCCAAAACCTTCCGTCAATCCAAACCTCAACCAAACAAGAATCCCATCACACCATGGCTATCTAGAAATGGCAAGGCAATGCTGAAACCACTGTCATACCCAACAAATTCCATGCCAATTACAATAAATGAACCCAATACATAAATGCATGCACCATGCATTCACAAAACAAGCTAGGAAATCACACATGCAACCTGTTACCTGCATAGTCCTCCTATTGGAGCTGCTCGATCCAACCTTCCTTGCTTGTCCTTTGTTTTCCTCGTCTTTCCTTACTTTCCTTTATCCAATGCTAGAGTGCTCCAATAATGCTCTAAGTGTGCAATAGTATGAGAGAATAGAGAGAGCCCCAAAACTGAACTGATTCTTAGAAACCTTTTTATCATTCAGGCCTCTATTTTCTTCAATTTCCTCTATATTTCCTTCAATTTTCCTCTCATCCAAATTTGTGACCCTTCATCTCCCTTTTCTCCTAATTTCCTTTATTCTCATAAATAAATGCCAATTAATGCCTCTTTTCCTTTGTCAATGCCTTTGCCAATTTCCTTAACCATAATAAACAGAAAGTGACAACCATTAGGATGTTTTTCCCAACATTCAACTTGGAATATGTGTCCCATGATCTTGGTTTTATTTTTCCTTTATTAACTTTATTACAAGAACTTTTAACCCGAGGTTGTTACAAACACCTCCCCCTTGGGGGAACACCGTCCTTGGTGTTCTATGACATCTATGACAAGCAAACCGCTGAAGTAAAACATAATGCCTATGAAGCTTTATAACTTAGCTTGATGAAATATTTACAATAACAACCTGCTGAAAATCCAAAACCAACATGACAAGCATGACAATCATACTGCTTATTGGAGCTTTATAACATAGTTCATTGTGGTATTTAACCATACATATATATGCACATATAGAAAAACTCCGTTGCCTTAATTGGAAAACAATGAAGGATACAAAGCCCGCATCTAATCAACCATCTCCCATGTCACTTCATCGGGCCCAAAGTGCTTCCACTTCACTTTACTTTGCTCTATTGCTCGGTTCTGGAGCATGAGTTGTTTCCACTGCAATATGAACTGAGGTTTCGACTGGAATTCTCCATCTGGCTCCACCTGTAATACAAAATAGTCAATCACATGGTCAACATCCTTCACATATCTTTTAAATAATGAAATATGGAAAACATCATGGAATTTCATTGTTGGTGACGGTGCAAGTTCTTAGGCCACTCATTTAATTCTCTAAAGGATATCAAAAGGCCTGCAATACTTTCCACATGACCCAAGCCTCAAGGAGCTCTTCTTGGGCTCAATGCACAAGTACACATGCCCGCCAACTTGAAACTCCTTAAATGCCATGTACCAATATGCATAACTCTTATGCCTTTCTTGTGTTGGATTTACATTCCTCTTGATAACCTGCATTTCCTATTCCATCTTTGCCAACATGTTCGGTCCAATTAGTACCTTATTCATTGAATCACTCAAGTTGATGGGAGTATTACAACTCCTCCCATAAAGTGCCTCAAACAGACTCATCCTTAAGTACTCCTCATACCCATTATTGTACGTAAGTTGTACCAGTGGAAGATACTCCTCCCACCTCCTCTAATGAGACATAACATACATCCTCAACATATCCTCCAGAATCTTGTTGACCCTCTCTATCTGTCTATCTGTATGTGGATGATAAGTTGTACTAAAAGCCAATTTTGTCCCCAAACTTGCAAACAACTCCTTCAAAAACCTGGAAGTGAACTTGGCATCTTTGTTGGATGAAATCTTCTTAGGGACACCATGCATTCTTATTATTTCCCCGATGAATACCTGAGCTACCTCACTACCTAAATTAATAGACTTTGTTGGAATGAAGTGAGCTACCTTGGTCAACCTATCAACCATAACAATGATGGAATCATGCTATCTAGATGTCTTCGACAAACCAATAATGAAATCCATGGAAATGACCTCCCATTTCCACTCCAGAATCAGAATCCGCTGTAATAAACCACCTGGATTCTTGCACTCTGCTTTTACCTGTTGACAATGAAAACACCTCGCGACGAACTCAACTACCTCTTTCTTTAGGTTCAACTAGTATTAAAACTTCTTCAAAGTTGTCAGAGTCTTTTGATATCCTAGGTGACTTGAATATGGCTTAACATGAAATTCCCTCAAGATAAGCTTCTTGAGCTCATTGTTTGTTACACGTAATTTTGTCGCATTAGGAAAATGACCATCGGTTTGGATCTTTCGCTATCCATAAACATGTCCCAAGGTATTCCCCTGCAAAGTTAGAATCAAAACTTTCCCAAAGAAAGTGAAATTACTGGATCCCATAGTTCAAAATCCTGATTTTGGCTTCCTGTGTAGTTCCCTAGTCAATCTCTACGCATACGCAGAGAAGTCCATTAGAAACTACGCATAAGTGTTCTCTGTCTTACACTGTGGCCTGTGCACATGAATTAACTAATGTAAAAATAAAAGGTAAATTCTAGAAGCATTGTTAGTTGTATCTATCCAAACTAATAAGCTTCGAATGGGTGTCTATTCAACCCCGATCCCTCTCATCATGGAGCAACTCCCTTTCTTTATGGAACCCATATCCTGCTATTAGTGGATCTCATCCCTTGGAAAATGGATCACAAAATTCCCATTCTTGGCCTATAAAGTTATCACAGGTCTGAGGATTGGGAGAGGACAGTTAGAAGTAGGCTTATGTTTTTGGGATAAGGTTGGAAGGCTATTCATTCAAGGAGAGGGTTGAAGGTTGTGGGAGGGGACTTGCAACATCAAGGCTTCAAGGTTGTAAGTCTATTTTCCATTTTATTAATATAAAGGAAAATTTTCTTTTCCAATTATGCTTCTATTGTTATAATGTGCAGGATTCCTTGATCACATACATAGACTTTGATTGCATATTAATCCATTTTGGTATATGATTAGGTTAATTAGTTCATTTATCTCTTATGCTATATGATGGATGCTTTGATGTTGTGTATGTTTCTGTCTATGCAGATCTCCTTAAGGACTTCTTGGAGAAGCTGTGGGAAGCAATGGGAAGCTCTCTAAAGCATCGAGGAGAAGTCGATGGTCGAAAGCTTTGAACAAGACTTCATCAGCCATTTCGATTTAAACGATAAGTGGCTTCTACCATACTATTGGTTTCAATCAATCATAGTCTAGAGAAAGGTAGCAGTTCCTGGTTGTTTGCTATTAGATCTCTCTGAGGTCTAGGGAGATCTCTCTTGTCTACAAGAGGGATAAGTCCACATACGAAATTGGCGACTCCGCTGGGGATTCATATCAATCTCCATTTTTTTCCACTGGAAAAATCAGTAACTTTCATTAATATTTGAAAATTACATAAAGTAGATGCCGAGGCATTGCTGGTTTGTTCATACAAAATTCACCTCATCAAGGTGTTGTTCTGTAGGAATAAGCAAAATTGTTCTGTGTTCATTCATCTGACTGTACATTCTATTCATTGTTCAATAGAGGACTCTGTTTATAAACATAATAACCATGTTCTATATATTCTAATAACCGATAAACAAAAATGCCATTATCTATCAGCTGTTGGGACTATTGTCCCGTTGTTCTCTTTGATCTATGAATGGCCTGTGGTAAAATTGGAACTCCTCTGCTCCATTCTACTCCACTATAATCCCCTCGCCTCGGGGAAGTAGCGTGGCCTCTTTGGATAATTTGTCAGCCTCGCTGTTATGCTCTCTGTAAATATGCAAACATGTGCAGTGGTTAAATGCAGCTTTGAGAATGAGTGCATCATTTAATAAATTGCTGAGAGTGTGTGAATGGCAAGTAGTGATATTGTTAATCCAGTTAACAACCACCAATGAGTCCCCAAAGATATTGATACTTGTATGATGATGCATTAATGCAAAATGAAGAAGATTGTGGACAGCAGAGAGCTCAGCGAAGTTATTTGATCCATTGCCAAAGCCCATTTTAGCAAGGTATCGATGATGATCATTAACATGTAGTACAAAACCCCCGCCACAACCCTCCTGATTTGCAGCTCCGTCGAAGAATGCCCATGGGATAGATCTGTCGAAATTTGGCATGGGCTGTATGGAGCGTGGTCTCGGGGGAGGAGGTTCTGGTAACTCATGATAAGCTGCAATGATGGAGGCCTCTACCCGATTCCAAATGATCATTCTATCTTCGAATATTGCCCGATTTCGAGCAAGCCATAAATGCCAAGTAGCTACAGGTGGAAGATTTTGCAATTTAGTGCCCGGATGACAGAGAGTCCAGTTTTCCCATGCATGCCTAATATCGAGCCCTTTCCAATCGGCAGCGATACCCAGCAGATTACAAATGTTGTTCCATAGGTTGAGGATGACAGGGCAGAGGAGAAATATATGATCCTGTGTCTCTGTTGCATTTTTACAGAAGATGCACCATGATGGCCCAAAAATGGCTCTGCGGGTGAGATAATCCCCTGTGGGTATATTGCCATAGAGTGCGCACCAAAAGAATAGTTTGGACCGGGGAGAAGCCTTGAGCTTCCATATGGAATGCCACCATGGCTGCAACGTTTCAGGCATTCTGTGAGAAATGAGAGCAGTGTACCCAATTTTTGGTGCATATACACCATGTTCAGTAGCGCACCATATGAGCTCATCCAGTCCTTGCTTTATACGGATGTGAGATTCAGCTAATGCCTCAGTAAAGCGATGCCATTCCTGATGCCATTGTATGGGGAGCTCCAATTGCTGGGCGGATTTCCAAGCCTGAGAAAAGATATCAGTGCGCTGTTGGTCTGCGATCTGAGCAAAATGTCGAATGTCCCAGGCCTGAAGGTGTAATATAAGATCTGGATTAAGGATGTGTCTACCCCCACAGTTGATCCAAGGGTCCAAGCCAATTCTACCTGTCATTCCATCATTAATGCGCCAGGCAAGATTGTTCCGAATGAGAGGCAGGGATTGTATCAAAGCCTTCCAAACCGATGAGCATCCCATTGTTGACCAAGTAGGGAGACGGGCCCAATCCAAAATATTATGAGGCCAAATGTATTTATAATAAACTACCTGTGTCCAGAGTCAATCTCCATTGTTTTCCTTGTTTTACCTTTTGAACCTTTTGTGCAAGCCTTCCTTGAGTGTCCAAAAATTTTCCAAATTTGGATTTTGGGTTTGATTTGATTTTCTTTTTATTTTTTCCAGATTTCCTCGTTGTGCGCACTTAGGCTTCAGGAACAGTGCGTACTTCTGTACACTTTTCTTTCAGCAACAGAGTGCATTCACACTGGTTTGCTCCAAGACCTGCGCACATACCTGGAATTTTTTAAAATTTTATTTTTATCCTCATCAAGTCCAAATGTTTTGGTTTTCCTGTTAAGTTATGCTTGTTTGTACCTTCTTTGAGTGTTTGTCACTCTGGCTGAGTGTTGTGAGAAGTTATGCTTGTGTTTATCTTGTTTTTGCAAATTGGGGTAAAGTCTCATATGGTGAATGGTTGATCTATCAAAAGAGAGATTAGTTGGTCTTGCCTTGTTGACTGTCTGTCTTTCTTCTTCTGGTCAGATCAGGTCTTGAGTTTAGTTTTCTCTTTTGCGAAAGATTGTTTTGTGTGTGAAAAACAATGTTTTACAAGATTGAGTATTGTTTGTGAAAAATACTTCTTATGTTAGTTTCGAAATGAAAATTCATTTTTCCTTCCGTTGTTGAAGTATTTATGAATTATACTCTTTGCTGCAAGTGAATTCATAGCATTCAATTAGAGAAAAATTCATTTTAGTGATCATTGGTTTCTTTTTTCATTTTTGCGAATTTCCGAGTGATTGTATGTTTAAAGAGAAATTTCTTTATTTTTTGTGTTATTGGGCAAAGTTAAAATCTTGAAGTTATTTTCAATATTTGGGTAATTTAAAATTAGATATCTGCATTGTAGGAAAAGGGTTATAGTGGGATTTAGAGTTTTTTACATTTCCGTTAAAAATTGAAAGACTCTTTCCTTACTTCAGATAGAAATTCATTGAAACAAAAAATATCATTTTCATTTTCGATTGCATTAGGATTTGCGTCAAGTCACAATTCCATCAAGTTTCACGTCCATTACCTTTGAGTAAACAACAACTCATAAAATCAACGCTAATAAAATCAATCTAGAAGTTTTTATTCTTAGGGCTCTTTTCCACCTACAATAGATTAGGTTGTAGGGATTTGGAATAGGAAAGTGAATTAACTCCGATCTACGACTGTCCCCCCAAGTTAAATTGTTTTACGTGGTAATCTCAGTGACTATATTCTTAGGGCTTTTACTCGAGGTGACAGTGGAGGGGAAGTCTTTGTTGTACCTGGAACACACGTTGACTAGACTCACTTGGAAATTTTTGAAGGGTATTCTTAATTTGAGATGGCATAAATTAGTTTTACTTGCACCAGATCGTGTACATTAAGTAGGTTGTCAGCGTAACTAGTTCCAACCAATCTACATATAGCCACTTTTCACTTTGATCTCTCCAACATTGGATTTCATCACTAATTAGTAAGTTCGCCGTGAAAATCTTGTTTGCATGGTTTGAATCCTTAGATTTTTTAGCATTTGTTAATTGTTTGTTTTTACTTTTTAGAGGATTTAGGATTGGATTATGAATATTGTTTGATTTTTGCGATAAAAAAATCATCCTAGCTAATTCACCAATGTAGTCACGTAGAATGCAAGGTAAACCCCGAAATATACACCTAGTCAATTGGAAAAGATAAAAACTAAAAGGTCAAAATCAACAGGATCTGGAACCTCAAAACAACCTAAAACATCTATAATTTTACATTTTGAGACTGTTAAACACACATGGACAGTAAAACAATGGGAAAGATAAATCAGTGAGTGCATATTTTTATTAACATCAGATATACATTTATAGTACAATGTGTGACTCTTGGGTTTCAGATCCCAAGGTCTCTTGGACTGCTTAGTCTTTTCGGCTTCCACACTAACCCTTTAGGATTAGGTGTCCAACATTCCCCCCCTTAATCCGAAGGGTTATGTATGAGTCCAAGAAGAGAGCTGTAATACAACATGTGCAAAAAATGCATGGCAGCACTAGGCTGAATGTGCTCTATGAAATGTTGGTAAAAAGGGCGGTGGTTTAAGGATGACCACCAACACTGGAACGCTTAGTGTAGTTCCCGGAACTCTTCCAAAACTGGCAAGAAACTGAAGTTTTCTGCTAGAGGAAGTGATCCTATTGTTTCAAAGAGGGAAACCTTCAACCATAAAAGGGAGGTCTCACCCCGCATAAAAGGTAAAACTTCAACCTGAAAAGGGAAGTCTCAACCTGTGATGGTTTAAGGATAACCAACAACTCTGGAATGCTTAATGCAATTCCTGGAACTCTTCCAAAACTGGCAAGAAGCTGGAGTCTTCTGCTAGAGGAAGTGTTCTCAATCTGTGATGGTTTAAGGATGACCAACAACTCTGTAATTCCTGGAATTCTTCCAAAGCTGGCAAGAAGCTGGAGTCTTCTGCTAGAGGAAGTGTCCCAGATCGCCAACTGAAGGTATGTTCAGGCATCTTTGTCTCTGGCTACAACTCTGAAACTGGTGTGGCAGGTTGTGGCTCAGGCTCGCTTGATGTGACTTTGAAGCTTGTAGATGACCATCATTTCCCCCCCTGTCAGGTACAAGGTGAGAAGATGGAGAAAACTCAACTGCAAGACTGTTCAATATTCTGGAACAATTTCTGACATGTGTTTGGAATATCTTCTTGGCTGTTGATGCCCATTGCCAAGAAGCGATCCATCCTAGATGAATCTTTGTTCTTGCAGGATGTTTGTTTCTGAAGCATCTGTGTGAAGAATGACTGGTTTTATGGCAGTGCTTACATGGATGAAGATCAAAACAGTGATCTTTCAAATGGCCAACTCGGTCACAGTGTTGGCATTTCATGATCTGTTGTTTTTGTTGTTGTTGTTGCTGTGGAAGAGGGGCAGAATCTGGAACAGCTGAAGCTGAACTGTTATGAGGAGTAGACGCACTGTCATGAGGAGCAGGTGGACTGTCATCAATGAATCCAGCACTCTGAAACTGAATGGGCTTTGAGTAGTCTGGAATATGAAAGGACAAGTCCTTGTCATATCCAAGACCAGTTCTGTGCTTGTTGTGGACAAGCTGTTCCCAAGGTCTGATGATGGGCTTGGGAAGTGCAGACTGAGTTTCTGCATTTGCATATACAACTGCTGCTTTATTGGATTCTGGATCTGATTCAACTTCAATATTACTAATTTCACCACTTGCTGTTTTAACCTTGAACAACATATTGTTTTGAGCAGAAAACAATTTGGAATGACAAATCTGTTGAAGCTCATCTTGCTGGAACTGAGATTCTAGTTGCAAAAAATCAATCTTTTCTTGTGCATCATGCAGGCAGGTCTGAATGTCACAAAGAGTGTCTTTGCTGACATTTACCTTCCCATCAATAGTGGAGTGTATTAGTGTATTCAGTAACTCTAATACATCATCAAAGCTAGCCATTGTCTCAACAAAGAAATGAACACTCAACAATCCTAGTGGAGACTATAGCAAGTCTAGACAAACCCCAGCTATTGAAGATTTCAAAAAATTAAGAATATCAGTTTGAAAAATACATTGTCCAATACCAGTCTTTCAGAGATTCTGTTCTTTAAATTCTGTAGAAATTTCACATCTGACTAAACTTTGTAGCTGATTCCTTCAAACTTTATAAAACTTGCCTCTATATCCCTTCTGGAAGCTCAGGAATGCAAAAAGAATAAAAAATCCGCAAATACCAGAAAATGTTAGGAAGAACAGTGTCAATTTAGGTCCATGGAAGAACAAGTCACCACGCTGTTCTATTCCTTAATTAGCATTTATAGATCTTCAAAAGCTTACTGCTGACCCAAGGATACTCTGACTATAGCAAATTTCTCATTTTCTTCATCAAATAAAAGTCAAACTACCTATGTTAACGAGAGACAATTCCAAAGGTCATGTGCCTCATCCTGTGGATTTTTATATAAGTAAATCATAAAACCATCACTGCCAGAAACTATTACTTTACATAGCAAACTAATCCCTGCTTGCCGGGTATTTGCAATTGAATTTTACAAAACCTTGTGTGCACGAGAAAAATGTAACCAAAAAAAGTGCACTTGGTGCCTACCCACTATTGCATATACTTGCCAACCTTTTCCGCAGTAGTACAATTCTAATCATAAATCTCATGCAGCACAAAGCCTAGCAGAACGCTGCTTCTCGAGATCCTAGACCTCCCTTTTGATAAGTCACCACAAAGGGTGTAAAAGCTGCAGATTCTATACTTAAAAAATTTCCAGATCATGGAGAGACATTGTCAATGAAGGGTTTGATTTATAATTGCATGGACCGCAAGACAGAAGCTTATGAGCTTGTTCGGCATGGCTTAAAGAATGATGTGAAAAGTCACGTCTGTTGGCATGTTTATGGCCTTCTGCACTGTTCAGATAGGGAGTACAGTGATGCAATCAAAAGCTATAGGAATGCTCTTAAGATTGATCCAGAAAATATTGAAATTCTACGGGACCTTTCTCTTCTACAGGCACAAATGCGAGGACCACCCACGCTTCCGCTTCAGGCAACTCTGATGTATATCAGCAGCAAACCGTCATTGAAAGCACACGACGGACATCAAACTATTAATACAGAGATGAGCCAAGAGGTTAATGAAGACAGGTGCGCTCTCGCGCTATATCTGCATAAAATTGATTTAATGTATCTCATATAAAGCCGCGCATCAATGCTTTACATATGTGCCAATCACGCACTGAAACACCAACAAGACTACAATTTCGAGTGAAAGAGATAAACTCCCTGCGGAACTGCGTCGAGAAGAAATTCGCCGAGAGGAATTGCTGAGAGAAGATATGCTACGCTATTAGGAGGAAGCAAGACGTGCAGCACGTACTGATTATCCTCAGGCTCCTTTAACTGGTTATGGTGTTGATCCTGCTATAGCTGAGAGGGAGCTATTACTATATGGAGCTGGAAGGGATTATATTCCTCAGGCGGCTCTGCAATCTCAAGATCCATATGCGAGTCTTCAATCATAATCCCCACGGCCCTACATTGAGGAAGATCGATCCTCCCAAAAGCAATTCAATTCGAACCTATGCTTATTGACTATTTGGAAATGATGCGTTATGACAGATATGTAGCTCAGCGTTCCAGACAAGAAAAATACACGGAGAAAATTACGTAACAGCGACCGAATAACCTTACTTTGAGTAGCTGAATCCGCCTCTACTTAACAATACCGTTGAGCATACCTCATAACCGCGTGGGGCAGATGCATTCCGTAAATCAATTCCTGGTGGAGTGGACGAGCGGAGCTTCATATGGTGGCCCAGGGTTGACATTATGTTCTGAAACTTTCCTTCCCTTCCACAAATTAACGAAAAACCTTTCGATAAGAGCATTAATGGGAAGATGGATTTTCTCTGCACAAAACTTTAAACCTGGGCAAAGGATTTTCTTTTAACGATAGTTTGAATCTTCTCGGCTGAGTAAAACACGTTCAGATGCATGTAACCCGAAAATAGTGTTCAAACGCTTCAACGGATGTATAGTGCGCAGTCTTCATGACACCTCTGTCCTGATGACTGAGCGCAGCAGAAAACACATCTTCATGACACCTCTGTCCTGATGATTGAGCGCAGCAGAAAACGGATGCATAGAGATTCAATGAGGTGCAGATAATCAGGCAGAGGACAGAGCGCTAGGAGGTGCAGAGAATCACGCAGAGGACAGAGCGCTGGCAGAGGTAGAGGACAGAGCGCTGGAATTTATGGGAGAGAACGTTTCGATTCTAGAACTGATAGAATGTTTTGATTACAACAGCCACTGAATGGTCTCCAGCAGCGTAACGCACCATTACACTCATGAACCGCACCATATACCATTCAAATGATTTAAAAACAAGGCAATATCAAGCATCAACCATTCAAATGTTATTATTCAAAAGCATTCCAACGAACATATATACCAGCATATAATCGGTCTTCAAAATATATTTGCCATCACCATCTTACATATACAACCAGTGTATAATCGATGCGTAGGTTTACACAGGCCACAAAAAACAAGTGGCTCACAAAGGATTGAGCAGATTATGAACGAAGTCGCTCTGTTACCATGTTAAACACACATGGACAGTAAAACAATGGGAAAGATAAATCAGTGAGTGCATATTTTTATTAACATCAGATATACATTTATAGTACAATGTGTGACTCTTGGGTTTCAGATCCCAAGGTCTCTTGGACTGCTTAGTCTTTTCGGCTTCCACACTAACCCTTTAGGATTAGGTGTCCAACAAGACAATATAAACCAAAGTGAATCCAACGCAAGAAGTAGAATCAAATTTAGTTCATTCTGGTCTAGAAATTACTGAAGTAGTTCAAAATGAATCTGATACTGGTGAAGTTTCAGAAACTAAACTAACCGAACCAGACGTAGAAGAACCTCAGTCTAATATTTCTCAACCTGAATCACCTTCGGCTATTTTAGCTCCTACTCCTACTCCACCTTCACCTCGAAGGAAGCTAATAATTACGACTGAATTACCTCCTGGATTGATTAGCATTGAATACATTACTGGCAACGAGGAGGAAGATTCACCTCATACTCCAGTTACCATTGGTGAACCTTTTGATCCAAGAGTTTTTCCAAGAGTTCCTTTCGATCCTTTCCGACTTGATCCTTGGTATTCTACCCCTTTGAACTTTTTAGGTCCTAGCTTTCCACCTCATCACATTCCTTTTTATTCACTGAGAAGAACCATGTCAAAAATTCCTCTTGGGAGCCAACCTACTGATTCATCCATGTTTACCAGCTCCCCAGAATCACTATTGTATGGTGGTCTGTTAGTTCCTCCTGGATACCAATTACTTACTGGGAAATTTTCAGGAGCTACTCCTCCTTATCCTTCTACTTGGTCATCTGGTTTATCTACATCCATGCCTAAAGCGTCTATGGTATTAGACCAATATATTCATATGGTGTCTGATAATTTAGGTAACCCTCAAGTAACCCCAACTAGTGTTTATTACTAGTTTTGGGGGCAACCATCTTATCCTCCACCTGGAGGACAATCTATTGTCAGATCTTACCCTACAGTTCAAGGTCAAGCTTTTACTGGAAATTATGGTCAGATACCTTTGCCTGGTCTTGGTCAACCTGTTGTAGCTCAACCCTTGATCATAACTACTTATCCTGGGATGAACACTATTTGGAACCTTGTTTTTTTCTCAATAATTTGGTCTAGTTGCTCCATAAGTGACAATTTATCAACCTGTCCATCCTACTAGATAACCTGTCCTCAAATGTCTATTTTGAATATTGTTATACTTGTCCAACAGCCTTTTCAGGGAATTCCTCAAATGCTTGTTCAACAACCAACCCAACAACCTATTCAACGACCTATACAAAAATTTGTTCAGAGTGCACCTCAAATAGTTGTTCAGACACCCATTTCACAACCGGTCCCAAGTTCACCTCAGACACCTATCCCAAGGGTATCACAAATGACCATTATAGTTGCCCCTCAAATTCCTATTCCTCAAACTACACAGGTAATCCCTCAGGTTCCTGCTTATCAAACTGGTCCTACCGTCCAGTCTACAC
Source organism: Pinus tabuliformis (assembly GCA_031772625.1). Lineage (NCBI taxonomy): Eukaryota > Viridiplantae > Streptophyta > Pinopsida > Pinales > Pinaceae > Pinus > Pinus tabuliformis. The sequence goes on from CM062816.1 coordinate 635,233,646, forward strand.
CACATATTCTTATTGGGAAATCTGGTACAAGAACAATGCAAGTACTTTTTCAAGGCCAAGCTTATTAGGTTCCATCTTTTCAACGACACGTTTTTCAAAGTCCAACTTCGAAGGTCAAACTTTCAAAAACCAGCCTTTTCAAGGTCAATTTATCCAAATTCAACCTATTCAAAGTCAATTTCTTCAAGCTTAACCTTTACAAGCTCAACCTGTACAGGGGTGATATTACTTAGGTCAAATGCTTCAAGCTCAACCTTTCCAGAGTCAACCATATCTTGGTCATACTTACCAAGTCCCCATTCAAATGGTTCACCTTGGTTACTCTAGTGGAATCCCGATTCCAACTTCATAGGCTATTCCAGGGTATCCTGGATATCCTCCTCTAGGGGTTGGACTTAACTCGAAAGGTTATCAAACTCTGTAGCAAGACCTTAACTGGCAGTGACTGTTCATTGCAACCTTAGATTTACCTGATTTATCCAGATTAACGAACGATCCTCTTTATTATTATCCTTTTTTGTCGATGATTCCCACCAAGTTACCGAGTGACATACCCAAGTTTGAAGCAAAATAGGGAGAAGACCCATCCAATCATTTTAATATATATCATCTTTGGTGTGCATCGAATTATTTAATTAATGATGATTCTATTTGACTTTGCATTTTCCAATAAACTTTAACTGGTTCGATAACTAAATGGTACATAGAGCTACCTCGTGCTGCTTTCCATAACTTTAACTCCCTGGAAACAACGTTTTTAATCCATTTCCAGTTACTGATTCATTATGATACTAGTACCAAAATATTGACTTCCTTTAAGCAATCAAAATCAACTCACATTTCCAATCATATCCATGAATGGAGACGTAGATGTCGATTAATCAAAATTTTTATTCTAGATTAGATTTTAGCTGAATGACTTACAAAGTCATTACTTCCTTTATTACTGAGGATGTTTCCAAGGGAGGTGTTGTGACAAAGAGCAGGTATTTTCTCGTGCCCAACATTTAGACTTAGTTTATACTCAATATCGCACCTTCTACAAAAATATCCTGAATTTACCGCACCCAACAAATCATCAAACAGGATCTGATGCCGTTGATGGTATAATAGGTTCTGTTAGCCAATAGTTTAAGGGGAAAAAGAAAAATTCTAAAAGTACTCAGACTATGGCCATACAACATTCCCTCACTGAAAGCCTTTCTCTCAAACTTATTTATGAAGTTAATGTTGTAGAATCATCTACTAGCAAGAGTCAATCGTCTGGAGGTGAAAAGAAGAGGAAAGGTAAATCAAAACAAAATACTTCTCCAAAAGAGAAACCAACTAAAACTGAACCAGTTGACGAGAAACAAAAACCTCGTTATCCTTGCCTTATTTGAAATGAGGATCATTACACGAGGGAATTCCCACACCAGGCAGAGGTTTCCAAATTCATTAAAGGTTCTCCAACCATCGTTGTTTTGAAGGATTCATTTCCTTCTGAAGACAACACAATGGTTTCTCATAACACATCTTCCTCTTTTGTATCGCAAGATATCATGATGATGTCTTCGCAACAAGTTATGGTAGTTATGAGATCAAAAGATTACAAACCTAAGGGTCCTGTTTACTGGGAACGAGACTAGTTCATCTAATCAACCTTCTAGTTCAACTCCTCCTCCTCCTTTTGAACCATTACAGATCGATAAATTGAATCCAGACATGATGATATGACCACCTTCCAAGGGTGTGCTTCAGAAATATTCTTTCAATCCACATGCTAGAGATGCACATAATTACAACATTGTTGAAGATCTGGCTGTCTCATTGCACAATGTCAGCTCTTGAGGTGCTCCAAACATGTCCAACACAACGAAAGTTATTATTGTCAGAAATTGGAGCTATTGATCTGTAGTATTTAAATCTAAGTATCTTTGATCTTGAGAGTCATATAATTAGACTCCCACATTAATTGGCATTCCAGATTCCAGTTTTCATCAAAACCAGATGAGTGTTTCATATTGTTGTTGACGAAGGAGATTCTACGTGTATTATGTCAATTGCTTGTTGGAAAGCTTTAGGTTCTCCAACCATCAATGAGTCACCTACCACTTTGAAAGCCTTTGATGGAAGAGGTTTTCATCCTTATGGAATCCTAAATGATTTTCCCATAGAATTAAAGGGTAAAACGGTTGCGATTGAAGTTGAAGTTGTTGATGCTCAGCTTGATTACAACCTTTTTCTTGGTAGAAGCTGGACCTATGCTATGTCAGTAGTGGTATCATTGCTTTTTAGAATGATACAATTTCCTCACAAAGGGAAAATTGTCAAAGTAGACTAGTTATCTTAGTACACTCCAAACCCTAACTCTACGAGTAGCATACCATTTGTCAGAAGAAAAAAAATTCTCTTTATGAGGATGCTGGGGTTGGTTTGCTCAAACTCATTGTTGATGGGAACCTTTGCGCTCCATCCACCTAGCTTTCCTTCTAATTTTGTGGAGGTTAACATGATTACATCAAGCATTATGGAATCATCTGATCCGTGGATAATGCCTTCAGAATCTGAACTTACCTCCTATGGAAATAACATGTCATTGATCACTCTTGAATTGGCTTATCAGGCAATCCAATCGTTTTTCAACCCATCATCTTCTGAGATTGATCAAGTGGATATGATCAATGATGATTATTCTCTTTTAGCTTAGTCAGAACCTATTTCACTTCCTCATCCTTTCGACTATACGTTTCCAACTAACGAAAGTATTATGGAGGTCATGAATTTGAATGAGATGCCATGTAATAATTATCATCATCGTTCATCTTTTCTACCTGACCCTAATAAAACTGAGAATATTTTTTCAACTATGTTTTCACCCGAGACTATAAATAGTCTGGAATGGTCCATTTCAGTTCTTCAAGCTGAATTCAAAAGGAATTTGGGTAATATATCTACAACGATTTCCATTAACATCTAAGTCAAAATAGGAATTATTGAAAATATTCACATAGGTGCTTCATGCTCATTTGAAGAGATTCAAACGTATAAAGCTCTGTTTCAAGAATTCCACGACATTTTTGCCTGATCATATGAAGAAATGCGACGAATTGATCTAAGCATTGTTGTGCACAAGATCAAGACTTACCCGGATGCAAAACCTATCAGGCAATGATTACGTCTTGTGCATCCACAAAAGGCTACTATGATTAAAGTTGAGGTCGAGAAACTGCTCAAAGCAGGTTTCATCTACCTGGTTCGCTTGACTGATTGGGTGTCCAATATTGTATCTGTTAACAAGAAGCAAGGAACAAATAGAGTATGTGTCGATTATAGGGATATCAATAGAGCTTGTCCAAATGACAATTACCCTACTCCCTTTATTGATCAAATCATTGATGATTTAGCCGAAAATGAAATGTTTTCATTTATGGACGAATTTTCTGGCTACAACCAAATCAACATACTCCCATCTAATCAACATAAAACCACGTTCATTTGTCCATGGGGGAATTTTTCCTATCGAACACTCCCATTTGGTTAGAAGAATGCTGGTGCAACTTTCCAATGGGCTATGTCTTATGCATTTCACGATATCAAGCTTATTGTGCAACCTTATTTGGATGGCTTCCTAGCTCTTACATTGAGATGGGAAGACCATCCAAAACATTTGAGAACTATCTTTATCAGATGTCGTCATTACAATATACACTTGAATCCATACAAGTGTGCTTTTTTTGTGTGCAATCTGGTCGATTGCTAGGATTCGTCGTTCAAATGAAGGAATCCGTGTCGGTCCGCTCAAGGTTGAGGCTATTCTAAACTTGCCTCCTTCTTCAAATCTTCGCCAACTCTAAATTTTGCAAGGGAAGGCAAACTTTCTCTGTCGATTTATCTAGAACTATGTTGAATTAACCAAAGGTTTTACTCGACTCTTGAAAAAGGGCATCCCGTTTACATGGGATGAAGTGGCTGAAAAGGCCTTTAATGCACCTAAACATGTGTTCACCCATACATCGCTGTTGCACCCTCCCGATAATCATCGAGACTACTTTTTATACTTAGCTACATCTGATGCCACTATTGGAATGCTTTTAGTTTAGGAAGACTATTTGAACGAAGAACATGTGATATATTACTTAAGAAGAAATCTGACCAAAACTGAAGAAAAATATGCACATGTGGAGAAATTGGCCTTGGCATCCGTTCAAGCTATCCAACGATTCCATCACTACATTCTATTGCCCAAAAATACTGTGATTTCCGATTTCAACCCCATGGTTTATATTATTATGAGACTAATTGTTGGGGGGTGATTATTCCAAATGGATAATTATCTTGCAGGAATTCTCTTTGGAATTCATAAAATCCAAATCTAAGAAATCAATGGTATTTGTTGGATTATTGTGGGACTTTCCCCGTACTAAGACAGAAACCGTGGCAGAGGATTCTCTTCTAAATGAATCTCTCTTTCTTATCAGTACTTTAGATCCTTGGTATGGATATATCATTATTTATCTTCAGAACCAGACAGAACTCAGTCGAACTGATCGTCGTCGTATCTGGTACCAATCCTAGAAATACAATATTATTAGCGATACACTTTGTCGTCGTGGTGCCGATTCCATTTTCATACGATGTTTAACTCATGAGGAAGTTGAAAAGGAATTAAATGACTGCCATTCTGGAGCTTGTGTTTGTCATATGTAAGGGTTTTCCACTGCTCAAAAGATCTTGCGCGCAAGGTATTTATGGCCTTCTATGTTTAAAGACTCTATAATTGTTGTTCGTAAATGGAATAATTGTCATATCTACGATAAAAAAATGTGTGCACACCCAGTTCCCTACTTTTTATAATTAGTTTCATCTAATGCCGCAATTGGAATGGTTATAGTTCAAGAAGACAATTTGAACAAAGAGCATGTGGTATATTACTTAAGCAGAAATCTGAACAATATTGAAGCAAAATATGTACATGTGGAGAAATTGGTCTTAGCAGCCATTCAAGCTATCCAATTATTCTGTCGCTACATTCTATTGCGCAAAACTACTGTGATTTCCGATTGCAACCCCATGGTTTGTATTCTTACGAGACAATTGCTTGGGGGGATTATTCCAAATGGATAGTTATCCTACATGAATTCGCTTTGGAATTCATAAAATCCAAATCTAAGAAATTGATGGTATTTGCTGAATTATTGTGTGACTTTCCCCATACCGAGATGAAAACCGTTGCAGAGGATTCTTTTCCAGACAAATCTCTCTTTCTTATCAGTACTTTAGATCCCTGGTATGGAGATATCATTATTTATCTTCAGACCCAAATGTTTCAGCCAGAACTCAGTCGAACTAATCGTCATCATAATTTGGTACCAATCCTAGCAATATAATATTCTTGGCGATACACTTTATTTTCATGGTGTCGATTCCATTTTTGTACTATGTTTAACTCACGAGAAAGTTGAAAAGGAATTAAATGAATGCCATTTTAGAGCTTATGGCAGTCATATGTCAGGGTTTTCCACTGCTCAAAAGATCATGCCCATAGGGCATTTATGGCCTTCTATGTTTAAATATTGTATAATTGTTGTTCGAAAATGGCATAATTGTCAGATCTATGATCGAAAAATGCGTACACACCTAGTTCCTCTTCACCCCATCATTGTTGTCGGTCCTTTTGATAAATGGGGCACCGATTTCCTTAGATGTAACCTTCACTTGGCCGAGGGGGATGACTACATTATCCTTGCGGTAGATTATTTCATGAAATGGGTTGAGGCGATGCCCACATATAAGGATGATGGCGAAACAACATCCATTTTCATATTCAATCATGTGATTGCTAGGTTTGGAGTTCCACAAGCCATTGTCACAGACCATGGTAGCCATTTTCGAAACTTTATGATGACCGATCTTACTATGAAGCTAGGCCCGTGTCATGACAATTATACTTCATATCACCTGTAGGAGAATGGCCAAGTAGAAGTCGTTAACAAGGTTTTAACCACCATGATTGAGCAGATTATCAAGATCCATAAACAAGATTGGAATCTAATGCTTTTTCCAGCCTTGTGGGATTACGATACCACAACAAAAACTTCGACGATTTTTACTCCTTTCCAGCTTGTTTACAATGTGGAAGAAATTTTACCTATTGAATGTGAAATACCATCTTTAAAACTGGAAATTGAATTATTACCAGCCACTTCTACTAAGGAAGAACATTTCCTGTACTTAGCACCACTTGATGAGACTCACCTGATGCTTCTTCAGCTAGCGAGGCTCAAAAGAAACGCGTTAAGGCACAATATTATCAAAATGTAAAACCTCGTTCATATACAGAAGGGGATTTAGTCTTGGTCTATGATTAAGAGCACAATAAGTTAGGCACTGGTAAATTCGAGCCCATGTGGCAGGGCCCGATGTTGTAAAACATGCATTAGTAAAAGGGGCCTATGAACTAGTTGATTACGATGGAATTCGTTTGGGAAAGCCCAGAAATGGAATTTACCTAAAGAAATGTTATGCTTAGATTGGTTTGTGAAGAATTTGAATATTGCTGTACCATATTTTATGTGTGGCAATTTTTAGTAACTTTTTACGATTTTTTCTGTTGCTTCTCCTACTTATCTTGTGTTACACTTTATTTGCAGATGTCAACGCTCCAGCAAACTTACATTAGCTTTGCTAATGGCACTACTCATAGTACTCAAAATTTATCTTTCGTAGCCTCTGTCATTTATTCACCCAAAGATGAGTTAGTTTCTATCCTTGGTCAAACATCAAATAATATTGCAAAATATAGCATAGTGATTCAACTATTATCTCATGGCATTTCATTTGGCATTTGTCGATTGATCGTTAGGTTAGATTCACAACTCATAGTATTACATTTGAATGGTGTCTATTCAGTTAGAAGTGCTTCGGTGTTAAGAATGTTTTTGCCGGTTCGTCTTTTGGAAAGAGAGTTTTATTATATTGAGTATAAACATATTCTGAGAAATTTAAACACATTAACTGATGCATTGGCTAATTATGTGTCAAATTGGAATTTGTAAAACATCTATAAAAAAATCAATGCAATATTCATCCATATATTGTACAAGATAAAATGAAATAGAAGTAGTGACTTTCATTAGATAAATATCTATAAAAAGTGTGGTTTTTACAAAAAATGTCACCTAAATACATGAGGCCTCATGCCCTTTATTTTTGGAACATGTCGATACATCATCAAAAATAAAAAATCTAGCCCTAATACTAGTGACTACGCATGATGATGACCATGGTAGCATACAACAACACAAGCTACTCGTCGTAGCAAGCGACTAATAGGAATGGGAACCCCCACATTCTGCCTCTGATAGTGGAGATGTAGGTCATCTATCCTGATATCCGGGATGTCCAAGGTCAACCTCTCGAGGTTGTGCTCTATCTCTATCAATTCCTCTGCTGCATCTGGGTTTGGCACTGTGGGATCTACTAGTTGATATTCGCGTCTATCATACCTTCGTAACCCTACTGGTCTCACTGGGGCCACATCTACATGAATATTTCGGATAATTAGTTTTGGATGCCCAAACAATAACAAAAAATTCAAAATTTCAAAAATAACCAATGTGAAGTTTTTTACCTAGATTGCCCCACTGCATCCCAGTTGACAATGGCATATCTGGATCACCTATGTAATCCATGCCTACGTATGGAAAATCCTCAAACATGATGATGTGATTTTCTAGCCACCCAAAGAAATTAGGAGTGTACCAAATCATTGGTCCGTCGCCACCTTCGTGGCGTGCCATAAGTGTAACCCATTTTAGCATGTGAGGGTCATGAGGTCCTCCTCTCTCTATAGCTACCTGTGGACAAAGAAGAGGAATCCACTCTAGAGAAAATGAAATGACAAAGACACCATACCCAAAGTTTTTAAGTTTTCCTTTCTTAACCTTGGTTAGTTGCCCCTTCAGATTGACAACTATAACCTCACTCTAGTTGAATATAGTAGGTTGAAAACACTCTACGGTGGTTTGCATTTGATCATTTGTGAGCAAATGAAGAGCTGCACTACCACATAGCCGTGCAACAATGAACCCAATAGCTTTCAAATGAATCCTCACTATGATTTTGATGTCGATTATCCCATCTTTGATAAAAACCCCTTGAGTATAATGTTGTATCAGATAGGTTGCATTTGTTTCGCCACCTTGCCTATGCCCATACATAGAAATTTCCACCCCACGGTGTGGAAGCCTAGACAAGAAGTAACTATCATTAGCATCAAGAGGGAGCCTATGATCTCCAATTATGAAGTGTTCTTCTTGAACACTTCACTTTCTCACCATCCATTCTATCAAATCTAGTTGGGACTTCATGCACGAGATAGAAGAACTTGTACATGCCACAGTTTGTCAATGCATGTATGGTGTCTATATCGTTTAGAGAAGCTATGTCTTTTCTTCATGTTCATGCTCTCTCCACTCCATATTTGCAGCTCAAAACCCTGCAAACATGCATAAAATATCATTAGAAACAATCATGATAAAAATTGGGGTCCTCCTCTCTCTATAGCTACCTGTGGAAAAAGAAGAGGAATCCACTCTAGAGAAAATGAAATGACAAAGACACCATACCCAAAGTTTTTGAGTTTTCCTTTCTTAACCCTGGTTAGTTGCCCCTTCAGATTGGCAACTACAGCCTCACTCCAGTTGAATATAGTAGGTTGAAAACACTCTACGGTGGTTTGCATTTGATCATTTGTGAGCAAATGAAGAGCTTCACTACCACATAGCCATGCAACAATGAACCCAATAGTTTTCAAAGGAATCCTCACTATGGTTTTGATGTCGATTATCCCATCTTTGATAAAAACCCCTTGAATACAATGTTGTACTAGACAGGTCGCATTTGTTTCGCCACCTTGCCTATGCCCATACATAGAAATTTCCACTCCACGGTGTGGAAGCCTAGACAAGAAGTAAATATCATTAGCATCAAGAGGGAGCCTATGATCTCCAATTATGAAGCATTCTTCTTGAACACTTCACTTTCCCACCATCCATTCTATCAAATCTAGTTGGGAATTCATGCACGAGATAGTGAAGAACTTGTACATGCCACAGTTTGTCAATGCATGTATGGTGTCTATATCGTTTAGAGAAGCTATGTCTTTTTCTTCATGTTCATGCTCTCTCCACTCCATATTTACAGCTCAAAGCTCTGCAAACATGCATAAAAGATCATTAGAAACAATCATGATAAAAATTGGGGTCCTCCTCTCTCTATAGCTACCTGTGGAGAAAGAAGAGGAATCTACTCTAGAGAAAATGAAATGACAAAGACACCATACCCAAAGTTTTTGAGTTTTCCTTTCTTAACCTTGGTTAGTTGCCCCTTCAGATTGGCAACTACAGCCTCACTCCAGTTGAATATAGTAGGTTGAAAACACTCTACGGTGGTTTGCATTTGATCATTTTTGAGCAAATGAAGAGCTGCACTACTACATAGCCGTGCAACAGTGAACCCAATAACTTTCAAAGGAATCCTCACTATGGTTTTGATGTCGATTATCCCATCTTTGATAAAAACCCCTTGAGTACAATATTGTATCAGACAGGTCGCATTTGTTTTGCCACCTTGCCTATGTCCATACATAGAAATTTCCACTCCACGGTGTGGAAGCCTAGACAAGAAGTAAATATCATTAGCATCAAGAGGGAGCCTATGATATCCAATTATGAAGCGTTCTTCTTGAACACTTCACTTTCCCACCATCCATTCTATCAAGTCTAGTTGGGACTTCATGCACGGGATAGTGAAGAACTTGTACATGCCACAGTTTGTCAATGCATGTATGGTGTCTATATCGTTTAGAGAAGCTATGTCTTTTTCTTCATGTTCATGCTCTCTCCACTCCATATTTGCAGCTCAAAACCCTGCAAACATGCATAAAAGATCATTAGAAACAATCATGATAAAAATTGGCAAGAAATTTGGGCGTTTTCTATTTTATTTTTTGTGCCCTCGGCGCTATGCACAGTCGACTGTGTTGAACAGTGTGAATGTGCGTGGTTATCTCCTTAGAAACCATGCACATCACTTTTTTTAGTGTAAAAAGTATGGTTGATGTGCACAGGGTCAATATGGGTGAATTCCGCACATCGAGGATGATTTTCAATTTGAAAACCATCCCCAAAAAATCCAAATACATGGTGAAATGCTAAATAAAAACCATGAAAACAAAGATCTCAGAGAGGTGGTTTACTTCGAAAAGATGGTTCGCGAATTCGTCCAATGGTTTGCCCAAAATATGCCTCTGAAATTGTTGGTGAAAAATGAACTTTATTACTCTCAAAGGGTAAAAAAAACACATGGTAAAAAAGTTTTTACGTTTTTGGTTTTTATAATTTTTTAGGCTTATTAAAATATTAATTTTTATTAGCCCTTAAAATCAAAGTTTATGATGTTTTTCACTACGTTTTGAGCAGTGATATGATTTTTGAGTTCAATTGTGCATATCATAGGTTATTTATGGAAACAAAACATTTTGGTATCGAGTATATTTTTATCACTTTTTCGAACTCATTTAAACTCACAAAAAATAAAAACCAAGGAGTTCTCTTTACGCCCTTTTTAGACTCCTTAAAACTGAAAAGATATTTGAGTACTTGATTGTTTGAACTCATCAAAGTAAATGAACAATCGTCTATTCCGTATAAGTTTACCCCTTTTACGGACTGAAATAGACTATTTATGAGAAAATGTATATGTTGACTAACATGGTCAATAAAGTTCTCTCCAACATTATTTTACCCTTTTTTGGGCTTGAGGAACTCAATTTACGAAAAATGACAATGTGGAGTTTACTTGTGTTTTTATCCCGACTCCCTAAAACTAAAAAAGCACCGGCCTTTACTTTCTCTAGGCTCGTTAAAATTTTACATTGAAAGAGATGAACGAGTTTTCTTTTTGTGTCTTTTCAAACTCTTTAAACATGAAAACGACATTGAGTTACCCCTTCACTGGACTCATAAAACTTAAACATTATAGAACTTGTTAAGCATGATGAAACTGAACCACTCCTTCCTAGGGTTCGTTAAAAATACTTCGAAGGACTCATCCGAAGGATGAGCTTACAGGAAAAGCATATGTTATCCTCCTCAAGCTTGTAAAAAATAAAGAGGTACTTGCCAATAATGGTGGGGGAAAAGTGAGAAAGAACCTTTGTTTTTGTTTTATAAAAGGTAGTATGTCACTCTTGAACATGACACTCCGTCACTTTTGTGTCCGGGTTGGGAAATCCATTTGCCTCTCAGTTGACCATACCTCATTGAAAGTCTTCAATTGGTTTGGGTATTATTTTTGAGTCAAATGTTGCCAAGTCATCATGTCATGTCTCTGATATGTTCAAGAGAAGTTCAACCTTAATCAAATTACTTTGTCAGTCATAGCCTTCAGTTGCATCAACCATTACTTAGTCAGTCCTGAATAACTCTAAATTGTTGTTCTTCAAGACTTGACATGAGTTTCGTGTTATAGGCCCTCCTACGATGGTCGCTTCTTATCAACTTCAACTCACTATCTAGGAAGTTGATCTAGAAACCTTCAGTACCTTGGGGACTGCATGCCTTAATGGCAGGTTTCTCGCCTTCGACGATAGGTTCTCATCATTGACCTTCGATCGAATGATTCTACGAGTGTTCGCCATCAACACATTTATCCACACTTCATAGATTGTACTGGAAGTACCTTGAGAGCCATTTTCATTATTGGTGGTTTCTCTTGCACTTTTTAATGGTTCACATAATTGACCGATAATCAAGTGGTTTCTACCATGTTAGACTTCAAGACATTCACTCGCATGTCTAGATTCGTACTATGGGCCGGGAGATGGAGATTAAGACCTTGGATCTACTTTCATTCATCTAGGCCGCGTGGAGTTATTAAATATTCATGATTGTAAAGAGAGATCCATTGACGGTTGCATCCATACTATGTTGTCTATTGACATAGATCTTTAGATGTATTTTTCGTACTGGTTCTTTGAGAAATTTATGATTTGAGTATGGGAATGCCTACCTCAGCGATGATATTATATATTGCATTGTAACATTTGATTGATTGTTTCCAGTCTCCAACTGCAGTCTCTAACCCAAACCTTGGCATGATAAATTGCTTTAGTCATCATACATATCTTATGACTTTGCACTTTAGGGGAAAATATGTTACATGTCATTTTGTCGCATTAGGCAAATGATCATCGATTTGGATCTTTTGCTATCAATAAACGTTTCCCAAGGTATTCCTCTACAAAGCTAGAATCAAAACTATCCCAAAGAAGGTGAAATTATTGGATCTGATGGTTCAAAACCCGAATTTTGACTTCTTGCGCAGTTCCCTAGTCAATATCTGCACATACGCAGAGAATTTCATTAGAAACTATGCATAAGTGTGCTCTGTCTTACACTGTGGCCCCTGCAAGTCTAGAGGCATTGTTAGTCATATCTATCCCAACTAACAAGCTTCAAATGGGTGCCTATTCAGCCATGATCCCTCCCATAATGGAGCAATTCCCTTTCTTTATTAAACTCCTATCCCATTATTAGTGGATATCATCTCTTGGAAAATGGATCTCAAACTTCCCATTCTTGGCCTATAAATCTATCACAGGACTAAGGATTGGGAGAGACTGTTGGAAGTAGGCTTATGTTGTTGGAATAAGGTTGGAAGGCTATTCATTCAAGGAGCGCGTTGGATATTGTGGAAGGGGACTAGCAACATCAACGCTTCAAGGTTGTAATTCTATTCTCCATTTTTATTAATATAAAGGAAAATGTTATTTCTCAATTATGCTTCTATTGTTATAATTTGCAGGATTACTTGATCACCTACATACACTTTGATTGCATATTGATCCATTTTGGTATATGATTAGGTTAATTAGTTCATTTATCTCTTATGTTATATGATGGATGCTTTGATCTCGTGTATGTTTTTGTCTATGCAGATCTCCTTAAGGAAATCTCGAAGAAGTTGTGGGAAGTGATGGGAAGATCTCTAAAGCATCAAGGAGAAGCGAATGGTTGAAAGCTCTAAACAAGACTTCATCAGGAATTTCGATTTAAATGGTAAGTGGCTTCTATCATACTATTGGTTTCAGTCAATCGTAGTCTAGAGAAAGGTAGCAATTCCTGGTTGTTTGTTTCTAGATTTCTCTTAGGTCTAGGGAGACCGCTTTTATCCAGAAGAGGGATAAGTCCACATAACACTATTGTTCGACACATAGATCCTATCCCTAAATCTGACTAAAACATATGCCATAAGATGATGATCCATATCTTAATCACCAATACCCTGCTATTGTAACTTGTGCTTAAGATGTTGGTACTTGTCATCTTGTTGTCCCGCATGCAATATTTGATCTTGTAAATATGTCCCATGTGAACTCATAGTTGCTATGTGATTTACCTGCACTATTCTACTAAGAGAAATTGAAACCTTGTTCTCCTTAACCTTAATATACCTGGTCTTGAAGTCATACTAACTGAGTGTGGCCAACCATTTAGCTTGCCTGACATTCAGATTAGGTTGGAAAAATAAGTATCTCAGTCCACTGTGATCACTCATCAACACAAACCACCTACTAAGAAGATAGTGCCTCTACATCTTCAGTGTGTGAATGATCGTTGCCAACTCAAGATCATGTGGCAAATAGTTCTGCTCATTCTCATTTAGTTTCCTTAATTCATAACATACCACATGTCCCTCTTACATAAAGACTCCACCAAGTCCTCTCTTGCAAGCATTTGTACACACCACAAACTCTTTATCTGGATATGCAATCTTTAGAACTTGAGAATTTAACAATGTAAACTTTGAAACGAGAATTGATACTGTTACCCATTTTGTAAAGATAGCAAAAAAATGACCCGATTTTGAAAAGGGGTGATGCAGAACACACATGTTTTTTTTAGAGCATAGTTTTTGGCACTTTAATTTTTTTTTATGTACTTTGCGTTTTAGAATGGTAGTGATTTTCATGTTGATTTAAAAAAGTGGTTATTCTGCATCACACCCTTTTTTTAAAAGACCTATTTTTTGACTTTAAATTTTTTTATTGTATGAAATGTAAATAATTATTTTTTAAATTTAATAATTTTGGAAGCGGTCATATTCTTCATATTATCTTGTTTATATATATATATATATATATATATATATATATATTTTG